>JASVER010000093.1:2398399-2805856 GCA_030449065.1 Oceanodroma leucorhoa
TGGATGAGGTGCTTCAGGACATGGTTTAGTGGGCATGGGTACTGGGTTGATGGTTGGACTCGATGATCTTAGAGGTCTTTTCCAACCTTAATGATTCTATGATTCTATGATTCTATAAGAGTTCATTTTCATCATCCCTCAGATATGGGTCATTATATACTTTCTCAGCTTCTTCAGCTAAGAAAGAACATACTACGTTATGTTACTTAGTACAGGAATCCTGAACTGCTGGATAGACTACCAAAATATGAGCAAAACTACAGTGGGCCCCTGAGAAGGTGTAATCTCGTATGTAAAACCCAGCTAGCAACTAAAAGTAGTTCCTATTAAGAGAGTCTTGTAAAATGTACAAAGATTTGTGAATAGCCCCAGGAAAACTGCATTACCGTTTATCCAAACATGAGAAAGAAAAACTGTATGAATTGAAGAAGACTATGGAGTATCATTAACTTACTTATCCAATTAATTTAATTTAGCACTGACAACTGGAAAATTGGGACAATCCGAGATGCACTGGTGTTAGGAAACATATTTCTTGTCAGCTGTTATTAAATCAGAGAAACAGTGAACAGCTGCTACTAAAAAAAAACACCAAAAGGAGTCTAAAACCCCCTTATTTAGAGGCTGAAAGTGATTTAAGTCTGGGATTTGTCACCTTCTCTTTGACTCTGCAGTCAAGGTTATGACAGAAATGAACTATCATTAAAGGAGGAACCAAAGCCCCAGGCTACAATTAACCATTAATCCTAACAGCAGAGGCTGTTAGGCACTGGAGAGATCTGGACTTCAGGAAACCAAATCACAGTCCTTGCAGTGCGAAGGGAAATGTGTGTCTTGGATGAAAAGCAAACAGAAAGAGTGTTGTAAACAAGGTCAAGAAGATTGTGCTACTTTAGGGAAGAGTACCGAGCCTACAATGCCTTGCTCACTGTAGAGGCAGACATCCACACTTTTAGCCAGATGAATTGTCTCTAGTTTTGARCTATAGGAGTTCTGTTAGGTCCCTTTTGATTGTTCTCGAATGGAGCAGTATCAGGACTGATATTCATCAGTTTAAATTGACCTCACCTAAAAAAAAGATTTTTATGAGCCACAATGATATTCCACTAGATTATTCCAATTGTTTTTATATTTCAATTCAGTCCTGAATTGATACAAAATTCAAAATACTGACACTTCAGTTGGAAAAGAAAGGTTAGAGAAACAAATGAACAAACACCACAAGTTAATAGCAAGACACTGCCTATTCATGGTTTTGATCTAACCATATTTTCTTATTACAATTGAAATTGCAAGTGTTCCTATTTTGTCTTCATTCTGATCAAATTTCACCTTACATAATGGAGCAGGGTCTCTTTCACGGGCAGAAATACCACAATGGTATACTACATTTTCCCAAGATTCTGGGTAACAAGGCCTTTAGCATTAGCCGTCACTGAAAATATCTGTCAAATGATATAGTAAGAAATACTGATCTAAGGTACAATTCACCAGCCCAAATATGTCTTATTAAATTTCAGCAATTTAATTGCCATTAGAAAAAAATTTCAACGTTTTGAACTGGGCAAATGCAGTGTGGAAGATGTGTTTAATATTATAATTGTGTTTACACTATTAAATATTTTTGAAAGTCATTTAGATAATTGTAATTCATGGTATTTTGCAGGTGAAAATATTTTCTAGGTAATCTCATTTTATTTCCTCTCATACTCTGTGGTTTCTGATTAATTGTACAATTCTCACTAGCATATATTTAAAGTATACTAAACTGTATTGATTGTCTATGTGTTAAGTAAACAATAGGATACAAGTAGAATAAATAACTTCATGAAATACCAGCAAAAAGCTATAATTCCACCTTCTAGAAAATATTATAGCTATTGCTAACTCATTATTAAATCCCAAACTGACATGATTATTTGATCTGATAGCCTTAACTCTATTAGATAGATAAAAGGCAATATACAAATATACACTAATGTCAGTATGAAGCTCTGCTATTCTGATTTGCAGCTAAAAATATTTTCAAAAAAATTATTGGAAAAATTCTAAYTCATTTACATGATTTCTAGAGCCCAAGTCAATTAATGTACATCATAACTTTATATTTAGTATTACTGTACAGAATTTATAGAATCAGCACCTTTACTTGTATATAATCTCGAGGCTGTGCACTACAGCAAACTGCCAGGGACTGTGAATAACTATTCTTTTGAGTCATCCTTACAGTAGAGCGGCTGCATGAGGACTATAAAGTTCAGCACGCTAAAAGGCTGAATAGGTCTTTTCAGATAAGGAAAAGGTAGAACAAGAGGGAAAGGAAGACTTACAGGAGAAGCCTTAGGAAATGCCAGTATCTGAGGATGCTGTGCGTAAAGTCTGAAAAAGCCATATGTACAACTTTCTCTCAGGGTTCTCTGTCATCTGTTTCATGAAATCTCTACCTGGGTCACTGAAGTGGGGAAAGACTCCTTTTTTGTGAGTGGGTCAGTCAAGCACAGAAGATGACACCTAACCTAAGGAGGTATTTCCTTTTTCCAGCTCAGTGGACTGTTTAGGCTGACAAGGCAGGGTGAGCAAACCTACCATCATCTCACTGCTGTAACAAATCCGACTCCTTCCCTTGTGCTCCCACCAGTTACCCTGAGTTAAGAAGCTGAGTTCAGTCAGCTCACMAAAGGACCCAGCCTGAGGGGCAGACTGGGACCACAGCCAGGAGCAGTGCCTTGGGGCTGCAGGGGAGCAAGACTTCCACCCTTCAGCTGTGGAGAGCCATAGGATCAGCTGAGCCACCAATGAAAACAAAGCCTTCATCTTGCTACCCTGCTCATTTAAAATATCTGAATAATACAGAGAAAGGAACAAATTTCAGTGAGAGTATTGGTATCTGAAAACAGACTCCAGCAGTGTTCAAAAGCGATGTGCTCTACCAGAGAAGCAGTCTCTCCAGGATGGGTATGCACAGTGTGCCTGAATATAAAGTCTGCAAGTCAATTGCAGGTCCAATGGGAATGGACAAGAGAAGGAAAGAAAAAGTTTTTTCCAATTTTATTTCACAGAAGTAGATAAAGCAAAATATTTTGATATATTTTCAGTGGTCTTTCCTGGTTTTAATGTTCTTAATTTTTTTTCTCTCTTTTTAATTTTTAATTTTAGGTGAGACTTCAAGGTAATTGAATTACAAGAAATTATTTTCAAAATAGTTGTGTGGAGAATTTAGAAACCAGAGCACTGGGATCCTTCTGCAGGAATCCAGCCTCTCCAAAGTATTGCAAAGATATTAGAGGATCTTCCCATTTCAGCTGTCTGAGACATATGGATAGCTAGTATCACAGAAATCAAAGGAGGAAGAAGTATCTTTGGTCAGTGCTGATCATCAGGAAGGATCTCTGGAATTCAGTAAGACTTTAAGGAGAACACTTTAATCCCCTGAGTTCTCAAGGGAGTTTTTGACATATCACAACATCTTTTACATTTGCACTTCTACTAAGCTAATGATTATTTTTGCTGCAAACCACCACTTGCATTATTTCTATAAAATGCAATTCAGCATGGGATTCTTTTCCATGAGAGAACGGCAATGATGTAAGGTGTGAATCTTAGCAGTTTTCATTAAATCTTTGCAAAGGGCAATCCGCAGTCACTTCACACAATGTCTTATTTTAAGCTAATTTAATGAGGAAGAACAACTAAACTGAAAGACATAAACTCAGATGACATACACAGCCTTTCTCTGTGGGTTTTTTTTTGTGCCAATTTATAAGCCAATGCATGTGCAACTTCCTCTTCTAGACATCTTTCATTGTCTACTTTCCCAAAAAAACTTCTTTGCCTGTAGTATCTAAACACCTCTCTATAATTAGATGAGTTTTTATTGCCTTTCTTTTATGTATGTTCATTTATAGATAGAGATATATGTATATATCAATATTTTGCTAAATTTTCTATACCAAATACCACTGTGATCAGTTGGTATATAATATTCTCTGAGAAAGATCCCATGCTTTGGACCTAAGTGTGTTAAATTAAAATATAATAAATCAAAAATACATTAATCACTTTTTAAAAATATTGTAAATGAGAACAGTGAAAAATACGTCTTATATTTTGTCGTGTGACTCATTCTTTGACAATAATTCTTCAGTGTAAAGGATTAATGTACTGGAGAATCAATATGCTTTCAGACAGATACTACATCACAGTGTTTCCTTTGTTGGTCCATATTTTCATTATTAACGGTTTATGTCAGCAGTGGCATCTGTGTATCTGGGGTGTTTTTAATTTATTTGACCACTGTGGCATTCTTGACTGTGTGAGGGATCTCAGGTAGCACAACAGAGTAAGAAACCAAAATTAAGACTAATATATTGCAATTAAGATTGCCAAACTAAATCACATAGACTGGTTGCTGGATTTAATTGGATTGCTTTTAGTTTGCAAAGATTTTTTTGTTTGTTTTCTGCTGTGCTAGTAAACTTGACTGAATTACTGATTCCAATTTCATTCTAGTTGTACAATTCACTATTTTTAGGGGTTTTATGTTTTATCAAATGAATGTTATCAATTTGTCAAAAGTCATCAAGCCAGAGGTAGTTTTGTTTGCCAGATAAACTCCTTGGAATCATTGTTCTTTAATAATTACATTGGAATGGGATCACAATTACCACGAAATTACATTGTAATTTAACAATGACTGTGCCTACAGAGCAAAGCAGCATGCACTTTAGCAGAACTAACATAACAAATTTTAGGAGGGTGTTACGGATAAGCCCAACCTGATTTATATGTGTGGTTCAACCTTCTCATTTCAGTATATCCTGGGAATATATTCCATGCTGTACCTCCTGTGAACAACAGTCACAGTGCTCACATCATTTTGCATTTTGGCAGAAGCAAACCATGGCACAAGACCCTTTCAGTTGTTCCTCGGGCTTTGGCAGACAGGCTACAACTTCAGCCCCCAGACTGRCTGCACCACGCACATCTTGCAGCTGATGAACATGTTCACATGCTACACATAACTACCAAGTCAGGATCTGCCTTTTTTCCACATCACAGAATTGCAGCCACGTCTTGCTGCTGATGGTGTCTAGACTTCAACTGCAGTGGGGCTGGAAGGCGGCTACTGAGCTGGGCCATGCTGAGAGCTGCACCTGCCTCTATTTATAGCCATTTGAAGTGTAGCATTTGGCAGGATAAAATACAGTTTCCAATTTCTCATTCAAGGGAACTGTTTAGCTCATTGAGAGAGAAGGGTGTACAGTGTGGGTGACTAACACACAGCTGCAAAATGAGGTGTTTCCAACTCAGTAGTATAAAAATAACATTTACTGGTCAGTGTTAGGCTCAGATCTAGTGCAAGGAATTATCCATCATGCTGTACAACAACTTTTATTCAGTAAAGACAATAAGGACTACACCCTTTAGTTTACTGTTTCACCAGGTCTGTGGTGATTGTTTGCCAAATCTTGCCCACAGTGACCAAGTGGATAGAAAGCTCAATTTCTCTCTCTCACCGGCCAAGTAGAGATGCTCTGAGCTGTTGCCCCAAACGGGCATAAGGGTAACCGTCTGTCACAGCAGTGGAAGAAGGGCTGAATCTTTGCCTCAGTAACAATTCAGTCCCTGATGAGTTGTTGGCACAGTTCAGATATGTACTGCTCCCTATCAAAATCATTTGCAAGATTATAGTCTCTTACCATTCAAGAGATGAATCCTAAAATGTCCCTGGTTGCAAGCTCTGAGCTRAAATGCCTATACCTTGTACAAAGTTCTGACAGATATTTTCGTTGTGTATTTTTTGTGTGATTTTTTATATTGATTTTTCTGCTACATCAGAACTTTGACATTTGCTGTACTGCATTGCTTGTTTGGTGGGTTTTTTATTGTTTTTTTGTCCTTGAGCTTACCCTTCCAAATCTTCCAGAAGTCAGAAATCAGGGAAACTTTCCACTGCATACAGCTACTCATGAAATAATAACCCGTTTCACTTTGTGCCCTTCTGTACTTCCATTAGTTTTGATTTCACAACCTTTAACAAGAGATCAGTGGATTGAAGTACCAGTGCCAGTAAGCCAGCCTATCATTTTGCATTTTGCAAAGATTTAGACAGGAGGAAATAAAACTGTTTCTTAACTCAAGATGAGCTAATTATCTTCTTCTGCTTATTCCAGTTGGATTTGTGGGTTGTAACCAGTGCACTTATCAGATCTAGTCTGCCTATACATGACGCATGGACTGCCATGGTTCTATCTGCAAGAGCAATGATGGTTATTTCGGAACACCACACTCCCATAAGCAAGATCCCTTGCCTTCGTATTCCAGTCACTGAGATTTTAAAGAAACAGAAGCAATCGAGTAGGCAGAAAAAAGAAGGACAAAGACAGATGTGAAGGTATAAAAAAGTGATAGACAAAAGGGGGAAAGAAAGAGTGAGAAGAAAACATTTGTGCCAGTGGCATTTGTGAGAGGAGGGAAATGCATTCTAGAGTACACACAGTCCTTTGATGTACACACTTAAGCACTTCTGCCTTAGGGATAGTCGCATTATGAAGTGTAGAAATACATTTATACTTTTACTTTGCAAAGCTTGTAACCCATCATATGTTCCTAGAAAAATTTCTTCTCCCTGTTTCCTTCCTCCTTTCATTTGCTCCTAGTAACTAAATCATCCTTAAATAACTAAATAGCACTCTAATTAGATGACATAGCTTTAAAATCTCCAAGTTGCCATCTAATCCTAAAAGCAAATAAAGTCTGAAGGTGTCAGAATTTTCAACATAGAACTACAACTTCAGCACTTACCTTGGGAGATTTCAGCCCTGACGGAGTCAAACAGCTCTGTGATTAGCAGAATTAAATCCCTCAAGCCCTGTTAGGATCTACAGATGAACAATGCTTTGTGCTTCCGCAGGCCTTCGTCTGAGAGGTGTGCTCAGAATAGAGAGTATACTCTAAACAAAGTAGTTTAGCCATGGCCATAGCAGTGTCTAGCATGAGTGAGGGGTTTAATTGTTCAACTTGGGTAGCAGCAGGTTCCATTTCTTTTTCAGCACAAGGGTTCAAAACCCTAGAAGTAAACACTGACCACCAGGAAATTGGCTTTTGACTCAAACGGTGAAAATTGTCTCATTTGCATGGCATTATATAGAAATTAGACAAGTAGAAAAACTGACCAAGTTGGTTGGATGGCACAGTGAAAGGACTCTAGTCCTTAAAATAACTTTGCTACTATTTTACATGCACTGTTATCCAAGTATTTGAACACTGTCTTGAGTGGAAACATGATTAAGATTATGCGGGAAATAAGATCAAAATAAGAAAAAGGCGTTTATGAAAAAATGCCAGAAAATAATTCATTAAATTTGTATCCGTTATCAGTTTGCTGATAAACTTTCTAACATCTGGTTTTATCCTTTTTTTCAAAGCATTTTTTACTATTTTGACAGACATCCATATTCTTGTGTAAATGCAATATACTATTTCTGCATATTAGATTAGTCAAATGATTCTGTATTTTTTTTATAACTCCCACGGGATTTAAATTTTTATACACACAGTGATATAGTGTAATAGGATTTGTGTAAATTTCTGGAATTTTCCTTAATTTCTAATCATTCTTCAATGAGTTTATGAAAAGCACAGATTGCAGAGTCATCACTACCTGTCCTAATGAGCTTAGCTGAAATACACTCATATAATGGAACACATCCTTTCCCACCAAAATGAACAGCTTTCTACTGACTGCAAAATGGGTGAAGACCAGGCTGTGCAATACTTGTTTTTCTTATCTCTGTACAAAAATTGTTCCCATTCAAAATATTTTCTAGGTCACGTAGCTTCCTCTTACGTCCTTTTTATCTGCTACTCTGATAATATTTAATTTCAAGTTATGCTAAAGGGGAAAAACTGAGAAAACACTGTACTGAAGGTTGCAAGGTAAACTGTTTCAGATGACACATGAGGATATAAAGCAGAAAACGTATAGTTTTCTAAATGTATCTATATTCATTGAAATTCAGACACTTAGAAAATACCTCTAAGCAATGATCTTTTCCTAATGAGATATACTGGATGGGTAGTTCTTTTTTGATTAGTCCTAGACTCTCCATACAAATAAAACATCAACCGATTTCAGAAAYAGATTTAACAAGTAAAGAATTTTGCATTTAGTCCTCATGCTTCTTTACATCATCTTCATAATATTTGCAGTTAACATGAAATAATTAAAAATTATTTAAATCATCTAAATTTGTGAAAACAATATACTTTCTCTTCACTTTAAAAGAGGAAAAACACAGTTCCTAGACTTAGGCATAACAATATTGGGCATTGATTTCCAAATTACAACATTTCCTTTTATTTTTTTTTAATATACTAAAAGCAGGGGAGGATGTATAGCTGTTTAGAGTCCCAATATTTCTTTCTGAATAGGAAATAGGCATGTGAACTGCATGTATTATCTTGGATTTACCACATCTGAACACATTGCCTGCATATGTGGAGGGACCATATTTTTGACACTTGTACATGCCAAACATTTGGAAATCTCAGGCAAATGCACTGAACTGGGCAGTATCAATGGCAGGAGTTGAAGTCCTTTTAGCCTCTACTTCACCATGGAGTTGTTTACTTGAGACAGTGTTCCTGAATCTTAAGTAACCAAATTAGAAGTGTTCATTTAGATAAAAATTCATAGATGAAGTCAGAATCGTAGACTCACAGAATGGGTTGGGTTGGAAAAGACCTTGAAGATCATCTAGTTCCACCCCGCTGCCATAGGCAGGTATAAAGTTGATTATTAATATTCTGCTGATGTAAAAGTATCATGTGACACTGAGGGCTGCCATCAGACATGAGTAATGGAAGCTGGACATTTCATACAGAGCCATCTGCCACCATCCTGTCATCTAGCACTTTGTAAGAAAAGCACTTTCAAGATCAAGGAATGGTTTGCTAATATATATCACAATTGGAATAATAATTTCTTTTTATTTGTTCAGGTCATGTTAATGTAGCTTATCTGTTTATTTTAAGTCACTCTTGCTCTTGGCTGAGTACAGTATAGACAGAAATACATTCTGTCTTCACTTGCACCTTGCAATTGGACTAGTAAAAATGAAATTTTATGGCCGGTAATTGTCTACAATCTAGCACATACAGTAAGAAGTTGTTCTGTGTCCTGACATAAATTGGCATAGCTCTACTGAAAGGAACATCTAGCCTCCAAATATTGAAGAAAATATATGTAGCATATTTAAGCAATATTAGAAAATAGTATATTCCTACTCAATTCCAATCTACTCATTAGGACTTCAGAAACAACCTTGATTCCGACTATAAACTTTCACTTAATCAGATGAAATGATACTGATGTGGTTTGGGTTTTTTCTTCTTAAAAAACATAAATTATTCTCAATTCCTCTGAAAACTTATAGCACCGATGAGACTGAATTGTCTAAGATTCACCGGTTTAGAGTGATTTTTAAAAGCTGTGCAAAGCACTACTATCAATAATTCAAAGATTAACTTAAAGAAGGGATGTGTTTATACCTAGCTCATATGTAAAAAAAATGGTATGATAGTTTTCTCATTAAAATTGAAGTCTGGGGACAGCAACCACCTCAATTCAGGTAGCCATTTATAGTTGCAAACAGACTACATTTGGAAAGCAACAATCCTATTGTGTGTCTTTTATCAGAAACAAATTTCTGTGATGTTGCATCTATGAAAGGATTATCCAAACTTATGGAAATTTTTCGTAAAATGTTTTAACAACTTTTTTTTCTATAATTGTGCATAAAAAGAGGGGGGAAAAAATCTGGCCAGGGATTGGTTAAATATAATTTTAAGTGTTGCTATGAAATACAGAAATTCTATGTAGAATTCATTCCAGAATTACAGAGAACAAAAAGTGAGAAAGAGTGTTGGGAGACATTTTACTTTCTATAAAGCCTGGGCAAAACTGTGTCAATAATTTTAAAATAAGTAAAGGAATGTGGTTCTCTGAGTGTTAAATCTTGCTTATTCTGCCATAAAAACTTACAAGTTTAGAGTAAATTACCTTCAACTGACTATGAGCCTTTGATTAACAGAGTGTTGTGGGAACAAATAGATTTATGTTTTCCACTACTCAAAAGGTATTATTAACCTTTCTTTAGTCAGCCCCCTCCCACTTCTGAAGTGAAACCATCAATACTTTAAGAAATGCTAACAATCTTTGAAATATGCATGATCTAATTTTTCACTTAGATCACAGAGAACTGAAATTTGGAAGACTCAGAACCTAAAAATCACTTGTTATTCCCCCTTCCTTGGAGAACCCTGTTTTTTTAAAAAAATGAAGATCAAATAAAAGTTCTCAGTTTCTAAAAACAAACAAATAAACAAAGAATCTATTTGTTATGCACTAATCAGTTGTACAATACTGCTGCCATAGGTAATTCTGTGAAAGACAAAAAAAGGCAGAGGGAGAGAAGGAAAGTTAGCCCAGAAAAAACTACATACACATGGGTTGCCAGTTTTCCAGGACACTTATCTCTCAAGCGCATGCTGCACACTTTCGCTAGCCTTCTAGCTTTTAAACTCTCATTCTTTATGATGATAATGAAGATGGCAGGCAGCAGATGCTTCATCTTGACCATGAAAGAGAGGGAAAAGTGTGACTCTGGTTGTTCTTAAGAAAATGAAGATTGTGATCAACAGACACTTGGGAGATTAGCATAAACATTGTGTTCAAAGCACATTCAAAAATGTGGAGAAACTCATTAATGTTATAGCATATGACTACTCTCCAGGGTTAAAAAAACATGAAAAGTTTATGTTAGTGTACATACGAATGGACTGCCAAATAAATAATTCAATTAATTCAAACTCTCTCTCCCTTTTATTGTAAAGAACCTCTCCTTTATTCGTGATGCATGTTTCTTTTTTCTTTTGTTCCGTGGAAAAACAAATAGCTGAGCTTGCTGAGCATGTGTGTTTGTTACCAGCATTTGTTATCTGTGAGCTAGTATACAAGCTCTCTGAAGCCAAAGAACATTAAAAGTGGGCAAGCTCTTCAACTCCCGTGAAAATTAGAAACCAGATAGAAGTAGTGCAAGGGAAAAATATATTTTGAAAGATGAAAGGAACCTAGAAGAGCAGCAGTCTAATTAAATGAGAAGTGGATATGCTACAACCAGAGCGCTCTTCTGTAAATGATACATCGTTAAAAGACATTAAAGCTTCGTTCCTGAGGAAAATTTGTTACTACTAAAATAAGATGAGAAAAACATGAGAGAGAGAGACTAAATTAATGTTATAAACTCCAACCCCCTAAGAATTAAGATGAAGGACTGGGAGAAAAATACCTTTTAAATAAACTAATTCTGGAAGACATCAGAGAAAACAAAATACAGACTATTAGAATGAAAATAATAGTTAGTCATAAAAGCTGCAATGTTGATTATAATTATTTTCATATCTTCCTCTATACTGTTTATATGATCAAAATATTCTTCATAAACTTGACCAAGGTGTCAGAGCACTCACAGTACTACATAGTAATCTTTTATTGATGCATGGAGGCAATAGAAGGCAACTTTTCAAAAGCAATCATAATTTTTGGATACCATTGCTTTTAGGTACCCAATATCTGACTCATAACAGGCCTGCTTTCTACGCGAGTTGAGTACTCCCTATTCCACCTGAAGTCTGMAGAATTTCCTGTGACATCTTTTGAGTGTATGGCATTACTCCGTGGTCACAAAAAATAGATGCATCCGCTACCTGTAACCAGTTCTACAGCGGGGGCTTCAAGCTATGAATCACAGAAGTCCATGGCAGGGTCAGAAGTAGAAGGATTTATACTACCCATTTTAATTTTTCACAACTTGATCATCCTATTAGGCTATGTGATGGATAGCTGCATCGAAAAATTAAGAAACAGGTTCAGTAAAACATTGCTGTGAGGATGCTGTAATAGTGATATGATGCTTTTGCTTCCCTTTGACAAACATATATTAAAACACAAATGCTCAAGTGTAACTGAATTATATGTGATACTCAAACATGTATTAGCAGTGTGCAAAAGACTAGTAGATAACCTTAAAATCTGCAACAGGAATAATAGCTAAGGTCATTAGTAAACTGAGCTGGTTCCATAAATGACCCAGAATGACTAGAGATTCATCAAAACTCCATTCCAGGAAGACAGAAATAAATTTTCCCTGAGGTTTTTTTTTTTTTTCCACTAAAGCAGCTTTTTTTACAATGTTGTTTTATTTGCTTGGATGAGGGCTTGCACTGCAGAGCAATTTGCAAGGTTAAGCATGCTGAATGGAAAAGCAAGGGTGTAAAAAATTGTTCGTTTTGAAAACATACTAGTATTTAAAAAATACATTTCTGAACAGTTAATCAAGATGTGTTTGACATTCAAAAGATCGAAAATATTTTGGTCCTTAAGACAATAGAAGAAAAAGAGAAAATAAAGGACAGAAGACTCTACTCTCTCCCAATGTGATCTATTGCAGCATTATTAATCTCAAACAGTCCTTTCACAGCTTCCACCAGAAAAGATTATGGATTATATTTTCTTAGATTACACATTTTTAATAAGTGACTGTGTTCCTCTTGCTTGAGGGACCCCCAGAGATCACAAGGTTTCTTAGTACTATATCCATGTAACTGATAAATAAAGTTGCATTTCATTATTTATGTTAATAAAGAAATAAAGAAAATTGAATAGTAAAACCAGCAACTATCAAGTTGGCATCAAAAAAGTAAATTTAAATCTCTACAGACTATTGCTGTGGCAGATGGTGTTTGAAGAAAGACCAAACCCAAGCAGAGTTCAGGCTTTTTGCAAAGGCAATATTCTTGCTGTGAGCCAAGTCTCAGGAGAACTGAAGATGAAACAGCTAGTTCAGAAATCCTGTGTAAGATCATGAGCATATAGTCAGTCTGTAAACTGAAATGACAGTTGTTAGATAGTGGGATGACCTATTCCATGTTCAGATCTTCAGATGGTTTGAAGGATGCAAACCCAATAATTTTGTCATATTATAGGGTAAAGTGCACAGAAGAAGAGAAACAAGAATAAGCAGATGAAAAAGGGATTACTACCCTCCACAGCACCTGGAGGAAGTCACATACATGCCTTTTCTGTGTAGGCACTACAGAAAATTTAATCTCTTTTTTGTTGTGTACATTGTAGATTTGATGTTCTGACCATCTCCAAATTAAGCTTAGTTTAAAATGTTATTTCATATGCAGTCTTAGCAATTCTTATGGAAGTACTCAAGCTTTGCAAAATATGAGATTGTTCAGCTCTCAAGTTATATTGATGATCTTAGGACTAGTTTCAAGATATGGAGTTGGTAATTCCTCTTGTGTTACACAAAAGTTCCCTGATATTTGCCCCAGTATGAATGGAAATAGTTTTTAAGAGTTTCAGTTGTGATATATTCCTTTGAGGACCTTCCTTTTGCTTTTCATAGTAATTGTTATCTGCATAATTTTCACAAGAGAGTTTGATGTTAAACTGTCAGATATGACGTGGGTAAAAACCTGGGTCATGGCTAATACATTTGAATAGCACAGATGCATACTCCAGCCCTTTTGAATGGAGAAGTGACATATATACTAAGAGGAGATTCTTGAGTCTCTGAAAACTGACTCTAGCGACCCTCTAAGGAGAAGTACTCACAGCTTACCAGAATGCTCACGGTAACACATAGTTAGAAGATCAGTAACTGTCAGACAGAGCCTTAGAGAGCAAAGGGTACAAAGGGGCAATGAAAATTGTAACAAAAGCACAGGAGGCAAGACAGAATAATTTTTAGACAGAACTTCCGTCACCAAACAACCCAGGGAGAGAAAAAAAACTTTCTTCCAGACCAAATGGGCTCATGAGAAACCCTGACAAAAAGAATGGAGACAGCAAATCCAATAGTGATGAAGAAATGCAGCTGGGGTCAGTTTATATTGTGTAACAAAGGTGAAACAGGCCATGGCACAGACTGAAATTGCAGTCAATTGTGGAAGGAATCAATTCCTTCAGTGCTGCACTTATTGATATTAGTTCATAAAGGTAAAAGGAATTTGTTCTATTCCCAGATAATCCATGCCCTTGTTTTTTTAACATAAATACTGAGCTGCAAATGTTGCTATTTAATACTTTAAACTGGATGTAGAATGTTTGGCCAAAGTAAGCGTCTTCCTTACACTGTGGTATAAGGAATCAAGTGGTTTTCAGTGAAACAGTTTTGTGTACATAAAGGTGTGAGAATAGCACTTGGACCACTGAGTGTAGTTTGCTGGGGATTCCTAAGGATCTTGAACAATTATGATTTTTTTTCCCAGATCAGTAGTTTTAGTACAGCAGAGTACTCTAATTTCCACTTCTGTAAAATGAATGCTTACTGAAGATGAAAAAATATTATTAAAGGTCAACAAAGGCCCCCAACATTTAGATTTCAGAAATGCTTTCAGATAACCTATATTGTAATAAAAAGAGATGATGAGATTTTTTTTTTTTAATTACTTTTCTCYAAAGGAAAAAATACTGTTCTGCTGGATTTGTAACCTAGTGGAACATATGAAAAATAAAAACAGAAGCAGACAGCAAATTAAGTCAAATTTGTGCTGCCTTGAATGTCCTAAGAATATGTATCTTCTGTAAAAGGAATTGAAGCTCTCTCTTATAAAAGTGGCATTTTTATTATATAGAAGATCAACCAGTATAAAAAAAGTGTAATTCTCCAAGATGTTATATTTCAAATTCTACCCCTTTTTCTCATTCTTGGATGGGGGGGTGGGGTGCAGAGTCGTAAGAAAGGGGAGCAGGAATTCATTTCATGGAAGTATGTTGTAATCTAAAGGACATCGCCAATCTCTCTCTAGGGGAAATCTAAAGGATATGCGCCTTAAAATGACACCTGGTAAGTCCTTCAATATAAAGAATTTCATAAAGCTTACTTTTCTAGTATTAGAATCTATAGTGTTAGTTTATCCTGATGCCCTGTTTTGCTCTTTGTCTGTAACTGATATAAAATAATATGGCTTTGGAGTGGCAACGGTAGTTAATGTTGTTAATTACTCCCTTGCACTGTAGGGATAGGGCAATCGCTACATAGTGTAACTTATCTCTAAGCACTTTATGAAACTGTGCTTTAGAATTGATTTTTATAATCAAGTAAGAAAGAAACATAACCATCAGCAAAATCTGTTGCTATATTTAAGTGGTGTTACCAAGGGGAATGCAATGCTAAAGATCTGTGTACAGTGATTCTGATTCCTCGTTTCATCATATATTTGCTCTTGACCAGTGCTGGCCTGAATTTGGGTCATGCTGACAATTAGGATTCACTTTCAGTCATCACAATTAACTCCTGGTTTAATCTAGTTTCTAGAATGGTATATTCTCTTTATCAGTGGCCCTAATAATGGTATCTCTTATTAACATTATGATGATTATGCTCTTATGCCTGGTCAAGAGTCAACCCCTTTGGGGGGTAATGCTGGAAAATGTGGCACTTGTCTTACTCTTCTTGACAGGTTCGGTAGAGGAATAAACATCAGTGGCCCCTCACTTGTACTCACATTCGTATCTTTAGGGATGCAGCATTCAAGAAAGCAAAGAAAGGATCACACTCAGCTGTTGAGACTTTCCACATTGCCATCTATTTGGACGAAAGCAGCAGACTTGTCAGTCACAAAGCAAAAAAGGAACTAAGTTCATGAAATGGGGATAGCTAAGAACTGTCATTAACTATCTTCCTAAAAAGGACACAGACCATGTGTCAGACTTACTGTTGGCCCAATGGATAGGTGAAATCTTGCAATCAGCATTAGGAGGGGAAAAATGAAAGGGAGAGAAGAGCTACTTACAATGCCTTGTTACCTGCATTGTTTCAATAAATTACACTGTTTCCTTGTCCAGATGGTAAATGTTATCACATCTATAGCTCTTAACCTTGCATCCAGTGCTGATGTTCATAACATGTCTCCTACAAGCTTCAGGCTGAACGATTTGTCATCTCATTAAACCCTTTGGAGACAGTTATGCCTCAGGGGGCTCAGTCAATCACCAGCAGTAGGGAAGAGCTGCATTTCAAATTTTCTTGTTTATAGGACTTGAATAAGCGATGAAAGTGGGTGCAAAACACTTTTAAACTAAATGTGCAATCATCATCATAACTTGGAATCTGAACACATGGCATTCAAAGTTGAGCAAATTGCTTATGTTTCAGAAGGCTCACCAGAGTTAATCGGCAATCAGAGATCGCTCAGCTGGTATGCAAAACAGGAATGGAGGAGAAGGGCAGCAAAATGACTAGGAAAATGGTGGAGATGATCAACTGAAAGAGATCGTTCAATCAGTAATATCACCAGCAAAAGCTGCAATAATACAGTTGTCATCAATTGTCTTGTGTACATCAGCAGGGGAATACCCACAGAAACCATGACTACAGCGCGGTTATACTCTATCCCAACAGGTACCCAAAGGATGCTGCATATAATGTGCTGTGTCGGAAAATGCAGAACAGGCAGTACAGGCACACGGTGTTTTAAATTACTACCATACACATGTGATACTGGGATGACCGACAGAAAGCTGAAGAACATCACTGTGTGGGGTAATTGACCTGGTATTTCTGGGACTGAGATTTCAGCCTCTTCTAGTGACAGACTTAACTATGTCTGTCTGAGCTTTCAAGTCACAGCACTACACAGTCTTTCAGGCCCTGGATGTCCAGCTCCTGCAAGACCATTTTAATCTGTATTTTTAATTCCCTGGCTTTGTGTGTATAAGAACATGCTAAATAAGATGAGATATAGAATGAGTCCTTCTGTACTCATTGTCCCCCCTGTGCTTCATAAACATGTATCCAGAGCAAATATATTACACAGAGCATAACCCTCTATGTAAAGGGCAGTGTTCAAATGCAAAGCCTCTGCTCCTGCTGACACTTCAGTGCTGCCAAGCACTTCACCCCTTTTTCATAGATGAGTTTTTATTCTGTATTAACGTGGCCATGTAAAAATGGGCTGGCTGGTCAATGCATTTTATTCCTGCACAGTTCTATTGCTCGTGGTTTGCAGTGTTGAGGTGTTGAAGTCTGGAAGCAGTGGGTTCATATCCTCAGACAATACACATCAGTATAGCTCAAGAGAAGTCACTAAGCAAAACCTTTTTACCAGACAGAGAGACGCCTTATCCAAAACCAGTACCATGTGGATTGTGATTTCTAAATTGACAGCAATAACTGTTCCACTCACCTTTTCTTCCTTTAAGACCTAGCCCATGTGTATGTCCTTACAATTTTAAATACTGACAGCTGCCATTTCTGTTATTGATTTAATCCTCCCTTTATTCTGCCTCAGTAAACTATTCTTGTGGAAATTATGTTTTATGACATGTCTTAAGACCACACAGGACAGTCTGAGGATTTTAGTATAGTTTTTCTTAATTTGCAAAAATCAGGCTCACATCTAAGTGATTAAGTGTGCAAAGCCCAAAACATTTTTTTTTCTGTAATTATTTAATGTTTTAGGCTTCGGTGTCAGAAATTATGTCTGAATTACATCTGTAAATATTACTTCTTATTTAGTAATATGCATGCAGATCCGTTCAGTATGAAAGCCTTAAAATTATATGATTAGTCAAAGTTTTCTTAAAATCAAAATTTCAAGAGTTAAAATGAGGAATGTGGGAAGAAACTTTATTATTAGCATTGGAATATATATTTTCACGTAAAAAAATTTAAGATCAATTGTTCTTTTCTGCAGAAAAAAAAGTATTTCCTAATTGCTAAATGTTATCTTCCAGTCAAGAAAACATGAATGCGAGACAGTGTGCTTTGGCACAAAGAGACATTCTAAAACAGGAACTGAGCAAAGTGGTTTATGCTAAGAATATTATTCAGCTGCCATAGAGGTATCTGGAAAACTCCAACTAATTTCAGCAGGAGTTGAATTTGAATATGTGTTTACAAACCATTGCCAAGAAGTTTGATTAAGGAAAAACGTCCATAGAAAAATATGTTTAATACAAATGTCACTAGATGGGTAATACAATTGTATTCTTCAGTAGCAGGGAAACTTAATTATTACATCCTTTCAACTGAAAAKGAATTAATTAAAATACATTAAATATATAGGAAACGTATTAAGCAAGTGCAGTACATGTAATCAGAACGCGCCCCATTTACAGGTCGTTTACAGTTTCCTAAAGATATTTTTTAAAGTGTCTCTAGAGAATATTTAGAAACAAGTTTAATAGAGTAACAAATATTTAAGGTCTTACACTCTACTGTCTTATAGGAATGCATAACAGGCATAAAGTTATTGCTTTAGAGGAGTTATATAAGTATTAAACAGCTGTGAAAGAAAAATCAGCTAGAAGTTAAGAATAAATACACTGAAATTGAAATACATTAAATTGCCCTGCTCTAAGACTGGAATTTAGCCTGTTGTGAAACAGCCTGACAAAATACATTAAGTTTAAAATTAAAATATATTAAAAAGTCAACATTTATTCATAGTTTAAATGTACATAAATTAGGTTCATTTTCACAGTCATTTACAGATCTACTACTGCCAGGGTGTATGCTGCTATATGTTAGTACATCTTCAGATATCATTAGATTAAAATGATTACCTTTGGCAAGATGGCCTCTGTACCGCTGCAGGACAACTCCTAGTTTAGAAAATAAGAAAATGGCATTGAATAAATTAGAAAATATTCTGGAACATATGCATTTAAGCAATGGGGAACATGTGTTATATATGCTTCTCTCCACGGAAACTACAGAGGACAACTATCTGCTACTGGTCTTAKCTATGGAGCATAAACATTCAGATCAAGTTTGTTCCACAGACGTGTCATATGGTCTTCCATTCAATACCTGTGTCAACCACTGTGATAACAATCATCTAAAACACTATTATCCTTTTATTTCTGATCAAAGAAAATTATTTTCCTCGGATAAAACAGCGAAGCAAGGGAAGTGGGGGTGGAAGACACCTTACAGAAGTTATACCAATAGACCATACCAAACCAAACACACAAGACAATTTCCTGATGSCTACGCTCTCCTACAGGTTGCCTTCTGTCTATCAGTGTCTTCCAGCTTACATACAGTACTCAAAGCAGATCTGATACCAATTGACAGGAGTTTGCCAGCTATGTCATTTTTTTTCTCTTATTATTTCAACTTGCATAGATAACACTCCAATACGGAAATCAGTTACCACCACTTATTTTTTACAGTTTACAAAGTAAGTTTCATAGCTCCCACATGCCGATCACATGCAGAAAGTAATCACCACCTAATACCAGGCATACTCTTCCGCACCAACTCTCTCACCTGCACACACAGACACATGCACAGAGCCAAGAATTGTGTCTGAGGTGGGAGAATTAAAATAATTACCAACAATTCTGTATGACCATAAGTAAAACTCAAGTTTTTTTAAAAAAAACAGCAATAGGTTCAATGCTGCACTATCAGAAAAGGAATCCAAGTTCCTTGCCAAGAAGTCTGAGGTAACACCGTAGTGTGAAAATATGGCCTTCCATTTATTTTTCTCCACTGTAAGCACTGAACATCTTTCATTCATATTCAGTAAGGAAGTACCCCCCCTGGGCATCCAAACCTCATACCCTGATTCCAGTTTGAGATTTGATTATCCACCTTAATCCCATTAGACACTGATCTTTTAAACAGCAGGAAAATTGCTGACAAAACACCACCAAGAACATTAAAATTGCATTCACAGGGGAAATTTAATATTACAATTAGTTGCAGTAGCAACATAAGTGTTGTAATTGTTTATTTAGCTACAGAGTGAGAATTAAAAAATGTTGAAGGAAATATCAAGAGCAATTGTTCTATAAATGAAAAAATGGAGGAGGAAAGCAAAACAATTTCAATTTCTAACCAAGAGGACTAAGTTCCATTTGCTTCTAACATAGATGTTGTTTATAACTTTAGTCTAGTTATTAGAAAATGGGACTTTTTGCTTCTCTGCATAAATTAAATACATGCAGAAACAATCCCTTGAAGAACTGTGCAGTATAAGGAAATTTGAAGTTTTCCATCATTTGGGGAATCGACCTGATGGCAAATGCTTAAGGCCTATTTACAAAACCAGCAGTACCGGAGGGGATCTCATCTCTGCCTCCCTTTACTGAATCCGTTTATCCCAAGTGCATCCAGATCCACCTCCTCCCTGCCCGATGTTTGCCTAATCCATTTGAAACAACCTCTAATGTTAAGGATTCCACAGTCTTCTGAAGCAACCGGTTTGGGTGCTTCACCTTCATTACTACTTGACTGCTCTTCCTAACGTCTAACCTAGTTCTCTCTTGTTACTGTTTGTGCCATGACATCTTTTTCTCTCCATCATCGTTATGGACAGTACATTTCTCCTTCTTCTGTGCATATGTGAAGGTCATCATGCTCAAATGATGGAATGGGGCAGACAAAGGCAAATGCAATGCCCTGTCTCTGAAGGAGAGTACCTTCATACATCAGTGCAGTTGGRGCCCAGCTGGCTAGGTAGCAACTATACAGAATGCGACTTGGCAATCCAGAGGATAAAGCCTTGAAAATGAGTTTGTCCTTTGTTTTTCTAGTCAACTCTTTCTGTAGATGTGTTTGTGTATGAAAAGGGGTTATTGAGAAGACATAGATGACTCTTCTGGGAGGTGCACAGTGGAAGAAGAAGGGGCAACATATGTGAAGTCAAACAAGGGAAATTCCAGCTGGACATACAGACAATCCTTCCCCATGAGAGTGTTTAAACACTGGAATAGATTACCCAGAGAGGTTGTGAAATCTCCATTCCTGCAGGTTTTGAAACTTAGGTGGATAAGGCCCCAAGTGACCTGCTTTAAGTCTGAATTTAGCCCTGCTCTGAGGATTTCAGATAGGAATATGAAGTTCTAGTAATAACTTTCAGCCAACTAGTAATAAGTGAATTAACATCCAGAAAATCCAAATGCTTTTAAAGGAGACACATAACATTAATACAGTGGAAAGCAGACTAAAAGCAGATAGGCTGAGAGCCTTCTAGCACGCTGAACAAATGCACAGAATTAAAATACTTCAGTACTACAAGAATTTACCAACATATACCTATTTCAAGGTATTTTATTCATAATACACAATGTGCCTTTTGACATTAGGTTATAGCTGTACCTTCTATCCTTGCAAGCCTTTCCYACACACTTTTCTATGAAATGTCTTCCAATTCTGCAAAAGAGACCCAAAACACCTTTAACATATTGTGTCATTATTTCCAAGATTCTATTTAAAGAAACSTCACTCTGGATTTGAAAAACAATCAGAAATATCCCAGAGTTGTTAAAAATCCCAATTTTATTCTCCCTATTAAAAAGGGAGAGAGATTTTTAATTACTTCTTTGCTTTTATGTGGCAGTTGAATTTTTTTCCTTACTTACTTTTTGTGTTGAAACAGAGCTACTCTGGTAATGAGCATTCATGCCAACAAGTGGAAAATGTAGTAGTTGAAACAAAATTCACAAAAGCATGCATACGTGTGTGCAAGTGTGAACGTAAGAATACACATTCACAGTGATGAGGGTTAGTAAGCCATCTTTAGGAGGAGTAGTAATGTGAACAGTGAAATATTCAATAAATTATATATATATATCTCCCATATTTTTCTCTGAGAAGAAGCAGCATTTTGGACCTAGACTATTAACTTTTCAGAAGAAAGTCTTAAGTTCAGCCCTGTTTTTTCTACTCAGCCTTTCTGAAGATGTACATTGGTTCTAAAACCCCCCTACTATACTGTAAGAAATCCACTTCCATATTGCAGAAGATTTTTTGTTTGTTCGTTTCCTGCATGTATCYTTGACTTGGGGAGGTGTGGCTATTTACTTTTATGCAATGTTTTCACTATTATAGGAGAGAAAAAAAGGTGGAAATTGAATATGAGTGTAAAAGAACATGTGAGATATTTTATTGTGAACTGCACAGATTATTTTGTTGTGTCTATTCTGAATTGTACTTTACCAGACCTGGAATAAGATAAAGGAAAAGTCCAGCATGCAGTGTCTTCCTCCTGTCAACATTTTAAAAGATAGATATTCTACAGATGAGCCAATCAGGCTTGCATCCTTTCCACGAAAAATCCCTTCTGATCATAATAAGTACTTTAAGATGCGAATATAGGAAAGGCCTGCATCAGTCTGCCATCAGTGACCACTGCTGACCAGAACTGAAAAGTACCATTGGCAGACATTTGCTGCCCTCTTTTGGAACATGTAAGTGAAGATTTAGCACATGATTCAATGTGGTTTGTTTTTACCAGACGTTTCCCTTTGCCACATTGCTTGCTGTCAATGGATTTTTAGCTAACTACTTGACTTACAGAATTAAAAAAATCGTTATTGAGTTAGGCACTTAAACCTCCACCAAAACAAAAAAAATTTACTGAGATGGATTTTTCTAGTACATGGGCCATGTGAATACACTGAACACATTCTTTAATAACTGAGTAACTGAGCATTTATTTCAGTGGATAACTCTCATATTTTTTCTGTTAATTTTAATAAAAGGAGTTTTATGCAAATGTGTGAAGTGAGTGAAGTGTCCTGGAAAAAATAATAGAGTTGGTCTTTCTGTTCTAATAGAAAAAAGAATTCATAAAGAGTGGTAACGTCTCTTTATTAGTAATAACTCTTTATTCATTATTTAGTCTTTATTTATTCTGCCTTCTCTTAGACCAAGCAGACATGTCACTGAATATTAGAACTAATAAACTAAGAATCAAATGAGGTGCAGCGTAAAATTTTAATCTGAAATATCAGAAGTCTAAGTAGTTTATCAAAATTGTCATCACCTACAAACACAGCAAGGAAATTATCAGCAAGCTATCAGAGACTCTAACTGGGGCATTAGGACAATAGAAACAGGATATAATACCCGTCAAGGTCATCAGAACTGTACTAGAAAAAAATGGTTGTTTGAAAAGAAAGCAAGGAGAAGTGTTTTGAAGCAGTTATGTTGCTAAATTAAGGAGCTTCTGCTAAGCAGGACAGGTTGCTAAAGATAACATTATTGTATGCACAAAGAAAAGTCCATTTACACTACAAACAATCACTGTACACATAGGTTAATCTGTACCAATGTTTTTTCCTGGATTTTTTTTTAATCATGATTGTAAAAGACAGACACCATTTTCACTACCGTTTAAATTTTTGGACAGGAAAACATCAAGCAAATTAAATGACCCATTTTTATTCTTAATAAATATTGTCCTATACCATTTTTATACATGGCAATTGTTTCAATGCTATGCTTTAATGAACGTCCTGTGTGGTAAAAACAGAATATGGCAATTCCTATTGTTATCAAACTCTCTATAAAGGCAATTCTAAATAGACTTCACTAAAATCAACTCTCTATGCTATGTGACAGCTCTCAATCCTGAAACCAGATCCTGAGTCGGGTATTCTCTGTGTTTAGGTAGTAACTGTTGGACTTTCATGCAATGCCTCTTTTGTGTCTATAACAGGCTCTATCAAGCTCCAAATTCAAATTCTAATGATAGGAGTTTAAAATATGTGTCTCATTTCTCATCTGGCTGGTTCTGAGTTAGAGAACGCAGTTACTGGGCTGTGAGAGTCTAGAATTAATTATATTGATTGGTGGGATTTCTGTCACTGAGACTACTAAAGTAATTTAAATGTTGATAATGTTTTATCAACATCACCAAGTAYGAAGAAGAGGATTTTAAGTGACTGTGTACCTTTTAGAAGGTAACTATATGGTGACAAATTCGACACATTCAATGCAATGGCTCTACAGCTCCAATTCAGTGAAGTATCATTAAGCAAAGCACTTACACAGCACCTTTCCAAAACAGGGATTACTTCCTAAAGAGGAAGTTACAAAGATGCATAGGACTCTAAAGCTTGCTTGGATTATATACTGTGTTGAAGTATTTCTTCTCAATTACTTACCTGTTTATTAAGCTTTCAACCTTAGAAAGCTTTTGGCTGTAAAATACAAAAATTACAGTGATACATTACGTGGTTTCGCAGTATAAATATATCCCTCATTGCTCAAAATGACCCAGGAGCCAGATCAACCCTTACAATTACTCTGTCATTTTCCTTGTTGATTCTGGATTTAGTGGGATTAACAGTGTAATTTTCTGTCCACTGTAAAAATTTTGAACCATTTCATCTCTCCCATGTTTTGGTTTTTGCCACAGTCTTTTTTGTAGTTTTCAACTAACAGGCTGAATTAAACTTGAACACCGATCTCCAAATTGAGAATATCCTTAAAATGTTGTTTTGGAAAACCTGAAGCATATTTTTATTGCCCACTATATCACTGTTAACCATGCTTATTTACTATTCTTGCTATTGTGTGCATAAACACAGGAGCAGAAGCAATTCTGACCAAAATATATAAGGCCATAGACAGTACAGGGCTTTAACAAATCAGTGGATTCCTTTACTTCTTGCACAGTGCTTCCACACAGGCACTGGAAACCCTGAAAGAAAATCTCCAAAGAAACCCCTTCATAGATTCAWGTAGGTGTTTAATGCCTTCTTTGCCTCAGTCTTTAGTAGTCAGACTGGTGATCCTCAGGATATTCAGCCCCCTGAGCTGGAAGACATGGACGGAGAGCAGAATACACCCCCCGTAATCCAAAAGGAAGTAGTTAACGACCTGCTACACCACCTGAACACACACAAGTCTATGGGGCCAGATGGGATCCACCCGAGAGTACTGAGGGAGCTGGCAGAGGAGCTTGCCAAGCCGCTCTCCATCATTTATCAGCGGTCCTGGTTAACAGGGCAGGTCCCGGATGACTGGAGGCTTGCCAATGTGACGCCCATCTACAAGAAGGGCTGGAAGGAGGATCTGGGGAACTACAGGCCTGTCAGCCTGACCTGGGTGCCGGGGAAGATCATGGAGGGCGCTCACAAGGCAGGTGCAGGACAACCAGGGGATCGGGCCCAGACAGCACGGGTTCATGAAGGACAGGTCCTGCTTGACCAACCTGACCTCCTTCTATGACCAGGTGATCCGCCTAGTGGATGAGGGGAAGGCTGTGGATGTGGTCTGCCTGGACTTTAGTAAAGCCTTTGACACTGTCTCCCACAGCATTCTCCTGGAGAAGCTGGCGGCTCATGGCTTGGATGGGTGTACTCTTTGCCGGGTAAAAAACTGGCTGGATGGCTGAGCCCAGAGTGTTGTGGTGAATGGAGTTAAATCCAGTCGGCGGCTGGTCACGAGTGGTGTTCTCCAGGGGTCAGTTTTGGGGCCGGTCTTGTTTAATATCCAAGTCTGGATGAGGGAATCGAGTGCACCCTCAGTAAGTTTACAGACAACACCAAGTTGGGCAGGAGTGTTGATCTGCCTGAGGGTAGGAAGGCTCTGCAGAGGGATCTGGACAGGCTGGGTCGATGGGCTGAGGCCATTGTATGAGGTTCAACAAGGCCAAGTGCTGAGTCCTGCACTTCGGTCACAACAACCCCAGGCAACGCTACAGGCTTGGGGAAGAGTGGCTGGAAAGCTGCCTGGTGGAAAAGGACCTGGGGGTGCTGGTCGACGGCCGGCTGAACATGAGCCGGCAGTGTGCCCAGGTGGCCAAGAAGGCCAACAGCATCCTGGCCTGTGTCAGAAATAGTGTGGCCAGCAGGAGTAGGGAGGTGATCGTGCCCCTGTACTCAGCACTGGTGAGGCCGCACCTCGAATACTGTGTTCAGTTTTGGGCCCCGCACTACAAGAAGGACATTGAGGTGCTGGAGCGTGTCCAGAGAAGGGCAACGAAGCTGGTGAAGGGTCTGGAGCACAGGTCTTATGAGGATTGGCTGAGGGAGCTGGGGTTATTTAGCCTGGAGAAAATGAGGCTGAGGGGAGACCTTATTGCTCTCTACGACTACGTGAAAGGAGGTTGTAGTGAGGTGGGTGTTGGTCTCTTCTCCCAAGTAACAAGTGATAGGACAAGAGAAAATGGCTTAAGTTGCATCAGAGTAGGTTTAGATTGGACATTAGGAAAAATTTCTTCAGTGAAAGGGTAGTCAGGCATTGGAACAGGCTGCCCAGGGAAGTGGTGGAGTCACCATCCCTGGAGGCGTTCAAAAAACCTGTAGATGTGGCACTTCAGGACATGGTTTAGTGGGCTTGGAGGTGTTGGGTTGACAGTTCGGCTTGATGATCTTAGAGGCCTTTTCCAACCTTAACGATTCTATGATTCTATGTAGAAAAATCCAATGTATCTACTATACATACCACTACATGTGGCATCCTATACTCCTCTTAATGCACTGAGATTTTTTTTTCTATTTTAACAAAAAAAAGTATGTATTTCAGACTGAATACTTTTTTTAAAGGGAGGCTGTTTCAGTTTGTTTTGGTCTGGTAACCCAGCGTCATGCCCATTATTTACAGAAGGATTCAGATGAATCTCTGTCTTTAGAAACTCAGTGAATAATGTTAGTCTAAGCCTACCAAGTAAAAAAGTGCATTTCACCTACCACAAACACAGTTCTGTCCAATTCTGATCTAATCCTTGAAGTCAACAGAAAATTTCCCTACAGTAAGAGAAATCTAACTTGTTTTAAGTGGAGCCCACAATGATTTATCAGGCTGTCAGCAGCCAATATTAGAATTCTACCGAAGCAGATTTATCAGATGCTCTAACAGAAGACAATTTTTATTTATCTTTTACTTCCACTTCACCTGCAGTACAGGAATTTGAAAACTTTCTCAGCCATAAATAGAGCGTAATTTCTGCCAGTGGTGATTCTAAATATGCAATCAGTCATTGTCATCCATAAACTATGATGACTTTAGAAAGTGGTATATGGGGAAGAGAGTTTAGGAGCCACAGCACTGATGATCTCGGACAATAGATCATTAAACGTCCTTCAAGGCCATCAATGGGATGGCTCATCTACTGTCTGTACAATTCCCCATGTAGCTATTCAGCTGAACTGATTGTGATAAAGAATTTGTATAGGTGGCATTAGAGTTTCCATAAAAGATCTTAATAGCTTATGTTACAGTGGCTATTACTAACCCTATTTTGAACAGCTCTTTCCAGTTATACCTGCAAAATTAACAGTTACACAGCTGCATTTGTAAAAAGCCTATTTTTGCGTTTGCACATAAAATCTGGGTGTATGTACTTCTACACTTATGGATTTGTGCTTTTTCCTGTATGCACTTTTACACTTATGGATTTGTGCTTTTTCCTAGAGTGATGATGAATGTCGTAATTACAGCAACAGCATCTACAGCTAGAATAGACTTACTATTAACCTGACATGTTCAGATTTTATCTCCCTTCCTCCATTGGCCAAATATAACATGAAACTTTTAAACATGTAATATCTATTATACTATGAAATTATATTTTTATTTATGATGTAGTCTGTTTTTAAGCTTTCCCTGTTCCTATCAAGAGCTTGTTTTTTTTTTTTCCCCCGAAGAGGTTAATTGGCTTCACAATTTAACTTATTTAAACCATAAACTGCTTGCCACCTGAKTAGTATTCATCAGCAACCAGATTTCAGAATTCATGCAGACATAAAGTTACCATATATACTATAAACTTGCACCACCTTAGCTCTTTGAGTAACRTGTTCATATCTTGAGGGTTGTGCTTTTTAGTAGTCTCAATAACCTGAGAGAAGTAAAAAGGACATACACAGTGCACTTAAAGGGGACACATGATGAGTGCCATTTCATCATATGTGCAGTATGAGCTGTACTCTCTCTAGAGATCTTCAAGGGTTTAGGATAATAGGAAGGCAAAGAGACACAGAGAGAGGTGAACCACAGCTGTCAGCTTTTTTATTCTCAGTTCTAGTTTTCTTAAGGGGTTTAAAACTGTCACTATGATCAAAAGCCTGGCACTTAAGACAGCCCCCAGGCAGCCAAAGGAGAACAGCGCTTTCATGTTTAGTGCCTCCTATCAGAATTCATAACATAGAGGTTGCCTATCTTTTCCACCATTGCAGCATTTCCTAATTGGGTATAACAGATATTAGCAAATGTGTATGCCGTCAGATTTCCTACAAACCTTTCTATATCTGCCCATTAAAAATATGTGAGTAAACTGAGGAATACCATTTACATATACATAACCTCCAAATGTCATCTGCACTCCGCGAAGGAAGCTTCACAGGACTGTACGTTCCTCTAATCCAGGAAACAAYTGTACCCACAACATTGGTTGCTATTCCAGTCCCTCTATACTGGCAACCTATCTGGCTTAGAAAACTTACCTGCTGACCCTCCTGCTTTGAAACACAACTATCCATCTCCATATCAAGCTGCATCTGGATATAAATCATAGCTGATGCTAAAGATGACATCCAGGCATGTTAAAGGATAAAATCTCTGAGACATTTGCTAATGCTGTTTGTAAAAACCCTTCTTAACAGTTGTTGATACTGCAGTTTTATATTGAGTGCTACTCACTCCGACAGGGTTCAAGACAAAACTCACATTTAAATAGTGGCAAATTATCTATCTGTGTTCTTTTATTGCAACCAAACATAAAACAAGAAAGTTGGATAAGTAGGAAAAGATTGGTCATCTCTTGGGTTTTTTGGCTTATATTTCTACCCACTGTCAGAAAAAAAAAAAATGGGTTTAGGACAATATTCCCAGAAAGCAAAAGTTTTCATTTGCCTCTGAGGTAAATGGTTTCAGCCAGACAGGAAAAACAAGCTGAGAAAATTACTAATGTCAAGAATTTCATCTGCACAAAATTCTTCTGAAAAAGATGACTTCCAATAGTTAAAATTCTTAAAAGGATATAACCTTTTACTAATATCATAATTGTTTTGAAGAACCTTCCYTGAAAAAATTTTAAGAAGGAGAAGATTATGGGCAGCCAGTTTTAACATGCTTGTAGTCCAGGTGACTTTTGAGTACATGTTGACTATGTTGTTATTCCTTGGAAATCTTCATCAGAAGCCATAGAACATGCACCCCATGGAACAGACAAAGTAGTATTTATTCACCTCTCTGATGGCATTACTTGGTCTAGCCTTGGCCACTCATCTCTTGGGTCA
Organism: Oceanodroma leucorhoa; assembly: GCA_030449065.1. NCBI lineage: Eukaryota > Metazoa > Chordata > Aves > Procellariiformes > Oceanodroma > Oceanodroma leucorhoa. The sequence continues at coordinate 2,427,462 of JASVER010000093.1, forward strand.
TTCTGAACAAATCAATTCATTGTCCTCCTCCTTTTCTATAAAACAGAGACAACAACATTACCTCCTTTGGGAAGCTCTCCAGCATCTCCTGATGGTGAAGAGATTGTTATGTTGTAACTTACACCCTCAACAGAACCTGGATTAATTTTTTATTGATTCCCAGTGAAAGTAGCTGTTTGGGACTTCCAGCTTTCTTTCCAACATTCTTTCAAATTTCAAGTTACTTATGCTGAATCAGATAATATATCTTTCTGTATGTCTGTACAGCACCCGGTACTGAGATATTTCCACCTGATGGAGTACAACAGGGAGCATAATAACAGTAACACAAATTAGATATTATTTTTGCAGTCCCACATTAGGGAAGAAAATTGTTCTTCAGACTTCTGATTTTCAGAGTAATTGTTGCTCAAGCAGAGCAGGCTTTCCCATTTCAGAGAGATGCTTAACCCCTGCTTGGAACCACAGTTTGGACCATGATGGCCTTTTGTCAGAGTAAAAATCCTGGAATCACTGTTTGAAAACTGTTGTTGAAAAAGAAATTACAGTAATTGAGGTACAATGTCTATTTCAATGCCATTTGATTGTCTGGTTTGTATGCATTTGCTAGAGCTAAGTGTTGTGGTACTTTGTGTCCTTATTGACTTATTTCTGTCATGACATGTTAGTTGTGATGTGATATAACAAGTTGTGGCACAGTAACCCAGTACAATCCAGTGAAACATGGTGCATAGGAAACTTCACTGAAGTGCTCCTTTTCCTTCTACAAAGCTCAGACCATCTGACACCTTGAGTCATTTCAACTTGAATGAGTAGATGATGGTGCAAGGCAAATGGACCTCTAATGTTATTACAGGATTTGAAAAGGGAAGTACATTCCTCTAATTCCACATAGACATCCAGAAAAATTAAACCACAAGGTAATATGTTGAACAGCCAAACTGTAAAATTTTCACCTTGTTGGAGAAGTTATGTCAAAGAATTTTCTTGTAATTTGTGGTCTTAGATTGACTTTATACCTTCAAACCTTCAAACTAATCAATAACATGAGAGAAAAGCTCTGAGCCTGTCTTTTCTGGGCTCCATCATGGTAAATCACAAACAAATATTTCTGTAATAAAATATCTCTTTAAAAAAATCAATCAAATGATATAGTTACCAATTAACAAGGCCTCACAAATCGATAGCTTTGAGGTAACTGTGTGAGAAAATGAGTGACATATAACTGTCATATCCTTTGACTCAAACTTCTTATAAGAGCATATCAAACTTCTAGTAATTTTAATAAAGTACCAAGAGCCTTATGTATTTTCACTTGATTGAGAATAAATCTATGGCTTGGTAAATCTGGGCACAGTTTCCTGCCCTGCTCTAAATTCAAGATATGTAGGCTCCTGGTGCTTCGGTTCTCCATTGTTAAAATGGAAGTAAAAGTCTCTTCTGTTGTTGTCAGGATAAGTAGGATCTAAAGGACCATAATTTCTCCCCTATCCTACTTGGTGCAGCCCCAATTGCTCTGAACAATGTGTCCTCAGTGTCAGATAACAAGGAACGGACTACAGGTAGCAGTGCTCAGCCTCTCCCTTGCAGAATCTTTCTACCAGACTGCATGGTTGAGGGAGTTATATAAAACCATAGCRTGGCCTACTCAAAAATCAAAGCCATGGAGATGCCCTTATTTAGGTCTAGCATTTGCAAGCCAGCTGGCATGGAGCTTTTAAGCATTGACAAAATACAGCTGTGTCTCTCACCGTTGAAAACACCATGAAGCTGTTCTGTCTCTACTTTTTCCAAGTCCTAAGTGATTGATGCTAGCAAAGCTAGTATCTGTATTGCAATTCCCTTCTTTCTCATTTCTATTAATTAATTTTGATATTGATTAATTTGAGTTTGATATTTACATTTAGTCAGAAGAAAAACACAAGAAAAAATATTACTACTTCTTTCCTTATAGAGAAGGTCAGCCATTTATTCTTCAAACATTCAGCATGGCATTTCCTTAATTTTCAAGAACACATTTGGATCTCAATATTGAATGCAACCTTCAGTTAGGTGCAATTATTTTAAAAGCACTCTTTTATAATGATTTATTATTTTTATAGTGTCATACACAGATCAAGATCTCACTGCTTGGGACTGCAGAAATTTACTGCAAAAAGATGACATTTGTGCATGCACAACTACGAGATATATAAAGAAGGAATTTATTTTTAACCTATTCAAAATCCTCCATTACAAGCATCTCCTTTTGTAATCCTCTGAGAAAGAGGTCTTCCTTTCAATTCTCACAGCCTGAAAGCATCCTGGACACGTGAAGTGAGTGAAAAAGTGCTCATCCTAGCATTCTAGACAGGAAGAAGTCTATGCACACTTTTTGCATGTAAGTTGAAAGGAATGATGTGAGGTGCATTAGAGTATAAATTCTAATGAAATTGTGAAGTTTAAAGCTATTATATCTGGAAAATACCGAGAGTACCTATGGAAGCCCTTTATCCCTATTCATTAATATTACTGCAGTAGTCTGTGGTCTAAAAGTCCCAGCTGATGATTCAGAGCCTTGTTGTTCAAGGCACTGTACATGCAGTGCTGTAAAAGCTTCCAGTGGAGACATGTGAGAGGCTACTGGCAAAGCTATAGACTACAATAAAAGACAAAATGGGACAACTGGAGTAGGAGCTCTAAAGAAAGAACATTGTGTCATGTGGCCCAACTGTAAAATAGAAAAATTGCATGTAATTATTTCCCAAGCTGAGTGTGATGATGTGAAAGGGACGAACTAATGATGATGCACTCTGCTTGTTAGAGGTTTTTCCTTCCAGGAGCTCAAGGTTACAAGAAGTGCTCTTCACTTGGATTATTTTTTTTTCTTCCTTCCACTAGAAATGTGATGGTTACAAATAAATTCTGTACACAGGGAGTTAATAACACTCCAAAGACGTTGTGAAATAATTTTAGTTACTAATGCCAGACATACAGTCTTGGCAATATTTTTTTCCTGACTTCAAGCATCCTGTATTGATTGATTAATTATTCTACCAATGAACTAACAAATATTGACCTTATAGAGTTAAGCAGCATTTAGCCAAAAGTAAGTAATCTACATCGATCATTTAATGGAACATCAAAGCTCAACATCTCTGACAGTTTTATGTCATTCAGCAAAAATCTGTCTATGCTTTGATGATACCTTGACCTTTCTTATTAGGCACCCTTGGCAGAAAACTAAAAGCAATAATAAAATTAAACCTGTGGATAATGCTTTGTCATTTGGAGTGAAACAGTCACTGCTACTGGATGCTTCCTGCAGATTTACCTACCAGCAGGGGTAGCATTTCTTTTTCAAACTAAAAATATCATTTTCTAGTTATATGATCAGGCAGCATGATAGACAAATGTAATTTTACCACATCGGATTATTAGGAAAACAATAAGGAGAAAACGCTGATATATGTATTTAAAAAAAAGAAAAACACATACACACAACTTCAGAATAGGACTGTGAAGCCTGTAGCCCTCTTAACAGCTAGGGATCTGTCTATGTAGCTGTCACAGCAGCAATTCAATTCATCTTTTTCTGTACACAAGAGCTATTAGTAACTTCCCTGATTAGGTACACAGAACTGAGTTATTACTAACAGCCCTGATCAGGTACACAGAACCCCCTTGCTAAGCTTACTTACCCTGCTTCTGGGGTATGTTTTCCACCTCTAAACCTAGCTAATGTGCGTTTTCACACACAGCAAACATTGCAATCACTTATGACTGCAAGCATAGCCATACCCTGAGGGGATTGATGGGGTGCAGTAGCAGCTGAATGGAGGGTTTCTCACACAGCTTCCCACTCCAGAGCAGCAAGGTCTCCAGCGCCTTCACTCTACATTAGTGCCTAGCACCTCAAGCCAGCTCACCTCACTTCTTCAAGGTAACTCATTGCCAATTGTTAGGGTGGTGAAGTATCAATAGATACCCCAATATTATTATAGTCAGGAGTAAACTTCATGCCCACACAAAGTAGATCTGTTCTGCAACCAGCCCTGGATGACAGGAGGAGTGGTACATTGACAAAGAAAGCTTCAGAGTTAAACTGGGATAGAAGGAGAAGGTAGAGGATTATCACCTTCATTTTTTTAATGCCAGCAACTGAAGTAGTTCCTTCCCTTTCAAGAAACAAGTCTAAAAAATCTTCTTCCAGTTTTTCCGGAGGACTCAGTCTAATCTCCTTGTCTTTGTTAGTCAAGATCGCTACCATAGAGGTGCCTTAATGATAGTTATTTCTTATTCACTGACACAGTAATTCATAGTTTTAACTCTTCTTAATTTTTTCACTGGGACCTCATGTGAAAGTGCCTGGTTCTGGTAAAATCTTTCATTTTTACTAACATTAAGTTGCACCCAGGTTGGTTTTTGGTTTTGAATGGCTGCTTTTCACTGATCAATCTTCTTTTCTCTTTTCTAGCTGCATTGGTGATGATTTCAAATATTTTGTCAAGACTACATTTTTAACTGGTTGCTAACTAAACTACATGCATGAGTTACCATGAGAAAATGGTGCAGTTCAATATGAAAATACATTGTGCTTTTGATTCARTGGAATCCTGAGTATTTAACTTCTACATCTGCTAATGATGTAACCCGATTTTGGGCACCTAAGTAAGAAACCAGATTTTCGAAAGTGCCCAATAACCACCAAGCTTTTAAAAATTCATCTTACGGAGAGCAGAGCTTTTTTTGAAAATGATGGCATTCAGTGTCTAAATGCAGTCACACGTACTTAGGAAATCTACTTCAATTTCCTCAGTGAAAGTCATTGGACCTAATATTATTTCTTTGTAGCCTGTAAGTGTTGCAAGGAAATGAACTGTTAATAAAAATCTATGGTGCTATAGAAACCCACATTCTGCACTAACCAAGTACAAAAACAATCTCACTGTTTCCTACATTCTGGCTTAGGGGATAATTGCCTCTTACCAAACCTTTTCTAATGGAAGAAAATCATAGAGAAATGAGGTATAAGTTCATCACCCCTGTCCATCTCCTAGCCTTAAAGCAGGATCAACTCTAACTTGCTTCATTATGCATAAATTCTAAGGGCTAAACACACATTCAAGGATAAAACATAAAAAAAGACTTAGTTTCTATCCAAGCCTTCTAACTGTTAAAGAAAAACAATAATAAAAGAGCGAAATCAATGTTTTTTTTACAAAAATTCTGAGATATTCTGCATTCTAGTTGCTCAAAACCAAAAGTGTATTGCTTTTGATATTCAAATTCATTGTGTATTGAGATATACAACTCCCTGTTGGTTTTTTCTCTTATATTTAGGTAAGACATCTTATTTAAGAGCTTCATCTGAAATGATGGCATGGAGCAGCACTCTGGAAAACAGACAACCTGACTTCCTAAGTGGTCTATAATCTAGAATAATAACTAAACATTTTATCACACAGTATAGATGAAACTGTATGCTATTATCAGTATCTGGAATAAAGGACACTATTTGTCTACTGCCCTACAGCAGATATTCATGTCTGCACATTCACACACACACACACACTTCCAGCTACAGAACTGAAGATATACATTATTTAAAATCACTTCCAAACAGTGGAGGTATTTTTTTATCACCCTCCCATCTATAAAATATGCTTTGTGCACAGAACCATATTGAGTAGGGAACTCAGTCTAAAATAAATTGTGTTCTTTTTCTTTTCTTGAGTGTTAATTTACTTTTAAATATTCTAGATGTACCCTCTTTAAAATGGTACATTCTGTTTCTATTTTACTGTATTCAGCAATCAGTGTCAATTACTCTTCGTAACCATGGCAACAAGGCAGCTAACTGTTCTTAAATCTTCATTTGTCCACTACTTTTACAAAATACTGTACAGTTAAGAATGCTTTCTTACTAAAGACATAGGGAAAAGCTGGAAGGGAGAAATGCATAACCTCTTTTAACTAATAATATGATGGGAATATGTTCTGTAAAATATTGATACTCTTTGGGATTTAAACATTCTTTACGATCCCATAGTAATAGCAATTTCACAGTTTTCAGGATCTTCAAGGCTTCACTCTAGTATTGTTCTTGTCTGTACTTTAAATCTTCCCAGAGGACCTCCAGGATTTTTTCTGATATTAGGAGTTTGCCTTCTGTAATAGTCTGCTTCTGGATTACTAGTAGTACCATAAGACAATAGCTAGAGAGCCTGGCACAAGCATAGCTCTCCTCTGATTTCTTTTGACAGCCTCAGAGGTTAGTAATCTATACAATGGTACAGAATAATTTCAGCTGCTTCTGTGATTCTCATGAGCTCCAGTCCAGACATAAAAAAAAACAGTCTTATTTGTGTAAAGAATCAGGGACTTGGGATGGACAGGGTAGGTCAGCATGCGGAGAAACTAAAAAATGCTGCCTCATGAACTGAGAAGACTGGAGAAAAGGTTTTGTTTTCCTATAATCATGTAAATCTGTAATGAGTTATCAATAAAGCAACCTTCAGGGAAGGAAGAAAAATAATGAACAATTGTGTGCATCTATTCTGTTTGGAGACAATAAAAATCCCATTTCTTTTTCAAATAAAAAGCACTGAAAAAGGTTAGGTATCAAAAGGATTCTTTGACGGATTTTTTGGGAACTCCTTAGGAATACATTATTTTTCTATCACTGATGATACAATAAATCAAGCAAGCTTTGTTGTGATGTGGTGAAACATTTCCTTATCACAGCATTTTACGAAAATACATATATGCACAGGATAGTATATGTGTACATACAGCAAAGAGAATGCAGTCCAGATTTTTTTTACCTTCATTTTACCTTCCTCTTCTTCAGATACCTACTTCCAGAGTCTCTCCTTCTAGTCATCCACTTTCTACCACTGTGCATTTCTCTAACAAATGTTTTGTTTCTTTTCATATAGTGAGAAATATTTACACAAACACACACCAGCTGTCTTTTTTGGAGCAAAATTGTTACCTTCTGCACATGAACCTACAAAATAGCTTGCAAGATAAAGGACTGACAAAAACTACAGTGAATTGAAATTGGTCTTTCAGAATGGAAACATTTTTTTAACCCTAACCGGACATTGCTATACTCCCTCCCTAATAAATCTCATAGAGTACTTTGGATTTGGTTGGTAGAAAAAGCACTTGTATTTGCAGTGTCTCAGGATTCTTTTAAGTATGTCTCCACAGGCAGAACCGTAGCTGCCTGGCAGCCCTAGGTATAATCGCATTTTATGCATACAATATAGGCAAATGGGGAACTCTGCACAGAAATAGGCCACACTTTGGGCATAGGCTACTGATAGGCTTGAAGATCTGGTCCCAACTATTCTCTCTGCTCTTTTGGATTTGTGTAAATGTTTTGCCRTGATTATTGAAAGTAGCTGTTAAGTCAACCAATAATTGCTATCCCAGTATAAAAAATCCACATCATATATATCTTTAACATAAATTTGGGCATGAAATAAGGTGTCATAAATTGCACAGCTGCTGTGATTCTGCTTTTGGTAAATATTCAATCTAAGTACAATCCAACTCTGAATGAGCACCCAATTCTTGCAAAAAGATAGACTGCCTTCCTACTGCTCCAGTCTTCCGAATCACATTACACTAACTCCTTTCCAAATCTAAGTGTAACCATGTCTCTCATAAGACTTCGGTTTCATTTACCTACCTTGAATCTACCATCATCAGAAATGCTTTCTCTGTGACCTAAGAGTTAAAGAACAACATATTCTGACAATATATAATTTCTATTTTACTAAGGTATTTTTTGTTTTGCTCTATCATTTTTTTTTTAAAGGGAATTAAGCATCTATGATGTTGTCAGGCCTGTTACTGAGATTACTGTCCTACATTTGGTAAACTGAAAGGAATAACAGTGTTTTCCATCTAACAAGTGCTCCCTTATGTAATGTTTCAGGGAAAATTTTAAAACACCAGCTGGGCTATAGCTGAATGTTTTTCTATCACTGCAGCTGAGCTGAAGACATGAAATGTAATGGTAAAATGTACATTGGATCCAAGTAAAAGGCCACTATAACACTGCCATTGTCATACCATTACAAGGATTTTATAATGTACAGCTACTGCTTTTCTCAATTGACATCATATAGGGCTCAGCTAATGGAAAGAGACATGGAACATAATGCACCAACTGGATGCTGGACAGGAAACAGTAAATGGATCATGAATCTAGCCCCCCTAGCTAAAGCAGTCAAAACTCTGAACAGCAGAGAGGCTAATGTTTTTAGCCATTTTCCCTTCCAGACATAAGCCAAAAAAACCCCGCACTGAATTGTTTTCGTTTTCTGGCTGCCCACCCTATCGTGAAAGCCAGCCAGCCATGCTGAAAAGCATTTGCTTTTAAATGAATCATGGCAACACAATAAAGTTGCAACATGCAGATTAAGTTCAAATCAATGACAGAAGCTGGCGCTCACATCAGTATGTTCCAAAGTGCAAAAATTGCTCACAGTCAGAGAAAGTTCATCCAATAATGTGCCACAGGGGGTGAACAGAGAGCAACACGCTGAGTTCAGTGAGATGGCCTTGGTGCTACTGCTGTTCTCTTGAGCAACTTTTGGAATTTAGTAAACCTGTCAGCATTGATGAAATTTTCACCCATACAGTGTGATGGCTGTTTAAAGCAGTAAATCTCCTGCTACATCTTTTTAGCTCTTTGACTAGGTTACATACTGTAATTGACAGGCTTCAGTTCTCCAGTACATGAATAAATAGTGCTTTATAGCACTGCTGGTTTTAGACAGTGTGAAAAAAGTCTTTATTTAGAAAGAGATAATAATTGCATAGTCCTCCACAGGCTGGAAGCTTGTGAAGTTTAAGAGAACTGCAGGTTTTACCTGTAGTTTTCCTCAAGAATCTGCAGGTTTCCTGCAGTACTGGAAACATTTTATTTTTTTTTCTCTACAAGCACATCTAATTGAGCACACGAAATGTCAGTTTGTCTTTAAGCCTCTCCCTAATGCAATTGCTGAAGTCTGCAAAAGACAGTGCTGGGAACAAACCAAAGCCAGAGCTCCATAGTCAAAACCAAAGTTCTCAGTTGATTTGTTTCCTTTTTTTTTTGACTGACGTTACCTATATCTAAATTATCTTCCAGGGGCTCATGACCAGTGTAAATACAATCCCTATTTCTTCAAATTTAAAATCAGACACTCCAATGCTAAAGACCACAATCAACTGCTAGATTTTTCAAAGGTGGTGAGAATATAAAACCTCTGACCTGTGTCACACCTGATTCTAACCAGAAAGTTTTCAAAATTTAGACCTTAACTAGAAGGAAGTAATGATCTAAATAAAAATAATAATGGCACCACTGGATCATACTGACTCATATATGCTGCACTTTCCTGGAAGMTATAAACTGAAGCTTTAATTTGTCCCTAGAGCTAATTAGGGGGGAGAAAATGCAATTCTTTTTGTTAATAAATCTCTCTTTCAACAATGTTTTCATAATAAAATAAATCAAAGATAAAAACTACATCATACTTCTTTTAAACGTATGTTTTACTTTCCAAGAAGGAAAACAGGTCTTCCAAAAAGAAAGGAAGCCTTTTCTTTCAGAAAAGTAGCATGTTTTCCTATGCCTCTGAGTAATTTGCTCTGAATGTAGGCATGCGCATTAGCCCTTAGCCTTCCAAAATATGTTATACACAGTTTACTATATATTTTCCATAGCACATTTGTTTTTTAATGCTTGTGTTAGTAAATTTTATCCCTGCTGAAAACTAAAGGAATTGACTTTTGCAGGTTGCATTTACCTTTTTCTTAAGTTATATTTATAACATATTTTGCAGTCTGTGCTTCACTGCAATCTGAAAAGAACAAATATCCCCAGTGTTTGTAGGGTTCTTACATTTAGTTGTATTAAAAAAATTTCCAMAATGCACCATTTTGTGCTGCTTTAGAGAACTCAATGGAACAGAATTTCCCTAAAAATCATAGAATCATAGAATCATTGAGGTTGGAAAAGACCTTTAAGATCATCGAGTCCAATCATCAGCCCAGCACCCATGCCCACTAAACCATGTCCTGAAGCGCCACATCCACACGTTTTTTGAACGCCTCCAGGGATGGTGACTCCACCACTTCCCTGGGCAGCCTGTTCCAATGCCTGACAACCCTTTCGGTGAAGATATATCTTCCCGTGTTCTGTTTACTCCTCTATATATTGTTATTAGGTTGAAATGTAGTGCCATTTTGTAGTAGTCAACATAAAAAGCAAAACCAAACTGCATTTCAAAGCACTGAGTTCTAATTGTTCTTTTAAAATTAAACTGTAACATGCATACAAATGTTATTTAAAATACAGTGGCTGAACACCACCTGTGATAAGGGAGAGCTATCTGATAATGGTGATTCTCTGTTTCATAGATAGGCCACTAAGGGGCAGCAGTATCTGATTGCAAATCCATGTATCATTAAAACCTGGCAGAAAATTTCACATTGACTACAGTGTCAATGCTTTTGTGGTTTATAATTTCATAAATATGAAAGTATAAGATATACTTGGAATATTTCATCTTTCAGATTTAGATTGTAAGTAATAATGGATGGCTTACAGTCTCTGAACTGCTTATGTCATATTGCTTATAAATAAGGTCTGTGAGACTTGGAAGGCGCTAATCCACAAATAAAAATAAAATTAAAAAAAATGAGAAAGAAATCTTTACAAAATCTTTATAAACAGAGGGATGTGATTAAATGGCATGGAAGTATAACTGCCTTTTTTTTCCAAATTGTATTTCAGAATGTATCAACTCAGGTTATATTTGTTTATGCTCATGCATAAAAATAAACTATCAAGATTGAAAAAAGGGGTCAGTTTGTGGAGTTCTCTGCTTACAGACATGTTCTTTCTCTTCTTATATTAACTAGAGTACCCAATATCTTGATCCTAGTTAGCTGTTTGTTAGAAAACTGTAACTGCTTCATGAAGACTTTCTTTGTTTTCTCAGAATTGAATACACTGTGTACATATCCTCCTGGGATTTAATGATCACTATGAAAAGTCAGGACATATGGCACTTTATTCTTTCTGCGAGTACTGGCCTAATTTCCCCTTATTCGGAATGCCTTATCAGATTGAGATGGAGTCTAACCTCACCACTGAAAAACACCTGTGAGATAATTTGGAGTCATATTACTAATAAAACTGCAGACAAAGATTTCCTCCCTAGAAAATTAGCATTTCCATCCGTCTCTGAATGAAATGACAGGAGGTAACTCCTCTGCATATCAGATGTGCCAGAAAGAGAAACCCTATTGCAGTAAATCTGAAGAAAACTCAGGAGTCACCACTAAGCTAATTGAATCAGGGTTGATACGATCGTAAGAGATAAAAACACATTAAACAAATGAGGATATTTTACAATACGCTACGTGATTTAAAATTCACCTTTTCCCAACAGAAGGTGAACCATGTAGCTTGAATATGGATATTCTATTACTAGCAAAGTTTTAGATTTCAAAATTTAATTAAACTAAGAGGAAACTGCTTTTGAGTAAATGCTGAAAAAAATAATTTTAAAACCCTATGCACCTTTCACATCCCTTTTCTTCCCAATTTTTAAAAATTTTATTTTTAAATCAACATGGATTAAAAAAACCCTAAAATTAAGCTACACTTTTTGGTAACTTATAGATTTTTTTCATCTTTGGAGGCTGAAGTCCCCACCCCATTTTCCCTTATTCTTGCACTAACCAGTTTCAATGAATCCATATATTTTTTGTTACATTTCCATCAGAATGTACCTATGTTTTACGGACTGTATCTCTCTTCTTTGTTTTCCAGTAGTGTCATGCTTTATAATGTGATTATATTTATCCTTTGGTGTTCTGGGCCAGACCGGCCTTTCATAAAACTCCTAACATGCAGTTTAAGGCCCCCAGCCATCTGCTACCCTAACTGAGTTTTCAGAGTAAACCCCAGATACGTGGACAATTCAGGCACACAGAGGATGGCTTTTTCCCATGCTAGAGAGGGACATCTGAAAAAATAAGAAAAATAAAGATACCTTTCTTATCATTCAAGAAGTCCAGTGCTCCTTTGGATCATCATAGTTTTGACTATTTCTTTTCAGAGTGAGAAGAATCACGGGAAGACGGACAATGTGTCAGCAGGGGCATAATTGTAGCGAATTGTAGGAAATATCTTGAAACATCTACAATATTCACACAGGCTGTCCTCAGTTTCACTGTCTCAGCACACTGGTATTTCCTTTTGGTAGCTAACCCTGCAAAGACTATAAGAGTGAGGACAAAATGGGAAATTATTTGGCTCACAATTCTGTTTCTCTGAAAGCATCAGCCTAGAGATATCTGAATCTTAAACCTGCTTCCTTTTTTAGAGGTTAAGTTTTAGGTGCTCCTTTTCYTCTGTTTGGGGAGGGTTTGGCTGTGTGGGGTAGGGTGGTTTTTTCCTTTTAACCAGATACATTCCATATTACATATACACTAATTGCTCAGGAAATAGGTTGTAAGGACTACTGGGAATTAAACTTATTATTCATAGTTCCAAAGAGTTGCTACATCCTGTTTTTATATGCTTCTGAGTTAAATCCAGAAGGAGGCTGCAGTTTCACAAGATATCTCATCTTCTCATTTCATTCTCTTCTTAAGGAGCAACAAAGACTGAGGCATAATTCTGACTCCTTTACTTCTTAAGTTGCATGTTGTTTATACGTTTGCAGGCCCAGCTAACTACAGAAAAAATTAATTTATATTCTTAAAAAGCAAATGCAAGGACAAAAGATTGTGATGAAAATTCAATAGAATGTGGTGTTTCTTGGGCATAAACATAGCATATTAGTGTTCATTCGCAAAGATAAGAACCTGGATTGACAAGGAAATAAAAAAATCCAGCCACAAAATTAAGCCTGTGATTGCCCTTCTTTGCAGTTACTTATAACACAAGTAGCAACTCAGAAATAATAGCTATATTACCATGAAGCTAAGGTACCATAATGTCAGAATATCTGTATATTAATTGTTAGGTGGGAAGAGTAATTACTGTTAGCATTTCTTTTATCCTTATGGTTATGTGAATAAATGATAATGAAAATACATAAAAATAATAATAGAATCATTCTGAAATGGTGTAGTTACATGGTAATGGACATCAGTGGAACATACTTGTCCTTCTGGGACTTATTCCCAAGTCCTTTTCTCATGATATCACATAGGTCTCCAGTTCTGTGCCTGCCTGTGCAAATTTAGTCTAGTTAATAAAAGAATTTAGTCTATTCAATGGTGGATGGCACAGTTCATATGCATTTTATTTGCTCTGTGCTTGTATCGCAATGCAAAGGGGTGGAGCGATGACCCAGGAAAGACAGCGATCAAGAGAAGGCTATCCGCTGCATGGCCTACATCAGAGATCAAAATTTCCCAGGAAATTTTTGGAAGTAGATGATAGATCACATGAATTCTCCTGGCAAGTTGCCTGAGGAAGTCAGCCTGTAAGCTGAGAATCCCTGCCTCAAAAAGCAGTCCCTTTTCTAAAACAGTGTACATTCAGAGCTCCTGAAACTTTCCATCATCTACAAATATAACTACTTCTCTACTACCCTATCTGCACTCCTGCTAACAGCCTGGTAACATGCAGGGGAGCTTATCCACACCTACAAATTTCTATGCTAGAGAAGTATAGGTGTCGGGACTATGTGTCAGTCTGCCAAATCTCTCTTTAATTTTGCTCATGTTTGGATAAAGTTCGGATACTGACTGCCCTGGCACATTTGACAGATAGCTATGTGTCAGCAGAACAAAAGGAAGATGTTAGGAACTAATATTAACTAACATTAAATCCTACCTCTTTCCTCAGGTTAGCTTGTGTAGTTTCTATAGCGGCCACCCAAGAAGAAGGAAAATAAATCAAAATAAAACCCGTATACACTCCCTTTTTCCACTTGCATTTTATGCTGCCATTAGCAACTCAGGTCATATAGTCAGGATATTTCTGAGATCTCGTTATCTGAGTAGATTGGTCAGAAGATAGTTTAATGCAACTATGTACATATTTTGAAGGAAATGGCACACCGTGAATACACTGTTGTGTTTTCCATACAGCTAAAATAAAAAGCAGTAAGTGCAAAAAGAGGACCATGTGCATTACCTTGACACTTCAAACATCTGAACACACACACACGCACACAGAGAACATGAGCACTTGAGAAACAGGAATGAAACTGACTGTCAGGTGAAAGCAAGAATAATCAATTGGGGTTTACTTTCCAGGTAAAACACAGAAAAAAATAAATACTAAGACAGATAACAGGAAAACCAGATTTTTTTTCCCCCAGTTCTTTCTAAAGACCCTGAGTACAGAAATAAAGACAGAAGTGATTACGTGCAAAGTTGGTGGGTATTGCTGCTCTGATCCACCTTAAACTGACAATCTGGTCTTTTTACACTTTATTCATATTTTACCATTGCAATGAAGATGAAACTGTAGTATAACTAAAGATTGGACTGACATAGATTTAGAAGTATAGTCACCAAAAGGAAAGAATTTGGGAGCACACTGCCTCCTCCATCACCATACTGAGTATATCTATCTATCTATTTATCTATCTATCTATCTATCTAAATATATATATATATAAAAAGTCTGTTTTCAGGTTGGGTGCTACCGATCTAGCTAACAATACTGTACTACACAGCTGTTGTCTAAATTAACCAGTATATGCAAAATATGTTTCGCATAAATTTTGGAAACCAAGCTTTTGGAGTTCATTGTTAAAAAATAAAGGAATACACTGTTCCTTGCTAATCTACTTCCTTTATTTAATATGTTACTTTAAAGTAGCAGGTTAGACCTTAAATTAGTATACAGATATGGGTATTATCACAAACAGCCTGTAATTTGATCTGTAATACTGGGAACACATGCCCAGTATTTCCATACAAGCCATGGGATTCAGTTCATAAATATTTTAGAAAAAATTCAAAAAAGTTTGAACACTACTGAAGTAAGTAATCAGCTTTCCCTTTATATACTGGTCTTCTAATGCTATTTTTAATGCATTCTATGAACTTAAGATCCAGATCACACTTTCCCTGATTCAGTTTGTAGACCCATCTAAAGACTGAAGTTTATACTGCTACTTCATGACAAGCCTCTGTCAGAATCACACCAGTTGATTCTGCCCAGTACGGACTCCTATGAAAATTTACAACYCAATTTTCTTTTGCCAGAATAATCTTCCACGTGTTCAGTCTTGACACCTTATAAAAAGATTTTAAAGCAAAACAGCATATTGAACATATTTGATAATGCCTTTGAGGAACTTAYCTCTATGGAAGGGAAGATATGAGTGCAGTATATGCACAGAAAGTAAAAGAGGAGGAATACAAACAACACTTCCTCTGAAACTGTCTAAATGATCTTTCCCACTGCTTAGGCTGTCCCAGAAGTAGCTAAGACACATGTATCCACCACTTACCAGCAAAACCACCCAGAGCATAAAGCTGTTTCTCTGCCTGCATTGCGAGACTTTATTGCAAGTTTTCTCTTCCCCCATCTCCCTGCCCCAGAATAAAGATGAAAGAACTAAGAAGATGAAAACAGAGGGAAAACTCAGGAAAAATCCACCTGTATGAAGGTTTGGGCTTGGCTGCATGAACATGAATCAGTTAACTGAGCTGAGAAATAGGAGAGTGACAGAAGTCAAGAAAAAACACAAAGAACTTCATGCTCAGGAAGAATAACATTACCTTGCAGATAAGCTGAAGCATCTCTCAGCCTTACACATTGGTGACACTGTGTGCATTAAAGACCTCTTCTGCCACAGAAAAACAATGTCAAAATAGAAGAACATGCTAAGAGCAGAAGGAGCACACTAACAGTAAAGCAGGTGTGCTCTAACTGTCCCSATGGTGCTAAAGGTGATATAGAAATAAAATTCAGAAATGGTAATGAACCATTTACAGTTAGTCTAAGCTAACTACAATATATAAACTTGGCATAGATCTCCTACATTATTCACATTTCAGGACATTAACATGGGCCTGTGCTCTGAAATCCTTCACTGACTGTCTTTTATTATGTACTCAGGTGAAGCTATCATTGATTTCAGTGGGACAGAGAAAGGACTGAGATATTCTTCCCTCTTACTGACTTCCACTTTCTGTTCTGTGTCAAAGTAAGACTTCAGGATTTGGTTTATTAAAACTGTTCTACTAATGCACAGGAATGTGTTAGGATCTCAGCACAAGAATTACTGTGTGAAATTATAAGGCTTATGTTATACAGGAGGTCAGACTAAATTATCATAATGGTCCCTTTTGGGTCTTAAAAATCTATGAATAATCAGTGCCTCCATTCTAGTGTAGACTGCTACTTCATCTAGCCACCACTGTATTTCCAGTAGAGGCTAGCACCCGAGATTTCAGCGGAAATCAAATCGCCTTTCACCCTTCTAGTGTAACTAGATAATTACATGAGGGAAGAAAAATTTCTTCCCAACTCTTGTAGGCTATCATACTATAAATGAAAGCAAGATACTTGTTTCCTTTCTGCTCTAATAATGTTTTAACCCATTAAAAATGTATCATTAAAGTATTGTACTTCATAAGTTATTAACACATGCAGCTGCAGCCAGTAACCATTTAGTTGATACTAGTGGGGCATTTATGAACCAAACCTTAACTGTGAGTTTTGTGATGGAGGAAAATTTTTAGCAGCAAGGCAGCCAAAAGAAGTTCATCCACAGTTCACATAATCCTTCCACAAATTCATATTAGAGCACAGCTGCACAGAAATGGCAGCCTGAATCCGAAGAACGATACCTTCCCTGGTGTATCACAGTGTCAGGAAAGCCTATACCAAGCAAGAATGCACAGCTTTGCCATAAATATTTGTGTGCTCAAGGATTTTTTCATTTTCACTCTATTTTTTTTATCCAGTGTTGGAATGCTGCCATATCACACCCTTGAGATGAAGTATAAAAGAGCCACATGCTGAAGTGAATTTTAGCATTTATAAAAATGCAAAGATGGCATTTGAGAGATCCATGGCCATAAAAGAGGCTAGGAAAAGGTATGAGGTGAACTACCAGACTAGTCAATGAAACAGAGAGAGAAGTGGTCAGCCAAATTAAACACATCTTCAACCCAGCTGCATCCTTCTACCATTATTTCAAGACAAATTCAGGATGGGCGATTAGCTGTAGAGAGCCCTTAGTTAATTCTCTCAGCATGTCTTAACTCCAGGGATTAAAAAAGATATGAACCCTGCAAGCTTGTTCAAATTGCACAACCCCAAACATCAGAGTTGCAGTGCAGCAGTTCCTATTTTTTCCTGCACGGAGCCTTCTTAAAGTACCCTGATCTGCTCAAACCACTGCTGCTGTGTGAGGGAGAGTCCATCCTCAATGGTACAGAAGGTACTTATGCCACATGTTCTCTGTTAGAAACTCTGTTTTTTTATTCTTTGTTTTCCTGTTTCTCACAACGCATTCCTATTCAGAGCAAAAGTGTTCGCCTTGCATCTAGAATGCAAACTTTGGGTATAATTGAAATTGTTGCTTTCACTTCCCCACCTTCAGTGGATTTTCGCTGGATCCACTGAAAAATCTGTGATCTAGAAACCACAGCTAAACACAGCTATCAGGTGTCAGGAAATGTAATTGGACTGACCTGCACACAAAAGGGACTGGAAGGTAGGAATGAGATAAGGGCAGCCATCTGGTCAGGGAGAACCATTTCATTATTTGTAGAAAAGCCTGTGACACTAAGTCACACTAACAATCCCTCAATGCATGAAGTTTGGTGAGATCTTCTATTTTCTAAAGCACATGTTTATAATTACCACAAAGAAAGCATTTCAGTTCTATAG
The DNA here is from genome assembly GCA_030449065.1 of Oceanodroma leucorhoa. Lineage (NCBI taxonomy): Eukaryota > Metazoa > Chordata > Aves > Procellariiformes > Oceanodroma > Oceanodroma leucorhoa. The sequence goes on from JASVER010000093.1 coordinate 2,445,331, forward strand.
AATCTGCAGAGCTGCACCAGGAGACAGCTCTGAGAATTCACAGGGCTACAGGCTCCTTTAACACATTTCTGTTGCTCTCTGTGCACCTCCAAATGCAGGGTAAGGGRTTCTAACCATGCCTTTCCTTTGTGCAAACAGGGTGATTATGACAAAAGAAAGAGAACATCACAGGAAAACATATTTATAAACCTAAGACTACATTTCATTAACCTTTAATAATATATACACTTCTCCTATCCYAAATGTGGGCTTATATCATCCAATCACTTTTTTTTTTCCAAAAGAGTTCTGAAGCTAAACATTTATCTTCAGATGTTAATGAAAGTAAAATGTCGCATTTTCTCCCAAAATCTATTAAGAAGTGTGAAATTAGTATAATTTAAATGGACAGATTTGACAGCCTGTCTTTTTTTCCCCTTGGAGTGTACAATACAAATAAAACTTGGATTACCCATCTAAAAAAAATGTATTGTCTGTGTGTGTGTGTATATCATTTCTCTACCTCATACKTATTCTAATAATGATTTAAGGTCTTTTTGGAACTTATATTGCAAAGATTGGTTGTGAGTCATCATAATTACTTTTATATTTTGAAAAAATGATATATGAAAGCATCAGTATTTTCTCTGTATACACATATGTATGAAAATATACATATAGAATCATAGAATCATGGAATCATTAAGGTTGGAAAAGACCTCTAAGATCATCGTGTCCAACCATCAACCCAGTACCCATGCCCACTAAACCATGTCCTGAAGCGCCACATCCACACGTTTTTTGAACGCCTCCAGGGATGGTGACTCCACCACTTCCCTGGGCAGCCTGTTCCAATGCCTGACTACCCTTTCACTGAAGAAATTTTTCCTAATATCCAATCTAAACCTCCCCTGGCGCAACTTGAGGCCATTTCCTCTCGTTCTATCACTTGTTACTTGGGAGAAGAGACCAGCACCCAYCTCTCTACAGCCTCCTTTCAGGTAGTTGTAGAGAGCGATAAGGTCTCCCCTCAGCCTCCTCTTCTCCAGGCTAAACAACMCCAGCTCCCTCAGCCGCTCCTCATAAGACCTGTTCTCYAGACCCTTCACCAGCCTCGTCGCCCTTCTCTGGACACGCTCCAGCACCTCAATGTCCTTCTTGTAGTGAGGGGCCCAAAACTGAACACAGTATTCGAGGTGCGGCCTCACCAGTGCCSAGTACAGGGGCACGATCACCTCCCTCCGCCTGTACTGACACACATATACACAGTCACACAGATGAAATCCGTATTTCCATAATCTCCTTGACAAAGTCCAGAAGAAAGCACAGTTTTACTAAAAGTGAACATATTTAAAGGTGATTTAATAGTGATGTATGCAATTTGGATATTGATAGATTAGCGTATTTTAGAGTGAAAAGCTGCCTACCAGTATTCAAGAAGACATAAAATAGAAGCACCTATTCTTTCCAATGGCAAGATAAGTAATTCTGCGTTCCAATATACCCAAACTGAACTAGACTACTTCACTGCAAAGCACCTCCGAAATGATCCCCTCTAACAAGTGTGTACAATGAGTCATAGACCTGATCATCTTAGAAATCCATATGTGCTAATGGAGAAAAAAGACTGCGATTTAGCTGGGGAAGTGAGAGAGATGGCCAAGAAAGCACAGCTGCATGAAATATGTAATAAGGAGCCTTGGTCTCTTCTGGAAACTACAGAACTGGTGTGGTTTCTTCCTGCTTTCTGCCCAGTGTTCTGGGAGAGCTGCCAAAAGCAAAAAGAACTGTAGGATGATAGCGAGGCTGACAGGAAAGGAGGAAGACAGTTAAAATAAAATGGGTTTTCTCACTGAGAGGGAAATCTGCAAAGCACATAACCTGCTGGTAGGGTCATCAAATGACGAAGGAAATTTCTTGGGCCAATAGAACCTCTCCTCCCAGACGGAAATTGGGGAAAGGATCCCATTTCTTCCCAAGTAAACAATGGACAGAACTGTTGATTTTCTAGGCTCTGTCCTGGAACCAGGATTTGGCAAAAAATAATTTTGGAGAGGAAAAGCTTGGAATAAGGATCTGGAATAAAGATAGCCAGGTGTTGGAAGGAGTAATTCAGGAAAATGAACGGGAACAAGCTGAATTTGGGGTGAACAGCTGCATCATAACTGATCATGAAGACTCAGATAGGGAGTATGATGGACAGACCTCTTGACTGCTGAGTAGGGGGTGCACTGCTCTGAATGCACACCCCATGTTAGAGGCAGTAAACCTCTGCATGGAAAAGAAGGACTTGTGAGGAATGGATGTTGATGTTTAAACACTCAGGGAGGCTGTAGCTCCAAAACAGGCAGAACAAAATCTGCATACCTGAATTAACCATCATAAGACAGGTGATTATTTCAATTAGAGGAATGCAGGCAAGGGCTTCATTCAGCACGAAGGAGGGCAAAGTGCCTTGAAACAAGTTGACCAAGATGCAGGCCACAAGACTACTGCAACTTCTACAGCATTTCTCTTCCTAAATGGCAAGGTACTGCACTGCCACACTAAGCTGTGTTATTCGGGCTCTCCTGTAACCAATATTTGGCCAAAAATAAGACACTAAAGCAACAATGGAAAATAAATGCTATTAAGCAGTCATGCTGTTATGTCTATTAAAGAGATTATTAGATTCTAGAAGGCAATTTAGAAAACATGGTAAATGTTAATTTATTTTATATCTTTTGTATATATGGGGGGAGAAGGGTCTCTTTTTTTCCTATTTTTTATTTCATTCCTTACTCCCAAGCCACGGGCTGAATCACAGCTCTGTAACAAATTGTGCAGCACTGAAGACTGAATCTGCAAACTCTCTTCCAGAAGCACTTAGTACATGCATAAATCAATTCTTTCTCTTAAACAAAAACAACCTTCTGTGCTTCACTTGCAGAAGTTACATTTAAATAAATTCTGCAAAGCAGGATTTGGAGGACAATTCAGCTGCTAATAAACACAAGAAATATTTTTAAATAAAAAATAATGAAAAATACATTTTAGTGACTAATACTGTATAGGCCATAGGTACTCTTCGAAGAAAAAAAGCATATAATTTTTAAATAATAATTTTTAAATAGCCGTATCTAAAATAACTGCCAGAATCCTGATTTTTGAAATGTAGATACTGGAAGTGTGTGAATAGGAAAAGAAATCTATTAACTGTAAAGAAATAACTCTGATTTAAAATAAACTTAATATTCAAGGAAATGAATAGCTGTACCATCATACCTGATATTAAAAATRCTTATAAGAAGTTTTCCTCATTCATAATTTCTAGTTGTTGTACCACCACTAAGAGCAGAACTGCTGGCAGGAAGACAGAAGAGGAAAGTAGAATGAACCTGCAGGTGACCTTGAAAACGGGGGTTTTTGTCAGCCAAGTACTTCTGACAATCCTTCTTTGATATGAAACTTCTATAAAATCACAAGGCTCTCTTTTTCTACAGTGTTTGTCAAAGGAAATTCTGAACACGTTTTTTGCAGTTACATTGGCTAAATTAATAATTTTAAAGTATTCCTTTAAAAATTAAAAACTTTCTTAGTCCCAACAATCCAATACTCCACTAATTTCAGTCACCAATCTCAGTTATTTATTTCCAATTGTATAACAACTGGCAGTGCTCTTATCTTTACTTAATTAGCTTCGATTTCTAATGTTAAATTCCTGCATTAGATTAAAAAGGCCATGGTAAGCCACATGCTGTCTGTAAATAAGATGAGTCTGTTGTGAAAGGTTCATATTCAAATGCACACTGTTGATGACTAGGAAAGCTACAGGTAATCAGGCTGTAAATCTGTCATCGTGACATACAAGTAGCTTAGCACCACACTTAGTACAAGGGCAAATATGAAAGTGGAAAACTTGAAGATGAGTATTGTGAAGAAAACAAGCAAATTATTCCAAATACTAGTTGGAGAGCTATGGTTATTTCAGGTGAGTTAAACCCTGCATCTGAAAATTACCAACTTGGATTCACTACAGATACTGAAAAATTTTGTGATAAACCATTTGTCCATTGAAAATCACTGTCAAAATTGATACTGTTAAATAATTATCTCATCAGAATGAGCAAGCATTTCAGTTGGACAGATTGGACAGATACTGAAAGATACATTGCATCTGAAAATCTTTGCAAATGGAAGGAGTGAATTTGATATGGTGATATCCATGAGTCCTTTTTATTTATGACATATGCACACCTGGGCTGGCAGAATTTTGCTGTTTGCTCCATTTTTGTGCTTGATATAACTTCTCTCTTCTTCTGACAATCCTAGTAGTTTTTAAAGATATGAATATTTATTCCCAGATTGCTCAACAGTCTGATTTGACTTTTATTAGAGTTTCTGCAGTATAGATAGAGCTGAGTACTGGCAACTGGAAAGGCCAGTTCAGGCCCTGCACATGCCATATAACCTCATTTATACATTTATGTGAAGTCGTGTTCAGTGGCTGAATGAACTACGCAGTGCATCCTCTGTTAAAGAAAGTAGAGAAAACTGAGATTGGAGCAGAGTGAAAACCTGTTGATCTCCAGCGTGCTGCTATATTTTATTATATGCCTTCCACAAAAGATGTTATGGTTTTGTATATCACGACAGCAGTGAAAATCCTAGCAGTAATACTTCCTGAATCAAGCTGTTAAAGCTGAAGTTTTATGACACCAAAAGAATTACCTGTAGTAAGGTAAATCACTGAGAAAGGCAGAATTACTGGGACCTAATAAAATGCTTTAATGTCAACCCACCTGTATTCTAGTACCTTTCAGTTGCTTCCCAAGTTCACATGGGACTTTTTGCTGCCCATCCAGAGGCAGTTCAAAGTATCAAACAGAGGTAATACAAAGTACCTACAAAACAACAAATTAACAAAAATATTAATTAAAAAATCCATTCTCCTATTTGTCACACATTGTCTATACAAACACAAGAAGAAATTACTGTGGAGTAAATGTTGAAATCCCCATGACGAAGAGTATCTCACACCTCAACTAATGTTACTGATCTCAGTCTGACTGAAGGTCACAGTCTCAAACTACCTTTTTTTTGCTACTGCCATCTCACATATAGTCAGTTTTGCCAAAAACTTGGTTGATAGTGTCCTCATATTGTTCTTTGTTCCAAATCAGTGGTCCCTTCACAATTCTGCAAGCAAAAAAKTAGGAAGCAGCTATGAATCATTTTGCATTTGCAGTTTTGTAGACATAAAGAAGAAATGTCCATCGAGCATTCTTTATCCAGCTTTTGATTTACTTGAGAAGAAGAATGGATATATCTGGGCTTTTAATAAAAACACCAACATGATTTGAATACCACATGCCACTCATACAATTCCCTAAAATTGTAAAATTGGTATTCACATTGAGGAGAGCGCATGGAGAGATTTGCCATCGAAATATTGTGAATAAATACTTCTGCTGTGACTCAGTTTTGACTGCCTCTGATGATTCAGTACATTGATGGATATGTAGAAAACAAGAAATAGGTCAAAGCCAAAGCAGGTCTGTTCCCAGGAAAGACTCCTGCGTTGGCAAGGGAGCATGAATTTCTTCAGACCAAATAAGCATATGAGATTTCCACCATACAATCAAATTATAATTTTTTTGCCCATTTCTAAAAGCAGTGGTATTGTAAGCTGAGTTCTTGGGACAACCATACAGAGATGAATCCTTTAACCAAATTATCTCAGATCTGACAATTCAACGAACAGGTCTTCCAGTCTCTGCACACCTGTCTGAGGAAGGTACTTTATTATCACCAAATGTTATCTTAGCCTGTCCTGAGACTCTGAGTGTACTTAAGTGATACTGGTGTTTACAGTGTAGTTGCATCCCTAAGACAGCTGCAAAAGAGTGACACGACAGATCAAAGCTCCATGGAAGTTCTTCAGGTAATGTTCCTAATCACAGCCTGTTAAAAGAAACAAAATCCTGTCTGACTCATGGAGCAAGTGACCTGTAAATGATGCTGCCTCGTGAACTCTATGGACAGTTCTCTGTTTGCCACACACCTTTTACTTCAGAAAATTTAGGTCAAACAGCTTTTCAATTTTTTTCTAGCAGATTAAATTGGGTCATGTTCCTAGAGAAGTGGGTCATTTTTCCCTGTAAATAAACAGTTTCATGCGTGTACATCTTTAGTTCAAAGGCTCTATTGTTTGTACTCAGAACTGCACAATTCTTTCGCTTAGCCAAGAGGCAGTAAATTTTTTTTTCTGAAGGGTAGTCTTTAGCCTGACCCAATAAGACACATGATGTTTTTCAGTATGTGACAGTGAAAAGTGTCCCTTTTCTGCCTTTCCMTGAAAATACTGACTGGGGACAAAACCCTTAGCCATTATTGATTGATTTGCGCCACTGACTTCAAAAGAGTTGTTCTGATTTGTACCATGTGGGAATCCATGCTAAAAAAGATCAGTGTCCAGTGCATAAACATAGAAAAGTTTTTGTCAATTTTCTAACACACTACAAAAGATTTTTTCACATCTGTTCAGGTGAAAATAAGGACCTTTAGGAGCATAACATGGTGCAACTCTCTGACAGAGTATTCTACCTGTAAAGATTCAAGCCAAATCCATGATTCAGCAGGCAAGGCTTAGTTCATTTATACAGGATGGTTCAGTTAATTGTCGTAACAAAAAAAAAACCAAAACACTAACAATGATATAATCTTCTCTCCTAGTTTTCTTTTCAATCTTTAGGCTTATCAGTGTTGTTATCATTTATGTCATCATGAATGAAAACACGAGAACTCCCATATTGCTTAGGTAAGTTTCCAAAGAATTGCATACTTGTCTAATGTCCATAAATACAGCCAGTCATTTAAAGTTCATATATGTGAATATTATATAAGGTCATTCTTAAGCCAATCTTTCCCCAATCCTTTGTGTTCTTTTTCACATTTTTTTTCTAACGTCTAATGTCTACAACAATTTTTTCTGTGTTGTTAGCCTTTCACTGTATGTCTCACAGAAAACCCAAGGATTGAAACATTCTTTTTTTTAATTCACAACTCTCTTGCTCTCAAACTGACATTACATGCATGTGCCTAACAAACCCCAGAACATCTACTGTCTTTACAAGTTAAATTCCTCTTTACTATTATTTCCTCATTATCAACAGAGGAATAAGTTCACATTAAATATAAACAAATCCAAGTTTATTACTGTCTCAAATTTCAGCAAAGATAGGTAAATTAAGCATTTTAAAATRGCATCAATTATTGAACAAGTAACTTTTTTATTATAGGAATAATGTTTATTATTTTTTATATTGTGAAAAATCTAGTCCCACATTAKTGATATAATTTACTTTTTTATCTTCTGTACTACTTTACATGCTTCGGGAAAGACTATATATTTTAAGTGTAACAGCAACAGACATAAATGTTATTCTTACTCTTTAGTCACAAATTTAGTCTAGTTTTAATATCTGATATAATTTCTGTATATATAACAGGCTCACAGAGAGTCCTTCCAATGTGGTATTCTGTGATTTTTGGAACCAAACGTTTGAATAGAGACATACCAACACCTATCAGTTTGGAAAGTCCTTCCAATATGTCCTAGAATTTCCCAGCTTCAGAGATACTCCAGAGGTAGCTCACCATATTTTCAAGAGAAATGAAAACTACATCCAGATTTGACAGCATTTCTAGGTTTGCTAAGATTTTGTCATAGGCATCTTGGAATTTTTGGCTGTATGAACAATAAAAAACCCTCTATTTTTGGCAATGTTTTCTAAATTAATTTGAAAAAAACTTCCAGCAACTGCATTGTGTCTCTTCAGCGATTTTACTCTTAAAACATTTGCTTAGCTACTGTAATGACCAGGAACACAATAACTAACATCACTGAATCTCTGCTTCTGAAATGCTTCTGAGGAGAAACAAAACTAAAATTGAGTTTTATTCTTTGTCAAAAGAAGATTGTAGAAGAATAACAAAATATCCAGTCTAACTTTAAATGAGTAAATGAGTCCTTTTCAGATTGGTTTTATGATACCAATAATCTCATTCTGGTGATTTTTACTCCATTTACTTATATGTGAAAGAGGAAAGGTGGCAACATATATAAGTAGTTGTGTGGATTAGATTGAAGGGGAGTAATTCTTCAAGAGGAACACAGCACATTCTGCAGAGATCTGTACTGTGCAGCCTCAGATGATCACCCACAAACACAGACCAGGGCAGCTGTGTTCTCAGATGAGGTCCTTGACAAGTGTTTTTCATTACCTCTTTTTCATTCAGAGTATTTCATATCTCTGTTTACTTTGAAAACATAGTTCTGTGTTAGTATAAAATGGATTTTGCAGTTTTCTCATAATAGCATTAGACATTCTCATATCATGGATAGATTACACATCAGATGTGTGGTAACTAAATGAGCCAAAGAAATCAGATGTCATTCCAAAAGTATATGAATCAGTATTTTTCTTTGAAAAATGGTCAGCACCAATATGAGAAAACCAAAGAAACAAAAATCTGGACACAAAAAAGACAGAGAGGGAAGCTGCACAGTCCTAAATGCTAGCACTGGATTGTTTTCCAAACTCAGGGGTTGTATGCRTCTATTCACCTAACTACCAACTAGCAGATTGAAAAGGCATTGATATGAAGATACCAGCTCTTCAACTGGATGCAGTGAAACAGAATGTAAATAAAGTAGAGAAAGGAGATGTAAAGATAAAATGTATCAAAATGAAAACCCAAAATTTGGCTTCTGTTTTTTGGTGGTGATTTATCAGAAAGAGAAATATAAATTCTGAGACTCTCTTCAGAATGAAAGCAGCCAGAAATGAAAAAACATAGTAGTGGGAAAGAAAAGAACTGAACAGGAGGACTGAATTAGAGACACACATGAAACTTTAAAAAGAAGTTCTCAGAATTCTTTGTAAATGGTGGATAATGTGTGATAGGAACTAACAGGTATGGGACTACMTATGCAAAAAGATAAATCATGACTTTGTTTTCCCTTGTGCTTTCAAAACTGGAAGAAAGGTAATAATCAAAGTAGTCTCAGGATATGAGAAAAGGAAAAGGAGGAAAATGCAGGAGAATTGTATAAAAAATTATCAACAAAGCAAGAGGACTTTGAGGTTTTGAAGGAGCAGACTGGGATGAACCCATGAGCATGGAATAAAAATTTGCAAAGGTGAGTGTAAGAGACAAGAATACTGCTGGCAACCTAAGAAATTGAAGAGCTGGTGTAGGAGAGATTTGGTAACTATGCAACTGCCTTCTCAATTCTGAAAACACAACGGGACTATCCACCAGTTTTGGTGATATTTGTGAGGTTTATGCCCCTATCAACACTATACAGCCCATTGTTGACCAAGACCACTATTAACCAAAATCAAGTTATGAATATAATACTAAATATCTATTTAACAGCCTGTCATAAAATTTATTTTAATAGTACTTTTAGTCAACAGTCTTATCATGCTTTTACCAACAGTGTGATCAATATGAGCATTATATCTAGCCTACAATTTCACCTACCACTTCAAAAGCTTCATAAATCATCAACTTTTATAACTTCTTGATTACCTCCTAATGTTCATACAAAACAAGGACAAAAACAAAAATCACCCTCTGATGAAAGCATGCTGAGCACTTGAAAAACTTTTATTAAATGATATCCAGTTAGCAACACCCTGTTGGGCCATCACTGTGTAGTGATGATTATGGAGTGCTCTTTCGCATAAACTGAATAAATCTCATAAATTGTTGATGGAGGTGCTTTAGAATATCAGCTATTGACCAACTTTACCCAAGCATAAGAAGAGAATTGATTTAGTTTGCCTCTCTTCTAAGAAATTTTATCCCTAGCCTGGGGCTTGGGGATTGTACAGCAAACAGATCAATCCCATGTACTTTCAAGGGCTGTAGAAAACTGTTCTCTCCATGTCTGCATTTCCTGAAAGGTCTGCATCTTGTTGCTTGATTTAATGATGCTTGCCTACAATATGACAAGAAAGGGGGATGAGAGTAACCCATCTTCAACATCAAAGAGAGTTCAGATAGGGATGATTAAAGCTAAAATTGTCAGGCCAGGTTTTATGATGAGGATGGGTCTACAGCAGACATGTAATTGAATTCCAGTTCCACTCCAGCCCCAGTCCTTCCTGTCCCTTCCCTGCTCTGCCTTGACTGTTCCAGGGAGTGTGCAGAGACAACAGGCGGTGCTGCACATGACACATGTGATCTCTATGCATACAGACAGGCTTCTTGGGCAGTGCAGTTATACCCAGATTGCAACCTGAGGACAGAACAGAAACAAAACAGCATCATAAAGGAGATACTAAGACCAGAAATGCCTTATGTTGCTGCTCCATCTCTACAAGGTTTGCATTATAAATTTGTTCCACAATACTTTCTGAACTTGCACAAGCTATGGGAAATATTTCTGTTTGCCCACAGCCTTCAATGAATTAAAAATGCTACCAGCATTTTACCCCAGTTCCTGTTAGACCTTTAAAGAAAATTCTTTTTTGCCACTTTTTATTCATTATTGCAGATGAAAAACTGAAATGCCTCTAGAGCGCTTCATGCTATTATGCCTCTCTCTTTCACACCGCTGTGATGCTGTTTTGTTAACATACTTTTTCATCATACTGAAAAAAAAAGTCCATGGACAAACACTACTCACAAAAAAGTTTGCTGTGGTAAGATAACTAAACAAAAACAGGTGAATTCAAATGCAGTAAGGAGTCTTATATCTCAACAGTGTTGTCCTTGCAATAACATGATATCTTACACTTGGGTAACATCTCAGGAATACAGAAGGGAAGCCCTTTTAAACACTAAGTCTATAAGCACATGTGACAAGGACCATTGGTTTCCTTGGGACTGCCAGTGCATTTGAAATTAATGGACTTGTAAATGAGACAGGGCAAAAAGATGGAAGTCATCTAATACTTGACTGAATTGTCTCATGAGCTCCAAGGCAGGTGCTGAGGGACCTCTATAAAATGCTTCCGTGGAATTGTTTTCCATATAATACAATCCACAAAAGTCAACTTATCCAGTGGAAAGACTCCTACATGAGGCAATGAGAAACACCTTAATAAATCCCCAGATTAATGAGATGCACATTGAAGCCACTCATGGGTGTTTATTGATCCAGACATGGCATTGCCTAGAGACTTGCGATTCCTGTCTCACCCAGCTTGTGATTTTCCTTTTGCTCCCATCTTATCACAGAGGGTGGAAATAGGCTTGAATTTAGCCTTTCAGGCCTGTGGGCACATAAGAGCATGATTTTCATTATTACCTTCAATTTTACTATATGTAGAAACCATTGATCCTGCTTGAAACTGTTACAGAAGTAACACAGTCTGGTACAGTAAGGTGGTTCTTTCACTCAGATAACATTTTTAAACAAAGTGGCATGTTCAATATTATATTGTCTGATTCATTCTTTCTACATCTACATCAAAGGAGTTCTCATTTAATCAAAACAATTCATAGCTGGCAAAGGTCTTTGGCTGCCTTCCTACCAGGCAGTTTAACATCCAGAAACTCCAAATCCCCATTAAAATCTACTGGGAAAGGAAAGAAAGGCAGCTTTAATTTTCTTCAGGAGTTCCCAGCCAAGGGAGTAACCCAGCAAACAATTAGTTTTAAATTTTCTGTACTCCTTGAGCTAGGTCTGCCTCCCACCTGGGGATTAATCCTTCTTCTCCTCCATAAATATGCACCAGGTGGCCTCCACGGGCCTTAGGAAGGCCTGAAAGGGCACACTACGGAGGAGCTGTAGTGTCACATTCAGGAGGCATTGAGTACTCCTTTGTGAAACCTACTGCCTCTGGGGTCTTCTTCCAGAAACTGCCTTAATGCTGTGTGGGAGACTGGAAAGGATTAAATTGACCGCAAGTCAGTAAACCATGTTGTGAATGGACTTTAAGGGAAAGATTCTCACATAGCTATACTGTTACACTGTTAACAGAAATGGAAAACAAAAATAAATGTTTTACTGACCTGAACGCAAACAGGTCTGATTCTGAATCTATAGAAGGAGTAAAGACATGGTACAAAAAGGCATCAGCCACTTTTCATAGGATAACCGCACTCAGGGAGAAAACAGACAACTACAGAACAGAGGTAGAAAGCATATTCTTCCTAGCTCACTTCTGCCAAAGAAACAGCGTGCTATTTGCCATGGGAATGCTGCACCTCCTTTCATCCTCTCTTAGTGACACTTCTTTTTATTTCTTTAAATGTAGCACTATGTCTAAGGCATGTTTCCTCAGCTATTTGTGTATGTCTATGACTAGTCTCTTTTCTTCTTGGAGAGGCCATAGTATTAAGTACCTAGCAGGATCACAGTGAGGGAAGACAAGGTTTCAGGCTTAACAGGAGGCCCAGGCATATGGGAAGAGCACGAATATATCTGCTACAGTTTTATTACTACTTTCCACAAGTCAGCTCAATCTTTCTGTTCCTTACGGTAGGCATGAAAGGAAGATAAACCCAAAGTGCCTGCAATACAGGAGCAAGAAGATTCAAGTTTTCAGCTTGTTAAAATGCAGCCAAAAGTTGGCTAATAATTTACAGGTAGGTACAGTTGACAAACCCTGAAAAGATGGGGTTTACCAACGCAAAACGTAATGGCTAATCCATTTTTTACTAATATCATCTATACCAAATAAGGGGTTCTTCTTTCCTACTACTCCTATCTCCAACAACCTAGTTTAAATCCGGCATCAGTTTTACGAGTTTTTAATGGAAAAGAACAAAACAGAACAAAACTTTGGCATACTACTTTAAAAAAAAACAACAGTGCGCAATATAGTCTGAATTAAAATTTCTCAATGGCAAGTACTGGGCTTCTGAAAAATTCTGCTTTTTCTTTTCAGTATTTGAAAAGAAGTTGTTTTAAAAAAGTCTTTGGAAAATGTATTAGGGTATTACCTTTCAAAAGTATTAATGAATTCTTGTTTATAATATTCACCTAATGAGCCAAACTGGAAATGATACTTTGTCTGAATGCTCTTGCTTTAATACCTGCACGCAGCATGTAATGGTTAAGTTATTCCCTCTCTTCTCTGCAACAGCTGGTTCAAAATAAGCACATGCCTGGTTACACTTCACAATATTTCAAAGCTGTTCACAGACATCTGTATACATACACAAACTCCATTATCAGGTAACAATGTATGCAAGTACCTCCTACATGCTCCATAGTAAAATGCTTCCCTCTTTAACTGAAGGAGAAGGGGAGGATTGCTGTGACAAGAAAAAAAATTGAACAAACAAAAAAAGGGCAGCTTGGGTGATGCTGTGTTTCAGATGTAAGAGGGTATGTGTCACACAGCTTATGTGCAGATAAAAGTTTCCCAAAAGTTATGAATGCTTTGAGTACAGGCCAAGGAGGTTCACATGTGAACTCCCTCAATGCTCAGAAATTTTAGAATCAATAGTTTGGGATTGGTCCATTTTCTTTTAGTGCCTTCATAGGCACTATGTGTCACAAGACAAATAGGACATCACTTTATGCTCACACCTTTCAGAAATAAGCTTAAAGGCAGAACAAGTAGTCCTCYAATTGCCCATGTAGTAAAATTTAACTGTGGGATTTTCTATTTCTTAATATTTTCTTAACATGAGTTCTCATTCTCAAAATTACTCAGAGCTGGTCATTTTATCAAGTAAGCTGTGCTCTATCAGACTTGCTGATGGTGACCTGTAAACGCAGCATGAAGCATATGTGTTACTCCACTTATCCTTACACCCTAGTGAGAGTGCTAAAGGGAAACCATTATCTGAGAAAGTGTCAGGTCAGTGCAGAACTGAAAAGAACCGCTCTGAATCTTGCATCAGAGAAATGTGATGTTTAGTCACAAGAATTTTTTTTAAGGTACACGTGACATTTGCCCCCTGGATTCATACTGGGAACGAGGCTGACTAACATTTTCTAAACATTCCAGAAACTCTCCCAAGTTCGATTCATTGCAGAGAACTTGTTCAGGAGGGAGCAAAACATTTTCTCAAAGTCTTTGCCGGGCACAGCACAAGGGAAAAAAGAAAAAACAAGAAACAAAAGCACAGSCTTAAAGGTCAATACTCCCATCTTGTGGCTGATGAAGAAAATACACATATCTAAATAAAAATGAAAAAATGATATTTTCATGCAGATGGTTTATAAATAAGAATTTACTTGAATAGAATTTTCCTTCATGTCGAAATTAGATTTGGATCTTAGAACTGCCAATGTTCTATTCAGAGAAGGAAGGATGTGGAATTTTTTTCATCCACACTTAGCCACAAGACATGGAGTTGCTGTAGCAAATTCCTAATTTGCAGCAGGAAGCTGACAGGATGAAATCCACTTTTGCCATACTTTGAATTCAATGGCTCCTGAAAGAAGGCAAGGATGTGATGGAAGTCCACAGGCCAGTGGGGCAGTAGGTAGTACTAGCAGTTAAGCATACATGATGGAGCATCTGGATGCAATTGATACAATGCTGGTTTCTGTAATTCTATAAGCCTCAGAAACAGGGGCAAGTCTCACTTTTCCTAGGTCTTCCAAAGGATTTTTCTTCTTGATTTGTTATCTATCTGCATAAGGCTGAAGTCACAGAATCATAGAATAGTTTGGATTGGAAGGGACCTTTAAAGGTCATTTAGTCCAAACCCCTCAGCCATGGGCAGGGACATCTTCAACTAGAGCAGGTTGCTCAGAGCCCCGTCCAACCCGACCTTGAATGTTTCCAGGGATGGGGCATCTACCACCTCTCTGGGCAACCTGTGCCAGTGAAATAAACAGCATGTGGCTGATGTGCCTCATTAAATGTCCTGTATGGGTCCTACGTTAGGTATCCATGTATCCCACTTATTACACAAATCGTTGCTGAATGAACTTGTTTCTTCTATCATTTCACTGTGTCCATACAAATACTAAGACAGTATGTATCCTGATCCTAGATTAGCATCTCAAAGTAAAAATAGTGATAATTTATAACGTGTGCTAATGCCAATACCAATGTGAGAGCACTTCTGCTCTGTTTGGAAGACACTGACACTGAGCTATTTGCTTTAATGTTTGGACATATAGCCAATTCCTGGGAAATGCCAAACATATCGTTTCAGAAGATAATGCTCTCAGTGCAAACACAGCTGGAAGCATGGTTGTAAAGTTGGAATGGATTACAGTTACAGAGATGATGAGTCAGGTAGTATCATCTCAA
Organism: Oceanodroma leucorhoa; assembly: GCA_030449065.1. Classification (NCBI taxonomy): domain Eukaryota; kingdom Metazoa; phylum Chordata; class Aves; order Procellariiformes; genus Oceanodroma; species Oceanodroma leucorhoa. The sequence continues at coordinate 2,460,531 of JASVER010000093.1, forward strand.
TGAGAAGAATCAAATATGGAAGAAAAAAACTTTCTAAAGAAGCTTGAACATAATTTCAATATGCTGGGTCACATAATACAAGTAAATATATAGAATGGGAAGATTTAGGGAATATTAAGGYTCAAGCTCATAAACACTATGTTTTGTTCTCACCTATCTCTCCATGTGACTGGAATGAGACCAAGGCCCAGTCTATTGACTTAGAAATGGGACTATTTGGAAATATGTGCACCGTGCACATTGCAAGGGGTTCTGTCTTCCCAAAGTGGAAAGGGTGAAACACAGCGAGCTCTCCTGCAGGTTAACAGCATTGACAGCAGGTGAAGCTGGCCCTGAGAGCAAGCTCAGTGCTCAACAGACATGGTAGATGTAACATTTCAAAGCAGAAGATTCATGAAGTGCATTTTCAAAGACAGCGACAACCAGTCAGGAGGGCTCTAATTGTCCACTAACAAGCCCGCTGGCAAAATGTCTCAACAGAAGTGCTCAGCTATGGTTCCTAACAAGAAATTACAACTCCTCAGGTGAATGGAGTTCTCTGTCTGCAAATTTGCTCTGAAATCAGACCCCCAAAACAGTGCAAAATTATGAGGGAAYGCAAGACTGAAATCAGGGCATGTCAGCCTCAAGTGAATAAAATGCCATATTCATARGATAAAAAAAGGGAGAAAAGACACAAGAAGAGCAGCAACAACTACAACATCTTCAACTCTCTACGCTACTCTGTAAGTACACCGGCCAAAACACCTTGAAGGGATTAGCAACTCTGGTTAGTGTTTCAGTTTGTTGGTATGTTTTAGTTTGAGTAAAAAAAAGGGAGTCTCCCTTTGAGACAGAMGCTGTTCAAGGCTTATTGAAAAATTGTGTCTGATAACAACAAAACTGGGCATGAGGGATGTTCACCACATTTAAACATGAGTGAGGAGTGTACCCTTGCAGTATGAAGATGAAACATATGCTGGGCTATATTAACAACAGTGTGGCCAACAAACTGATGGAGTGACCATGCTGCTGTACTTGTGACACTACATGTGGAATACTGGGGTTAGTTTTAGACACCTCACCCTGTACAAAAGAGATACTGATAGACCTGAGAGAATCTAGAAGAGACACAGCACACAGATGATCAAGGACTGGAGAACATGCTGTTAGAGAAGCTGAGGTGACTGTGTGTGTGTGTGCTTGAAGAAGAGGAGACCTAATTGCAGATTCCACTACTGGAAGGTGCATTGTAGCCTTCTCTTCTGCGAGGTGCATAAGGAGAAGAGATAATCATCAGAAGGTGCAACAAGGGAAATTGTAATTGTACATGAAGAAAAAATTATTCTCTGTGATAGTGCTGAAGCACTGAAAGAGGTTGCTTGGAGAGGGCGTGGAACATCAATTCTTGGGGGTTGCAAAACTCAGTTGGACAAGGCCCTGAGCAACCTGATCTAACCTTGACATTAGTCCTGCGTTGAGCAAGAGCCTGCAGTGACGGGAGTCTTGCACTGAGTTCTGTGTTGAGGCCTGACATGAGTTCTGCCCTGAGCAAGAGGCCAAAGTAGAAGACCGGCGGAGGTCCCTTCCACCTAGATTTTTCAATGACTGCATATTTTAACAGCTTAGGCATGATGCTATAAAAAATATTGTAAATAGAATAGAGCTTAAGTCATGTTAGGGAACATTGTAAATAGAAGTCATTGTCTACAATATAGACACAGCATCCTCAAAGGTGATTTGCACAGCTTCTCTGCCAGTCTGGTCTAGTGTCACGTAAGATCATCAGAAATCACGTCAACCRTATCCCAATCCAACATGATAACCTTAGTCCAATGTGATAGATGTCAAAGATAAACAGGCTAATCATTTACTTGCTGACTATAGGCTAAGAATGCTACCTTAAAAATTAAAATCTGGTTTTGTGGTAAGCAGAACTAGTGAAGCTTTGTTTCAGAATTTGTGTTCTTTGTTCCCTCATATTATTCAACACACATCTTCCATATCCTCACTGGGGAAAGAATCAGCAGTACTGTGACTGGTCTGAAGGACTAACCGGCAGCCATTTGCTGCCAAATAAAATGTGTAACTGTTGAGTTCTGTTTCCAGTTTGTTCTGGGGACACAATGACGTGGGCTCCACTCCCCCATCCAGCTGCTGTATTTGTAAAATTTATAGAAACACACTTATTGTTGAGACTTCTTCCCTCCTCTAAATGTGATTGAAATTAGCTTGCAATTTCAAATCCTAGGGTGTATGAGCAAACTGTTGATTACATAAGCCTTGTTTTCTAGGCTCAATACAAATATTTATATTAATATATATTTATTAATTTTAATCATGGCATTCATGCCATAGAGCCAGGTRAAAGACAGATGAGAAGAAATTCTGACCATTAATTTTTTTTCCCCATTAGAAATCAGAACAAAAAACAATTCTGCCATAAAACGGAATTTTTCAAAATGTTACTTTGGGTCAGACAAGCTGTATTTATAGCCAGTCATTTATTTCAAGTGACAAGTAATTTGAACTGAAGAAGACTGTGTTTCATTTTTATATAGCTAGGAAATACTGAAAGACCAGAAAAAGTCAGAATGCTTTAACTCCCCTCAAGCAATTTTTACGAAGTTTTTGTCAGATTAATATATTCCTATAGAAAACATAGATTTTCATGAGAAGTTCTTCCCACAGAACATTTGCATCAGAAAAATATTGTGCAACTGTAATATGCCACAGACAAATAGATCTTTTAAGATGTGAATGTTGTTAGAGGTAATAAATGTGCTACATCTGTAACAGTGCAATAGATATAATGGTCTTCAGCCTGAGGCAGCTCCTGAGGTCATATCTTCAAAATTTATGTGCATGACTTTCTACTCCAGCTATTGTTGAAATRTAGATACCAAGTGGGGATATACATAATCAACAAATTAGCACACAACTGCTTCCTACAAGTACAGAATTCCGAAAGGCTTCCTGCTTGCTGAATTATGTTACTAACTTCTTACGCTAAGAGTAGAAATTGAATTTAATTGCTAAGTAATACCATAAGGTTTCAGATCTTCAAGTGCAACATGAATTCTACATCACTAAACAGGTGTGTTGATACTGATACACAGTGTTAAAATAACTGTATTACAAAAGGTTACATTGATCATATAAAGCCAGATTGTGCTTCCATACAAAACATGGAACCAAACCTGATCCAATTACTAGATCACCTGCCTTTTGATTATCAGTTATGAAATCAGGGTCTTAATAATTCAAAGAAAAAGTTCTGGATTTGGTGAAATCTTCATGTCTATGTTCTCCTCATGTGGGTGTTTTTATTTTGATTTTGTCTGGGTTTTTTTCCCCAAAGGAGGAAACAAGTGTATTTGGTAGAACTTGAACTGACAACTGGCAATGTTTGCTCCTCCCCAACATGCTACTGGGGATTTTCAGGCTTGTTCACTGTTTGGCCTGACATTTCAGAAAAAATGAAATGAAAAACTGTATGCCCATTTGCTTATCAGAGACAGGATATTTTGAGTGCTGAGAGTGTGTAGTGGTGTGCCATACCTGTCTCTTTCATAATCACGCTAGGCCAGTGTTCACTAGGTCAAGAAGTTTCAGTCAGATGTTAAGTATCCAGCGACTCATTTTTAAGTATGCCACTCACAATGGCAGAGTATCAACAAAAAAAACCRGAAGCAGTTTTCCACTGCACAAAGCTTATAGTCTACTAATGAAGATACTGCTTCAAAAGTGGGAAGCCTTCAGGCAATGGACATAACTGAAATGAGTACTCTAAGTGGATGGCATCCTAACAATTGACTGTTGGGTATTTTAGCTTTGTTTTCTCACCAAGTAGCTTCTCTTTCTTCTTTTGTTTTTTGACAGACATATAAATTTAGCTTTTCGTGTTCATGGCTTTGTGTTTGTTAACAGTAATGAAAATGGAAACAAAATCTTTCAGGCATGACTCATTTCACCTCACTTTAGATTTCTATAACACAGATTTTGCATCTGAGCCTATCCTTGTAGGCTCTCTATATAGTCAGTGAAGAGAAACAGACACTTTTAAGACAAGATTCATCTGACCAATTGTAGACACCTATTTTAGATTAACCACCACATTCCTCTGTGGTCATTTCACAGAGCTTAGGGTAGCTTAGATGCAAATATAGCTACCTGTACCCAGATGAACCCTTCACACTAAGGAAACTTTGGCTAATAATTTCCACTATCCATGTGAACRTAATGTTATTCTTGGGCTGAGTAATTTTACATTATTCAATGTAGTAATGGGGCTATTATTATCATACACTAGATGTTTGTTTTTATTATTGCCCAACTGAGCTTTTGAACTGAGAAAATGACAGTTTGCACTGTTCTACCCTTATGCCACGTGTGGGCAATCATACTGTGTAATTTCTGCATCATTATTAATTATATTTATGGCAGTGCCTATGTAGGAACAAAACCAGGACCATCCATAGAGAAAACGACACTCTATAAACCCCACTTCCACATAAGCAAGTGAAAAGCTGGAGAAAAACAAATAAATAAATACAAGCAATATGCACTGTAACACTGCATATACACTTTACAGTTCAGTGGTTAGGTACAAAAGGGAGAACCTAGACAAATGAAGGCGGACTAAACAGATGAGAAGAAAGAAAGGTATGAACGGACTGAATCACCTAGCTGATCTGTTCACCGAAAAAACCCAACTAGTCAGAACTCTAGAAAACACTGTTAGGGTCTGTTTCTGCTCTGTTTAACCTATGTTAATAGTTGCTTTGCCAGCTTCATTTTCATCTTGGCTCCTCCCTGCTGTTTCTTTCCAATATCTTATCTGCCAGACTGAGAGCATTATCTGGGTCCTGATTTCAGTGTTATCCAGGACTGCCCAGACAAGACTGTATCTGAGTCTGGGATATTCCAGAGCAGTGGGAAAGAATCATACAGTCCCCATTTCAGCTTTTTTCTCCCAAAATCCGCAATACAGCCTCACCAATTCCAGCAGCCACTAGGACAGATTTGGTCTTTAATTTCAGAGTGCATTACAAAATGACCAAAACTCAAATACTTCAGCCAGTCCTATATACAATAGAAAAAAACTGCACCCTGGTCAAGAATCAGCTGGCCAACTCTTGGCCATTAATGTACCAGGGCAAAGGAGGAAAGCGGCACTTCTTGCCTACCATTAGCTTAAAAAAGAGTTAGAGACGTTTTTTATAAGCAAAATAAAAAGCATCCTGACTGGAAATTGTATACATTCTTCTCTCAGAAAGTAAATGCTCATAGCTGTAAAAACCACATAAAACCAGAGGAGTTTGCATCTATAATAGTCACATAATGCTGCAGTACCATAGACTTCTGGAAAATCTTTCCAGATATGATATTGTTCTATTTTTTTATCCTACACAGCCAAGGAACTAAACTCAGCAACAGTTTCCTCCATCTTTCATGGGAGCAGGTCATTCTGATGAGAAGGATGGGAATTTTCAGTAGCAGTTGTGTTTTTTCCCTTGCTGAAGAATGAGAACTATCTTGAGGAGAAACCCATGACCTATAGAAAGAGAGTTACAAGTCTGAAATAAATGCACCCTTTACATCAAAATATAATTACAATCAAATCCCCTCCATTTGGAAAAATTTGAATCAATTGATTTTAGCTACTTTAGTTGGTCCACTGACGAAAATACAAAAAAAATCAAAGAAAATGCTCCAAGCACTAGACAGTTCCAAAGATGTTGTAATAAATAAACTCCGTTTTCATGACAGATTACATACGTAATTAAAATAATGGGAGCTATAAATAAAAGAGCTTTCACTCAACTGGGGTAGAGTTTATTTTCTTCATAGTAGCTAGTATGGGGCTACGTTTTGGATTTATGTTGGTAACAGTGTTGATAACACAGGGATGTTTTCGTTACTGCTGAGCAGTGCTTACACAGAGTCAAGGCCTTTTCTGCTCCTCACCCCACCTCACCAGTGAGTAGGCTGGGGGTGCACAAGGAGTTGGGAGGGGATACAGCTGGGACAGCTGACCCCAACTGACCAATGAGGTATTCCATACCATATGATGTCATGCTCAGCATATAAAGCTGGGGGAAGAAGAAGGAAGGGGGACACGTTGGGAGTGATGGCGTTTGTCTTCCCAAGTAACYGTTACGCGTGATGGAGCCCTGCTTTCCTGGGGATGGCTGAACACCTGCCTGCCAATGGGAAGCAGTGAAGGAATTCCTTGTTTTGCTTTGCTTGCGTGCACGGCTTTTGCTTTCCCTGTTAAACTGTCTTTATCTCAACCCACGAGTTTTCTCACTTTTCCAGTTCTCTCCCCCATCCCACCAGGGGAGAGTGAGCAAGTGGCTTTGTGGGGTTTAGCTGCCAGCTGGGGTGAAACCACAATACATGTAGAGATGATTTTATGTATGAAGGAATAGCTGAATGCAACTGCTGTTCAGCTACTTAAAACAGGATCTATGGGAAAGTCTGGGTGAGAGCATTTTCTAGGTCTCTCTTTTGTGGTGGCAAAATTTTAATCTATGATCTGAGATTTGCATCCAAAGGAAAACCATTTGGTCTTCTCTTTTGGAATACCTGATTTTCATATCTAGTTCACTCTCTTAAGCTTTGTCCTATCATTGTCCAATGCCATCCATAAAAAAAAAAATAATTCTGCCTCCCCTTTAAGGAAGTCTTGCTGTAGACTGAAGAGAGAAAAGTTATAATTATATATTAAAAATTAATGAGGCACATAAGCTKCTGCACTAACATATCCCACCAACCTAAATGTGATTAATATACATACTAAGCAGTTTTTAATCCAAGCCATGCAGCAGCCATTTTTTAAGGAAGACATTTATTTTGAAAGTTTTGAAGAAACAGAGTTTCAGATTCATGGATTTGCTGCGTTATCATTCCAGTCTGAGCATTTTTGGTATCCTGCCATTATCAATAAAGTTAGAGCTATGGATTTCCTGTAAGAAAAGTAAATAAGGTTTTTTAATTGTAGAGTTTTGGCCACTTTCAACATTACTGATAATAAATAACTTTCTTTGTCAACATGATGTAGCTATTAAGAAAAAATTGATATGTAATTTAATCAATTGCAGTAAAGAGCATATGTTGATTTTGTACTAAATAATGTGCATTCCCCCCCCCCCCCCCCAAGAAGATTTGTTTTCTATATTGCAGAAGTATCTTGCCACCGAAAATAAGCAGTAAGGTAAATTGTGAGTGAGATTCCATAGCAAGATAAAGCCTATACTGTGTGTTTGTCTCCTACAGGAAGATGAAACAATAGTTTGTATGCCAGCTGAACATCTCCTCAGTATAAAAATATAAGAAAATGTTTACAAATTTATAGTCTTGTACAAATATGGTGTTCAGTGTCTGCCCATACAAATCTACAATTATTTGTGTTCTGTTTCACATGATATTGTCATTCCATACCTAAATGCCTTAGTTGTAACATGAGTGGAAGATTTTTTCCTTTTCTATCAGCAGCTTCCCCAGACACAACCACTTCCTGAAAAACTTCTGCTGCATAATGTTTCCTTAATTTCTTACTGTCTGACATTGATCTGTACTTACTTCTGTACTTACTTCTGTGTTAGATGTGCTTCTGTCAATAGAGAGTGGGACTTTGCCCTTCAGTTTCAAAAGCAAAAATTTGTTCAATGTTTAAAGTACAAAATAATACTGAAACAAGTATTTCGGGCCTCTAATGGAATTTTGAATTGATAACTCAAAAATGAAGGCTTTTTTCTTCTCTTATGTTAAACAGAGATCTTCTGAAGCCTTGTCTTTATCCAGTATGATCATTGATATCTCTTAATATAATAAAAAACACTTGCAGAAGAATACTGTTGAGAAGTTTAGTTAATGTCTTTTTATATAAAATGCAAGATGAAGACAGTTCATCTAGCAAATCTGATTCAGTGCAACACAATTTGAAGATTATGAAGGAACAGCTTCTCTGCATATTTGGCATATAATAAACAGCAACGATTCATTTCAGTAATTTATGATTATTGTCAATATTAGCATGAATAAATTATTGCTATAGAATATGGCTTGAAACTTAATCTTATTAAGATGCTATTCTGTCACTATTTTACACTATGTTAAAAGCTGATTGAGTTATTCAGACTGTTCCTGCTATGAATAGCTACAAATACCAAGACAGATCTAAAGCTGGTTTCAATGAGAATAGGTCTTTTGAGGTCATCTGAAGATGGACTAGCAAATAGAGCTATATAAAATATTTCTCAAAATATCTGCAACAGAATGGGACCCTGGATATTTGAATTATCCTACTGTTATTATTATGGTTAGACTGAGACTAGAGACTATCTCACTATTTCTACGCTATTTAAGTACTAAGTCAGTGATGCTTTAATGTCAGCTTATCTACAACTGCACACCACAAATCATGAATTCTGAACACTTAGGAATTTAAATAACATTTGCATAAACTGTTCAAAATTAGGTAATTAGAAAGGCCCACAGATTCAAAATCTCAGCATACTAATTCTTTTGATAAGTTCATTTATACTCATTTTAATTAAGTCAGGATAGGAAAAGTTTCAGTTAAAAAGGCTTACACAGTCTCTTTTTACTACTAGACAAATGTATGTCTGCACACATAGAATCATAGAATAGTTTGGGTTGGAAGGGACCTTTAAAGGTCATCTAGTCCAACCCCCCTGCAATACACAAGGATATCTTCAACTAGAGCAGGTTGCTCAGAGCCCCGTCCAGCCTGACCTTGAATGTTTCCAGGGATGGGGCATCTACCACCTCTCCGGGCAACCTGTTCCAGTGTTTCACCACCCTCATTGTAAAAAATTTCTTCCTTACATCTAGTCTAAATMTACGCTCTTTTAGTTTAAAACCATTACCGTTTGTCCTGTTGCAACAGGTCCTGCTAAAAAGTCTTCCTCTGTCTTTCTTATAAGCCCCCTTTAAGTACTCAAAGGCTGCAATAAGGTCTCCTCGAAGCCTTCTCTTCTGCAGGCTGAATAACCCGAACTCTCTCAGCCTTTCTTCATAGGAGAGGTGTTCCACCCCCGTGATCATTTTCATGGCCCTCCTCTGGTCCCACTCCAAGACGTCCATGTCTTTCTTGTGCTGAGGACCCCAGAGGACATCATACTACAAAGCCCTCAGGAAAAGAGAGAAGACGCTAATGGAAGAGTTCAGCTTTCCAAAATCACATCTTTCTCATGTCTAAAGGTCCACAGGAAGACCCTTCTAAGGAGAAAGGAGAAGATTTCTCCTTCTTCCCTGTCTCAAAGAGAGCTATAGGTCAATTATTCACATAGACTGGACAAATGCTTTATTTTATGCTTTATGCTGTGCATTGCCCACCACTGACAAAGAAGCATGACACACATGGTCACTGCAAGTGACTAGTAGATGATTCCTCTGAACTAAATGCCTTTTTCATTTCAAGAAAAGTAAAAAAATATTCAAAATGAGGATATGTAAGAAGAGCTAAAAAAGGGTATCTCAGATGAGATCTACGCAACACTGAGAAACATAAAATTCTGATCCTGAAGACATACAGTTTCTGTGTCACCTAAACATTAAAGTTGTCACATTTTTTAGTTCTCCCAGATTATGTGTGACATTCTCCATCGTCCCTGAACTGCTTTCATCAAAGTTTGAAATATGTCCAGGCACAAGAGCAGCAGTAGTGCGGATTTTCCCTCCATATTCTGTTTCTATGCTTCAAAAGTGAGACAGAAGAAGGGTGAGGAAAAAAGAAGAATTTATCATCTCTGACACTCAGCCTTTGGTACAAGAGAGTTATCTCTTCTACTGGGGAGGTTTCTAAAACTGAGTACAGTATTCTGGATGCAGTTTAACAAATGCCAAGTGGAATGAGTATCAATATAATGGAGAATTTTATAAATTAGGCCACTGAGGATATGGTATTTCAAGTTACAGCCACAAGGTAGCAGAATAACTTTAATTTGAGCCACTTATATGATGTAATGGATGTTCGAACAGGTAAGGAAAGCATATATTAAAAAAAGAAACCACCACACATAGCTCTCTCCTCCCACCCTTAAAAAACAGCCCCCAGGTGTTCCTTAATGACATAAATGGTAACATTCAGCTGTTCCTGGAAGTTCAGTGATGTGAAAAGCTGGGTAACGTGTAACACAATCTCATTAAAGACAAAGACTTAAAATTTATATTTCACAACCCATGAACTACAGTTCTTTTTCTCTCTTTAAACTCTTAAGAGGGAAATAAAGATTTTGGAGCTGAATATCATTATCAATCAATTCAGTTCTAGTCTTCTAAGGAATACTAGCTGCCTTACTGTCTGTGCAGAGTGAAAAATACTTCTACTTAAGTCCACAATTTTTTCCTCTGTTTTAGTTTATACTTTACCTCATGTTACTATTGCACTTCAAGGGTAGGCTTCCTCAAGGGTCTAAGCTCTGAGGTAATTCAGATCTTAGATGACAGGAATCACCTTCTATAAGTATTTAGAGACAGATTTTAGCCCCCATACAGAACACTTCAAAATCGTTCACTTTCAGGCACAGAGGACTGTTCTGCAACAGATCTGTTAAAATCGTAACATTTGATACAGGATTCTGAACTTTTAACTTGTAAACTTGTTAAACTTTTTTTTCCATATTTTACTGATTTCTTGGAATCTTCCCCAGCTCCCACGATGTGGAAGTGAACAGGCAATTAGCTTCAGTCTGTTATCCATCTGCACAGGGTCACATGACCCCCTCACCTACAGGAAGTAAGAATTGCTGAGACTTTTTTGCTGATTATTTCTTATCTGCAACTTCTGGGCATAGCCATATGGGGCCATCCAATCTGATCCTTGTGGTGATGATATTTTATGTATATTATATATAGCATAAAAATCTTTGCATAATATTTGGGCATGATGGCAAGCAAAGAAATAGGAAGCAGAAGGGCAACAGAATGTAATTACAAATCTCATGTGAGATTAACTCAAGGGAAAGTAATAGGGACTTAGTTTTTAATTTATTAAAAGCCTAATACTAATTAAATCTGCTGGCAGATTTTCATGCAAGAGATCATTTAAAAAAGGTATTTTATCCATTTTTGCTTTCAATATAACCAAACTCATGTTTGGTGTCTGATTAGGGAAACAAAAAGAAAAAAGAAGAAATTCTTATAAACAATTACCTGCATTTGAATGTGAATATGAATGTTTTAGTGGCTATAAATCTTATACAGGAAAAGAGAGATTTCTTTTCTTAAAACGAAAGGCAAAAATTTATTTCAACTTTATGTAGTTAAATTGTTGTTTCTCCATGTGATTTCCCATGGATATACCAATTGCTTTTGATCCACTGCTTACATGGAAGAGCAGACAAAGCACTTTTGTCAGGGGCAGGGAGGGGGAGATTCAAGGCTGAGGATTATTTAATGCAAACTCATGAGTCCTGATACATGGTAAATGTCATTGATGTGCCAGAAACCAGGAAACCACTGCTCTTTTGCATCTTAATTACAGTAAGCTGAAATTAATACTTGAACTTAAAATTAAATGTAGGTAATTATTTAAACATTTTCATCCTATTCTGTGTTGCTGAGTCACTCCTGCACTGTGCTGCACAAAAACTTCAGAAAGAGTTGAAAAGTTTTGCCTAGTCATTTATTTTACTTATGTTATCGCTTCTTTACAGAAAATCAGATGTTTAAGTTTTATTAAGGTTGGCCAAAAAAAAAGAGGAGAAAGTTAGAAACTCTTCTTTTATTGCCTGGTTGGCAGGGAAGAGAGATGAAGTGGTGAAGTGTTACAGTAAGCAGTCTAGGAAATGGGGAAATAACTTCTGATTAAATGCAGATGCTGAACTAAAAGTTGCTGCTAATCACACCCACTGGATCCTGCTTTAAAGAAGGAAAGAGTAAAGACATTACCTCCTTCCACTCACCATTTACTTTACTGCCACATAATTCCTCATGCATAAATACTACAGTGAAATAATTTCCGTCTTCTACAAACGTTTCTACACATAAGCAGTGTACTACAAGGACAAAATAGATTGACTATTTGTAAGAAGAGAATAAATCACAAATAGAAGAATTAGGGTCATGAAGCAGCAGAACCCTAGTAGACATTAGAGATGAATAATTGAAAAGAGAATAAAAAAATCCATTTAAACATGCAGAATAAGCATTAAAATAAAACATATTTTAAAACAGATCAACATAATATTAAAGCACAGAGTTAAATATAAAGTTTTGTGCTAATATGGCCTGATTGTAAAATAACCTATCTTTATTTTGTGATGACTAAAAGGCTGATTCAAGACCAACCAAAATCAAATCAAGTTTCCCATTGATTTCAAGGAGTTTGGACCAAGCTTCAGAAAAGAATAAAATTCTGCATTTTTTTCTTGTAAGTTTTAAATGTTAAAACTCAATTTGGTAATGTTTCAGCAAAACAAACCAAAGCAAAAGATACACGAGCTTCTCTAGAATTTGTTCTTGCATATACCAAATGAACAAGTACACATTGCTCCTTTGAAATGCTCATAAATCAAAGAGTTCTCACCCCATAATGCGTGGCACTGTTTATCATATCAAGGCAGAAAAATTGCTAAAGGGGTTATGGGATGCTATCAGAAAGGCATCCAAAATGATATATCACTGACCACATGTTTCATGTTTGGAAAACCTTCAGTGTGCTATACATGGAGCTGGGGGGGTTATATATTTGGAATCCATTCCCAGAATTTAATCTGTATGGGTGGACCCTTCTGCTTGCACTGATTTTCACTGTAAGGCTCTTGGGGTTTGTGCATATGTATTTCATTTTAGGCTGGAGAAATGTTTTCTTTTAGAAAATGCGTTTGTCATGTCACCAAAATTCTCTAATGCTTCTACTCTAAATGCCCCAGTGAAGACACCTGGTATTCAGAGAACTCTAATTACCCACTCTGGGCAAATGAAGCCACTACGAAGCAGAGCACTGAAATTCCCATACAAAAATCGTATGTCTAAGTGCCTTCAGTTTAAGCTTTCCTGATAATTAAATTATGGTTCATAGGGAGACAGACAGCGATACAATGAGATCACTATTATTTCATGGAATATTACATGAGAAGAAAATGAGGGACTACACATATTTGTGGTATATATATCTTTTTCGGGTAAGGAATATTTTACGTATAATGTATGGTAAATTAAAATTATTTACTGTATTCAGAAAATATTAAACTTTGATTCCTAAAACAAAGGAACATTAGAAAGCCATCTTGGATCACAGCAAAAGTCTGTCAAGCCCAGAATCTGATCTCCAGCAGGGATCACAGGCAGATACCTAAGTATGAGTAAGAACATGGCGAGGATATACATTGTCCCTCCTTAAAACCTTCCAGCCTTCGAGTATTTTCAGTTCTTCATGAGCTAGAAGTGGTTTCTATACATTTAGTAATCTTCAATGAATTTGTATTCCATTAAATTTTCCGTTTTCCTCTTCAATGTATGTAGATTTATACTATCATCCACAGCATCCTTTGGCAGGGAGTTGCACTAATCAGCTACCTATTGCATGAAGAACTACCCTTTTATTTGTTTTGAAACTGATAACAATCAGTTTTCACCTGATCTTCTCTCCCTCCTTCCATCATCCCCCCTGTATTATACAGAATTATCTACAGCATTATCTACAGTCTACAGCATTATCAAAACTGAATTAATAATACATAACATAGCTGTAGCACAGTATCTTATTACACGTGTCAGCTGTTAAGGGCTGATTGCTCTCATCTTTCAGAGGTAGAAAACAAGATAGCTAAACTTTATGCCAACTTAAATATATGAGCATTGTAAGTATCCCTAAAATTCGCTGCTTCTTAATCTATGAATATATATCAATTTGTAAAGTCTTTAATGAAGAAATGACACATTCCCTTTGTCAGAAAACTTTCTGACTCTTCACTTTTTTCAACAGAAATGTAAATGAATATACTATCTGCGAATTCATTCTGCAAAAGCATAGCAATTCCGTGAATGATTATCTTACTCCTCCATCTCAATCACTCCTAGGAACAGCACTGTATGAAATAGAAGCTTGAGAGACATTAATTAATGTGGTGAAGTAGGAAAATCTCCAAACACAAAACTACAGAGCTTGATAGCCACTGCAGAAGTTGGATCCTGCAAACAGTAGGACACTGAGCCAAAGTGTACCAGCCAAGGATCTATGACCATTTGGTTTGCTAGCCCATAACTTTGTGTTGCTATTTGCATCAAGATTTTTACAGTATCGTTGCACAACAAATAAAGGTACTGAGGCCATTTCAACTACAAAATGTGTTTAGCATACAATTTTCCTAATGTCTGGAAATATTCTCCACTGTTTTGAAAGCCAACAAACCCAGGAGATGTTTTCTATTCCAGAAAACAGTATTAACAGTGTAAGTGGGAAAAGGATAGCATTATACACAAGAACTGAGGGGGGAGGCACAAAAAGGAAATAGTTTGTCACACCACAAGCGTGAAATTCTCCTCCCTGTTTGACCGTATTAAAATTCCCCACCTATACTGATAGAAATCAACTTTCATTAACATCTGCCAAAGTGCTACTTTGAACAACAGCAAGATAGGATTTGAGACTAATTTTATCTTGGGTTGGTCCTATTTTACTTAGTTTGTACAGTTTCGTCTCTGTTTTACTACATCTTGCTCAGTGTTGGCTATTTAAACTAGGTTGCCTTGTTGTAGCACATCTAGCTTAGAAATCTCTTGGTTTGCTATCATGTTTAGCAAATGAAACTGGTTGATCTGGCAGTGCTAGAAAACTTAATTTAAAAAGCAGCAAAGATGAGTTAATCTGCTAGAGAGATTAGGGGCTACCTTCTTACACATAGCCTGCTCCAACTCCTGTTTGGAACCAATGGAAGCGTTTCAAATCACTTCAGCTGGAGATAGATAAATTTTTCTCCCAAGCAAATCATCAGCTTGGGAATCTGTGCCTAAATATGGACTTCTTGATGAGAAGAATGTCTCTGAAGCTGAAATMTGACCAAATTCTCCCCACAGATAGAAGCAGACAATTCTCAACAGTCTTTAAAAGACCAAATTTCTGAGACAGAATTACTGTCATTCAAAAGTTTTTGTATTTCTATTAATTGCTTCTGCTATTTTTTCATTAGCATGCAGCTACTTTCACAATGAGATTTTTGTCTTGGCCTATCCCAAACCCACTAAAGCTAATGAAACAAACACCCAAGTTCTCCCCAAAATTCCCATTTCACTTTTTAGTATTTTTTGCATTACAAAATATTACCGTATTCTGAATTATTCAGGCTTATATACAGTACTGTCTGTTGTCTGGTGGAAGCATTTCAGTTTGTTTACTGCATTCTTTTATTGCTGTGCAATTTTGAAACCTGTTCTTGTGAAAATAATTAATGTGAAGCCACTGCAACAGTGATACACATTTTCACAATGCAACTATTGCTTTTATAAATGGAAGTAAACCCTCAATTTGTTAGCAGAAATTAGAATGTCTCTCCAGAAACCCGCAACTCCAATATGAATTCTAAGTGTTCTCTGTGACACCGCTGATCCTTAAAACAACCAAAGCAATTTTCAATAAATCACCTTATTATAATCTTCTGTGATCTTAAGAATAGAAATCAAGACAGAGATAACCAAATCTATTACAGCTTCACTGTTTGACTCCAAAAAATAGACCTGACTGAATTTTAGAAAGAGAAGTCAGTGTTTTGCATCTCCTATCTGGCTGAATGCTATAGCAGAAGGAAACAACCACCTAGTACTGAGAAAGTAAGGAGTGTCTCCTGTGTGTTAAATCACCAGAAAACAATTGGATTGGATAAGACCATAACACTAAACAGAGCTAAAATCCAGAGTATTTGAACCTTCCTGATTTCTTATGAAAATTATGTCTGTTGTAGTTACTGAAGTTCTGTCAAAATACTGTAAGTGGACCACAAAGCCCTGTGGAAACTACAGAAAGTTAGGCTGGGATTCTCCAAAGTGTGTGAAATCATGATGAACCAGTTCTCATTAATGGGAGATTTCATTTCTTCCTCAGTAAAAAAAAAAAATAAAAAAATTGTAAATAATTTATTAGCTACAATTAGAATTCTTTGTAGTAAATATCAATATCCCAGCATTCCAGATGGAGAAACTGAGGCATAAATTGAGTATTTGCCAATATCCAACAACAACTTGCTGTTATAAACCTGAGATTCACAAACATCCACTGTGCTATTTATCTTGGTCAGCACTGCCTTCCAGATATACAGTCTGCTGATTTAATTTCAGAGGTCAGCTGTAATCTTAATCTTCCCTGTATATCTTCTAAAATATTAAGTAAAGCCAATGTTTCATTCCCTGTCTCCTTCAGAATGGCTTTGCCTATTAGGTATCTGCGAAAACCTTRCCTATCTCTTCTGCTGCTTCCTTGGGAGATCTGGAATGGATCTGTCTGTGCTGACATTTTCACAGGCTTCAGACATTCTAATTTCCTGATCATCTCTGTTGGCAAGTTCTTATTTTTCTTTAGTATTTCTTCTTCTCCCCTTGGGAAATGAGTGTCTTTACTGTCTGTGCCTATATTGGGACTTAAATAAGTCTTTTTATAAGTCTGGCTATGTATACTTCTTTCTGTCAGTAAATCACGTCCTAAGCTCTGCTATCTCTTTTAACTTATCTTTATTGCTTATATGTAATGAGGAGAGTKTTGTTTTACCTGGACACATTTCTTAAATAGCATTCATGTCTGGTTGCATTATAATTGTTTATGCTCAATCTTATAATCTTCTGTATTCATTGCTTCATATTTATATCCAGCATGCTTCTTTTTCACTTTATTACTTTTCTTTTTTACTGACTGTAGCTGTTCCAATTTCCCTTGCAGCAAACTAATCATAAGCTACCATGTGTCACCTCAGTGATACTTACTAATTGTAATAAGTTTGTCTTTAGCATCTCTCCTTTATTACTCCACCCAGGATCTTCTGTCTTCTTCAATAATTCATCACACTCAGATGCTACAGTTTTATTAGCCTGAAATGTAACACAATTAGATTATTAACCTCTGCTTTAAGACTACCCTACAGCTGCCTCTCCAAATAATCATGTTATTCAGAAAAGAAGGGGCCAACTCAGCCTCGGGCCAATTTGGCCCTTCGGTAATGTTAATTCGGTCAACAAGGTTGTGTCTCAGCTACAACTGAGAGCCAAATTTGTCCCTGTGCAAATGTACAAATTACTCTGGGTTTATATCCCTATTTTCTTTGTATTTGTAAACACATTTTCATGTCTATGATTGCCCATGTTAAAGGTTCAGTTGACATTTTCAGCTGCAAAATTCAGGGTAAGGGAACAAAACTCTTTGAAACATGTCCTCCCCAGCTGTGTCATCAAGAAAGCAAGAATAGGCACTACATGGTAGACCACAGGGACACTTCACAAACTCTTCTCGTCATACTGTCAGCATTATACCACATACAGTGTACCTTCCATGCAATAAGCCTGCTGGATTCATTCCTACTTTTTGGCAGCCCTTTGGCACAAACTTGCTTTTAATAAGGTTTCCTCAAAAAAACCAGCTAGGAGTATCCTACGAGAATCTTCTCAAAGCTACTGGGGGAAATAATAGGTATTCCGTGGGACTGTTCATTCCCCGATTCTTCCTAACAGTATCCAGGAAAAAACAGCTGGCCTTTGAATTAGCTCTTACTCGCCAGAAAAGAGAACCACCAATTTAAATTCTCTGAAAAATGTATATTCAATGACTGGCTGAGAMAAGAAATAAAATTTAAAAAAAAATACAAAACAAAATAAAAACAAAGTTAGGAAAGAAATGGGGAATAAAGGAGAAGCATCATTGTGTTAGGGAAAAATGAATGCTGTATCAATATAGAAAAAGTATTACCCAGTGCTTGCTTTAGTTCTGATATTCCTGAACTAAATGTCTTTGGTGGCCAGTCAGAGAGATCTGGGTTACCATGCGCCTGATGCAGAATATCGACTCTGTTGTTACCACCCTCTTATATACTAAGTTAAGATCCCCCACAGAAATACTTGATCAAATCTTGAATAAATATTTCCAAAGGAGAGTGTTTGAACAACTGCATCTTAACATATGTGTGCCACCAAATCGGATAGTTTTGTAACTTGAAAAATAGTCTTCAGTGTAACACAGTTCATACTTGTTTAGTGTCCTTCAGCTCTCACCGATAGTTTACCACCTTTCTATCTTTTGAATTTAGCTGCTGAACATGGTTTTCCCGATTACAATGTTGTAAAAGAGAATCAGTTTCCTTCTATTCTTTTTAATACCAAGTTAGAGTAATAATGGTTTAAATCTTTGGTTTTTCCACTTTTTTCTTTGCAAACGCCTTTGACTGTTTTGTTTAAAAAAACCCTCCATTATTATTACTTTAGTTATGCTGCTTTTTAATTGATTGCTAAAGTACTCCATGTTCAGTTTATTTTATTTCATTTCCCATGCTTTCTTTTGAAAGATAGGCATCTTAAACATGTTCAAATATTGACGCTCTTAATTGCCCAATACCTGGCTCTACTTTTTGATTGTTCTTCCCTCAAAACTCTTCTTTCTTTTTTTCTTTCTTCCTAGATCTTTCTGTTTCACTACTTAATATAATTTTATTTCTGTCAACCATTTGCTTACTTTAGACAATTATTCCTTCCTGTGTTCACTCATTGTATATATTATCCCCTTGTGTCTTCACTTCCTTTCCCTTTCATCAAAGACCACCTGCATGGATTCCAGCTATCATTTAATTCACTACAAAAACTACGATTTCCGCTTAGCTATTTCCCTCAAAATAATTCAAGCAACTCCTAAACTTCATGGCTGTGGTGTCAAGTTGGCCATAAATCCTTTCACTGCAGCTCTTTTAATTTACTCATATTGGTAACGCCATCCACTTCATAAAAAAACATGCAAAAAATATTTACTGTCTTCTCCATTAAACATATAGTCACCCAACAAAAGTATTTCTACCACATGCATTATTTTGTTGTTGCTTGGTGCTGTTGCTGTTTACCAGAGCTCTTAAGAGCCCTGCTGGAGTCCCAGCTCTACGTTGTTTACAAACACAGAAGAAAAGTATGATCCTGGCTGAAAACGTCTTGCAGTCTACAGGAATCAATGGATAGAAAGAGCCAGATGAAGCAGTACAGGCAACAAAGATGCTGTATTACCATCCTAAGCAGTGGTCTCCATGTCAGTAACATAACAATTGCAGAAGCTTTTGTAAGCATCAGAGGGGAAAAAAAATAAGATTCGTTTGGCTGGAGACAGAGGCATTCTTATCTTGGAAATCTCCTTCCAAACACAAATGGCAAGATTGGAAAAGATCTAACAGTGCTTGTTTGAAAAGTCAAGAATGGGATAATGGCAGCTGAAATCCTGGGGCAACCAAAGGTAGGGAGAAGCACCCCACCTGCAAAAGAGATAAAATAATGGATAAACTGCTGTAAGATGTTGCAGGTAGATCAGTCTGCTGTTTCAACAGCAGAAATTCAAATGCCTGATGACCAATTTATATCGTTCTGTTTTTCTTCTGGAGGATGCAAGTGCTAGTTAAATAAGCAAGGTAATAATTAGATATGCTATTGACAGTTCACATGTTCCAGATCCACACGTTCAAAATTAACAGTCACAAGGCTTATGCCACAACTTGAAGAACTCACTTGTATATAAATTTAATGTATGCATCAGAAAGGCAGAAACAACACTGGCAAATAACACGGTTTATCACAGCCCAGTGTTSCGTGTTATGAAAGGACAAGTCTTCACACTGCAGCCAGCCTTCTCTTTCAGAATACATTCCCTTTCACTTGTTTCACACAGTGTTTGCATGTTTCTCATGACCACCCTTTTCAAGTAAGTATTTTTATATTTCCTCTTTCTTTTTGAACTGCCTGTCACACTGCACCATTTTTTATTTTATTGTAAAAAAAGACATCCAATTTCACCTTGCTTGAGACACACCAATCCATGACTGGTTAGGAATACCATGAGTACTCTTCAAGCTCAGTAAACTGTGAAGTATTCTCAGTGCAGAGGCTTCATATATACCTGAAACTCTAACAGTTTTTAGGAATCCATACAATTCTCCTAGTCTGTAATCCAGAAAATAAATTATCTTTTTGTGAATCACAGTTCCACAGGAGGTTAGTTAACTTCCTCAATTTTCTCTCTGCAATCCTACAGTGGTTCTTTTCACAGCAATTTTTTTCTTCCCTT
The DNA here is from genome assembly GCA_030449065.1 of Oceanodroma leucorhoa. Classification (NCBI taxonomy): domain Eukaryota; kingdom Metazoa; phylum Chordata; class Aves; order Procellariiformes; genus Oceanodroma; species Oceanodroma leucorhoa. The sequence goes on from JASVER010000093.1 coordinate 2,480,773, forward strand.
CCTCATGATCCCAGTATTAGCTGCTAGACAGCAGCTTGCTCTGTGTGCAGGTCATTGTCCGATGAATTGTATCATATGGTTTCTCAGACAAATGTCTTTTAGAGTGTTTGAACCGGCAACACTGTTCTCATATTCTAACAATCAGAAACAATTTCCTTGATGATCTGTTTTCTTTCTATTTTGGGAGGGCCTTGATGTCATTTAACCTTTAAAGCTTACTAGGGACTTCTCTAATAATAGGATTGTGTGTGTGATTACTCTTGAGGCCCCCCCTTGGGGATTATCTTTTGTGCACGTTTGTTAGATACGTCCATGGCTGAATGGTTTGCTCTGCAGTTGATTGCCTGGCATCACTCTGACGTCAGACTGTAGCTGATATCCACAGGGATTTGCTGTGTCCCTTTACAGGAAAGCAAACCTTGCCTCCTCCCCTCCTCATTTGGAGTGACTGAGAAGAACCCTCTAATAGAATTTGCAGAGATTTCCTTACCCATTATGCTCCACTGCAGGTTTTCCTGTAGGAGGGGCGCTCAGACTCACTTGTCTCTCTTTTTAGTCAAACCATCTGTAACAATAGCAGAAAATTGATGAAATAGCTGAGAGTGGGGAAAGACTGCTGTTTGTTTAGTTTTCTGGCCTGACACAGTATTTCCTGCACAACATTAATCTTAAGTTTCTAAGATGTGTAATACACAGAGCAGCATGATCACGTAAGCATAAACAGTTTTCCCACAAGATGTTCTACTGGTATCTTCAAAAGGTCCAATCTGCATGCTTTCAAGTTTTGCTGTGTTTGGCTGGAGCTGAAAGAATTCAGCACCCTCTAATTCTGGCCTCTAAAATCTGCAATGGAGAGAGTCTTGAACAAAAATAATTTTGAACCTCACACCAGCTGCTGTCAGGACTTGGAAATGTATATGAGGTGGCCGTATGGCAGCTGCAAACTAGGACTTATTTGTCTGACCAGTAACTGTGAAAGACCGATACACCACACCCTCAAGCTCAAGAGGTTCCACTTCATTCATTCTGCTCCCAGCACTTTTATCTAGAGTCCAGCCATACCATACACAAATGTAAATGGAGCTTCCAAGCCTCTCTTAAATTCCTGTGGATTGGGACCTAAAATATAACCTACYAATAAGCCAATACCAGGAATGTCTTTTTCACTACTCTCCACACTTTGAAATCCATCCACAAGTTTAGGTGCTTCACATGGTCTCAGAGCTTTGTTTTCTTGTAAAGTTGCTACCTAAATAGTAAGGTCTTTGGTATCATGCACAGAACAAGAAAGAACATTTCTTTCATTTGCCCTCCTTTTCCCTTCCCATCTTTTTATGGCCCAGGCAGTGGCCCATTCTGGAGTAAGAAGTACTTTTCTTTTGAAGCTGGTTTCATTTTTATCATGCTTTTTTCCCTCTTTTTTTATGACACAGCCTTATTAAACTTGATCCCAGCCCTTACTATAGTGGCTGATGCACTATCAAGGAGAAAAGAGTTCTTAGGCACGACAAAAATCAATCTTAGTTTTTAAGCCACATTCATTGTCACAGTTCTGAAGTTCAAAGAAAATGGCTAGACCAGATGCAGCTAAAATCTTGGTCATAAAGTCTATAGCACAGGCTATGAAGAACAGTCTTTCTTGAGCTTTCATATTTTGAAGTAATCATTTTATAGTGCCTGCAGAGTTATCTGAAGAACTATCTTAGGGCATCATCTTTTGATGGATTACTACAATAAAATGTCTGTTTAGTTTATGAAGTAATACCATTTGTTAGGTTTAGCAGTGTCACATAATCTAAACACAGTGAACTCACAACAACTCTTAATTTGCCAGGTGCAGTTTGGAAGGAATCTTCTCATGAAAATGAAAGCTGCTTTCATTGGAGTCCTGATTACTAAGATGTGCCTGAAGTTTCCTTCAGTAATGTGGAGTATGTGCAGCACACTGACATCTCTACTGAGAAAATAGCTGAGCCAGTTGGAGGCATGTCCTCACTTGCAAAGGTCAGCCAATGTGAAGCTTAACAACTATTATTTTGGGCTTTCAAAGACTGGGAAGTCTGTACACTGTTTTTTCCCTTCTCTCCCTAGAGAAAGGATAAATACCAAATGGGCCCAGCTGAGATCTGTAAACTTAACAGCTAGAGATGGGGAATGAAAGATCTCAGATCAGTGGTCACCACAGATTTTTGCTTCAAGACTAATTTAAGGGCACCTCTTCATGTGGGCCTGTTTTCCTTTCTCTTTTTCCCCTCAGGAATATTCAGCTATGGGATTGTACGTGGCCTCTTGCCCTGCATTTAATATCATCTTTCTTTCTTCATTTTTTTATCAGAGAAGTAGCTTTGAATTCCTTTTATGTCTCCATTGCAGGCTTGCTTGTAGAGACTTTCTAGCTATTACACTGAATTAACACAGCTCCTACCCCAGTCAAGCCCAGAGTCTGGCCTCAGTCTGGGTCTGTGGTAGCTGTGACTACTCTCAAGATCTACTTTCTATGCACATCAGAACACAAGATGTGTCCTCCTACATTCACACTGTACTTAGTCCTAAAATTTGTTGAGCCTTCAAGTGCTCCTGTCATTAGACAAATCTTGAAGCGTATAGTGGAGGCTGGGCACCTTCATTATCCTCTTGCTATTCAAGACAAATGTTATAGTAGATGGTCCTGAGTCATCATTTTGGCATGCCTTGATGCAGATATTCTCATAATGCTCACTGGCAGCAGTAATTTGCTATGGAGACATTATTTTAGCTGTACATTTGCTTGTAAACTGGGGTAAATGTGTGTAATGTTGAACCCAGTTTGCAGGCAGGGTGGAGAGTTTTTGTCCTTTTTCAATTGGATGAAAAATCCAGATGCAGAAGGTTTTTTGTGTCATTATTTAGACACAACTTCCACCAAAATGGATAAGGAATTAAGATTTTGCTGTGTAAGGTACACCTCCAAGATCCAACAAAGTGTCATGCAGAAAGACTCAAGCTATTATATCCAGGGAGGCAAGGTATATTCAGTCTGAGAGAATGAATACATTAATGAGTTTAGACTGCTGCCAGTAATCCTGTTTAGCTGTGTCCACAATGCTCCAAATTGGAGACTGRCTTGCAGCACAGCTTTATTTTGTTCAATACCTTTGCAGGTATTGAATAAAGGATCTTCTTAAGGTCTGACCTTCAAACTTGTCCCTTTGCCACTACCGAGATGGAGCTGAAGAAAATATGTTTCAGGGAAGGTATTTCCAGAAAAGAAAGACAATTTATGTTTCAGTCTACAGTGGAAAAGATGTTCCCGATTTAGTGGATTGAAACTATGTTTTTCATTCAATTCTTGAACATTCTGCCTGTATAGCACTGCCTACTCGAGCCTTTTAAGTGTAAATTTCTCATATGACATGAAGACTATTGTTGACTCAGTAGAATTACCAATATACTTAACATTAGGCCTATGTATCAATGCTGTGTTGGGCAGGGACCTTAATATCTTAGCTCTTGAAGATAAGCTTTCAACCAGAAGCCCACAATGATAGAGGTAAGCAAGGGCTTAACTGCTACTTGCCTATGATATGGGGTTTCTACCTTATGTCACCACTAAGCTGGTATTTCTTTCCATTTCTTTAGGTTTTTCCACATAGGCTGCTCAGTGACTTTTATTTTCTGTGACCTGGAAGCCACTGAATAAAAGATATTTCTTCTGGGTRTGCCATCACATGAAGGGAACAGAGGTTATTGCTGTTAGCACGGATAGCTTCCAAAGGAGCAGGAAAGAAAGACAGCTGTGGTTTCCAAATCCCCCACAACTATCTCTAAAACTGTTTGACATGTTGAGGGAAATRGCATGTACTTTTCAAAGTCACAGAAACTCTCATACTGCAGCAGTGGAAAATTTCTCTCTCCATAGTGCACAGGTAGTCATTATGAAACCAAATACTCATAATAGTTTCATAAAACAATTACACTGTGTTATAGTTACCAAGGATTGCAAAGAAGAAGAATGAAAAAACCTTACTCAAATGTAAGCTTAATCAATTTTTATATAAAAAGCACCCTCAGGAGGAACACAATTTATATTCGTATGTATTTTTTACCTGTCATTCCTTCAGCTTGATGGATGTCAAGGTACTACATTTTTAGTAGACTTGCAATTGCTGGAGAACTTAAATACACACTGTGATTATATGCTGCAAGGCCAACAGCTGAAATGCTAAATGGTCATTGCAATGTTCCTGGCAACACTATTCTCCCTTTGTGGCAGAAATTCAGGTGCTTGTCTTCAGTTGCAATTAGCATTTGATGTTCAGAATAAGCTTTGGTTTCTCTCTTTCCGTCCCTCTCTCCTTCTTTCTCTCTCTTTTTAGGCCTATTGATATAGTCAGAACACTGCATAAATTATCATTTCAGCCAGGTCAGAAAGCAGGTTTCCTACTACATTATTTGATGTTACGGAATTGCTGATCCCTTTTCTGTTAAGAAAGGACATGGCAAACTTTCCAAACTCACAACCTTATAAAGACATCTAGGAATTACTGGCAATGTATACATGAGAAAGAGTGAAATTAATATTTAATTGACTAGCAGGCACCATTATGATTACCAATAATGGAGTGACTAAAAATAAGATGTCGCCGAATCTTATAGCCCAATTAAATATATATTATAGATATAGATTATATGTATAGTAAAAGTGACAACTGCTTTCTACTTATAACTTCTGAAAATTATTACATAGAAAATGTACAGGAAGAATAACTATGTTTTTGTTGTTCATAAGTAAAAAGAGAACCAGTAGATGGCAAAATAAGCATCTGTATCTTCTTTACCTTTGTCTGCGGAGATATTACATGGACCCTTGTATCTGAAGAAATAATCAATCTCCATTTGATTTTCAACTTAATTCCTTGGAGATATATGAAATACCTCCTTGTCTAGAAAGAGCTGACATGCCAGTTCAGGGTGACCAGAAATGTCAGCTGCAGTTTTGCTGGACAAGCTATTTTGTACTGCAGTGATATATATAACAAGGTATACCATGTACACAGATGTCAGAGCTGTTCAAAGTTACCATCTGGATGGGCACTAACTAGCTCTAGAAGTTCCACTCAAAATCTTCTGCATGTTCTTGGAAGTTTTGTATCCCACATCAACTTACAAAAACCTTAACAAAATCAATTACATACCTAATTCTGTGTAAGTCACTGAAAGCACTTTATCTAGATGGCACTTAACCACAATCAGGGAAAAACATGTCTAATCAGAAACTCAGCACAGTGTTTTATTGTTCACTGGTCCCACAGCATAGTTTAGAATATTTTACTGCTCTGAGAGCTCCTGTACTTGGTGACTAATGACTTCCTAAGTCTAGGCAAAACACAATAAACTTAATACCATCTTGATTTCTTCACCACTTCAATTCTCCCTTTATTTTTAATGGCTCCCATTTTGGAAAAGCTGAAGCAAAAAACTAGTGCTTTATAGAGAATGAGTGTTTAAAATACAGCTGTCAGATGTAAAGCAGAGACTACTAATGTTAACAATGAGTTTTAAGGTGTGATCAGACCTAAATAGATGTGGACAGACTTAATCACCAATCTTCTGTAGGTTTTATGAATCCAACTCTGAACCAGTTGGTTTTGGTTACAGACTGGACAGTAACATGGATTCAGTGGAGCACTGGTCTGATTTAGCATTATGGTTCCCATATCTGTTTTCCTGGTTTATTGAAAGGCTGAGAATAAAAATTGTAATAGTTGCTGGGGATCTGTATAAAAGCAAACACAATGATGTATGACATGACAAATCAGTGCCCCTTCTAACATTTCAAAAATAATTGCAGTAGTGTCATTTTATTTGCAGAATAGGATTCCTCTGTAGAATACAAGAGATCAGCCAGAATCTAAGAAATATTAGGGTGTTTTTATTGAAATTAAAAAATACTTCAAAAATAAACCATACAGTAATAGCAATCATCTAGCATTGGCATTGGATCAGCAAGAGACATTTTTTGTTARATTCTAAAACTTCCATCCAAAAAAATCCCTGTTGAAATTGATGTCAGTATGAATATGTACTACTGCAGGGTCATTAGTAATAGTTCCACTATATTAAGTCTTTCAGACATACATTGTGCATCAGTATGAAGTCTAGATATATTCAATAGCTGCCCAGAGTACTTCTATTCAGGATGTTCTTTATTCTATTCCCTGTTCAAATTTGCAAGTAACTAGACTATCATGTAAAGTTGAAAGATCAGTAAGTAATTGTGTCACATCTGTCATTTCCTGGGTTGACATTTTCATTAAATGATTAGCATGATTCCTGAATATATTATTTCTATGAACAAAATAGAAATCAAAAGCAAATAAAATCATACCAACCGTTACACCGCAGTACCTGAAAGTCCTATACCAAGATGGTTCATGCACTTTCCCGTCTGAAAAGCCTGCTGCTGCCCATGGCTTGCATCAGCAGGTCAGTGTATAACAATAGGGGCAGAATAGGGAAATACTGAAGTCATAATTTCTACAAAAAACAAGACTGTCCCCTCACAGGCTCTGACGTTGCCYTTATACTAATGAGGATACATTGATATAAAGGCATTTAAAGGCAAAAGGAGAATCCATCATATTATTCTTCTGGGTAGTTTTGTATCTGTATTTTCTTTGCGTTCCCAGGAAATGAAACTCGAATTCATATCTAAGTACTTTCCTGCATACCAGAGACATGATGTGGTTGCAAGTGGAGCACTAAGGTTGTTTAAAAATAAGGGCAGAATACTGAGTTAGCAAGGCTGACATACACACGTTCTAATATACACATAACTGAGGTTTTAGGGTAGACCTCAGTTCCCCCACTGCCATTCTAGGGTAATGCAATGCCATTTAAGTGTCATTCCACTGTTTGGTTTGGTTTGGTTTTGGTTTTAAATCCACAACTCAGAAACTTTCTTGCAAGAGGTAAAGAACCGGAAGCACAAACTATTGTAACTGCAGTCAGTTTCTCTGACGTAAAGTGTGGAAGAAAACCAGTTAAGAATAAGCATACTTCTGAGCACTCTTTTCGGCTATAGATTGTAGAGGAACTGACATGAAAAGAACTAACTGGGCCTGGCTATTTACAATACAGGTCTCCACCTTTATATTACACTTTAACTCTCTTCTCAAGGAGACATATTTTGACGTGGCTGCAGTGAAGAAAACATCAAAAAATCCCATGAATTTCCAGTTATTTTAATAAGATTTAGAACAGGTACCAAGAACATGGGAGTGAGGACAGTCCATTGCCTAAAACAAATGCACATCATCTCAGACAAACTCTAGACATGTTGCCTTGACTTAGCATTGTGACGCCTGTTAGCACAGTGCAATTAATTGGCCTTTTCACATGCAGAAAAATTTGGTATTTAGATTGTATACTATTTCCTGCCAATGCAGACTTCTGAGAATCTGTTACCGTAATATCGGTCAAGATTATCGGAAATAGTGTTATTCAATAATATTAAAGACAGATGAAATGACGCAGTTTCTCTGAATTAGGATCATAGCTGAGGCTGTCTCTGAAGCAGGACAAATTTACATGGATTAATAACATAAACCCAATATATTTTCATGAATTATAGACAAAACATTAATTCAAGTAACTTGAACAGCCTGTTGATTCCTTTCTTCCTCCTTGAATGGAAATACCCAATAGGATGATGTTCATTTGCTAGCTCACACTTGTTTTCCATTCCTCCTCATGCTGAACGTCACTCATAACTCATTACAAGTGACTAGCATAATCCTAAATTCCTACAGTACACATTGCCTCCCTTATAGCATTACTTCTCTCTGTCCTTCCCTTCCTTGCCATTTTTAAAATGTAAGCACATACTCTTTGGATCCACCATAGTGAAAAATTCACCCACTGCATTCATCTGTTGATCTCTTCAAAGCCCAGATAATACTGAACAACGGTGTCCATATACACTTGAATAATGTTATACATAATGCATTTCAAAAGGTAATGGAGGACACTAAATATCTTTGCTTGCTTATTCTGGCTGGTGTGCAAAGCTGATCATGTGTGGCAAAACGGATCATATTTATTTTGGAGTAGTTAGCAGACCACGAATTACTGTTAGCAGAAATTCTAACCTTTCCATGTTAAAATAAAAAATCTGAATAAATTAAAGTAACACCAGCAGCTCAGACATGAAATTTTGCATTCTGAAGTTCATGTCAAAGTACTTTTGATGTGTGCATCACTATTGCAGATTCATCATAGTTGAAAATGACAATGTAGGAATAGCATTATAGGAAGTTTGGGAACTTATGTAGTCTAGGATTTGATGTCAGTGTTATATTAACGGCATTCTTGATTCTAAGCATTTTGTTATTGAGTAAATACATTTGATCAGCTTCATCTCTTGACATCTGAACATGCAATCTAAATTTTTTCGTTTAATGTTATAAGGGATGCACCACCTGACCGTGTAAATGCTCATAAAGAAGGCAAATGGGAAGGCGCATCGATAGCCTTACGTCTCAATGACACAAAGTACCTTTTCAAGCTCTGGTAACATGATTTTGCCTTACCGCTCAATTACCAAAGTATTACAGGTGGAGGAATATATGAAGGACTAATTTCACCCGTCACAGAAAGGCAGCAAACTCTCCACTTTTAGCAGCTTTTTAACAACACAGAGGAACACTGTACTATATTGCCTCTTTTGTTTTTTTAATCCATTGATCTTTTACAATTGGAAAGGTTTGCTTTATCTACTGTCAGTATATAACCTCATCTATGATTAATATCCAAGCAAGATCTATATTTTCTCTAGTTCATTTGCTTTACTTTATAGGTTAGGGAGACACTTAGCAGAAATAAGGAGATGCTGCTGGAGTGTTTTAATATATCTCAAAATATTTTACTCAATACTCTAGATCTGTTTAATTTTTACATGTTTCATACAGCTTTGTAGTTTTAAAACACCTATGCTGCCTGTGCTTCATTATCTCACTTTCTATTCTTTTTTCCTGTTCCCATGCTAGTTTAAATGAAGCCTTTACTATTCCTCTCCTCATCTATCAATCTGCTTTAATTGTTTAATATTTGAATTACACTATCCACTATAAATCAAAAAATGGCTGATTTCATTACTGGTATATATCTTGAAGACAGAGATTTTGTATCTCAAAGAAATATTTCTTTATTAAGGACAATATTTAGTGGATATGTGTTTAAAAGACTTTACTGTCCAGCTGATGAATAGCTTCTGATCACCCTTATACTTCTTCCTCTTTTCCCATTCTCTCCAGGGTGCAAATAGTTATCTTCTATGGAAAGTCCATTATCTGTTCCCATGGAAAGTTCCCATATCTGTATTAGTACCATAGTAAGCCAACTGAATGTAAGATCTTACCTCCCAATCTAATGTTCAGCTTGCCACAGCACAGAGCAGAGCAGACAACATATAGAGCAAGCCCCAAGGGCTCTGAAAACCACTATTCTTACACATCGGGAAGACTTCTGAACTTCTGCATTAAAGAAGTTCTGCAGTTGCTTTATGCAGTCACGTCAGGGACTGGGGTTCTGACCCAAAAGGGACTGCTTCTTAAGCAAGATATTTTGTAGAATAGTTGGGTATTAACGTCTATCCCTTAGAGTGATTCTGGCTATGAACCTTTAAGTAAGGAGTCTTTACTGATGCAGAGAAATATATATGTTCCATTGAATACTAAAACAAAATCTATTTTTTAGWTGTGGGGTATGGCAATAGCTGTTGTAACTCCTGACAGAATTCCCTTGTCTTATGCTTTCCAGTTAATGGAAGCCAGGAAGCACTTGTAAAAAATGTAGCATTTCCTGCAGTCTGTGAACTGCTATTGAATCCAAGTTTTACATTCCAGTATATTGCTGTTTAAACCTTGGTAATGGTCTACCTGAACAGAGCCAGTCTCCTGCTCAGCAGTGCAGTATTTTTGTACAAGTAGCTGGGAGGGGTCCAGGAAGTTCTGGAGGTGGGAGAGAGCCTGGGAAATGTCATTGAGAGTTTTAGCAGATTGGAACAGTTCAGTGGAGGTCAGGGTAAAGAAAAGGGCTGGGACAGCTTGGGGGAGCCTCTGGGTGCTCAATATACTGATAGCGGACAGTAGGATTTCAGAGTGTCTCTCTAGAAGGATGGGGAAGAGCAGAAATGAGTGAACTGGAGTTTCAGAAAATAAAGTGGGCTTTGTTAGGGGTTTCAGAGAATACTGTAGGCATCATTCAGTGTTCAGCATTACTCACCTGTGACTCAGTCTGTTCCTCAGAGGGACAAAAGGTGTGAATTAGGTAATACATTACTATGAGCAATAATGCACTAAAACTAATGTTGGTGTTTAAGATGTTTACTGATTGTTTTCCTAACCAATTTGTTGTTCATACTGGAATTGAACATTATCTATCAAGTGAGCATAGAAACTCCTAGATTTTACAACTGAAGCGAAAGGAAATAGAAGCTGTATGTGAAAATAAAGACAACTAAGTAATGAAAAATATCTTTGTTTCTAAAAGCCAACTCTCCTGCTAGCAACCAAAACAAGAGTTAGTACAACTCAGCAGGTACTCGCAGTTACATTATATTCCTCTCGTAAGTTACAGGCTTGATCCAAAAGCCAGGTTGGGGCGGGGGGGAAGTAGGAAAGGACAGATTCCCTAGATGTCAGCAATCTTGGTATCAGGCCTACTATATTGTTTTATTTTTCTGGGAATCCTACTGACAACAGAGAGTGCAGAAGAAATACCAAAAGAAAAAGAAGTTTGGCTACTGTGTTGGTTTACCTGGAGACATACTCAGCTTTTCATAACAAAACTGGAAAGAGACAAACCCACAGAGGCCATCAATCAATCTAGCCCCCATTAATGTCACTGATTATTAAAGTTGTCTAAGAATCTGGCCTGAGACCCCCTAKAAGTGTCAAAAATATTTGACTTGCTATAGACACTATTGTCATTCTAACAGTAATGATAATAGAGTCACTTTCCTCAATTTATTTAATGGATTTTTGTCCCTTAACTCTCTGCTTCACTGGCATCTACATTTTAAATGACATTATGTATTATTATATTCAAGTAGTATATTTATGTTTTAAAACAATTAAAAATAAACAGATACTTCTATTTAAAAAAAAAAACCAAAAAACAACCAGCATTCAGTACTAAATCTTGCCACTCCAGCTTACGTGAGCTGTCATTACTCTAATTAACAGCAGTGGTCCTGCCTGGGTTAAAAGATCTTGTCCTGATAGATTAAAGCACTTGTTATATTTCTCCTGTTGCACAATACATATACCGGCTTTTTTTTTTCTTTCTTTTTTTTTTTTCCTGATTTACAGGCCTCTGGGCTCTGAAGCTATCCTGGGCCCAGAAAGGAAGCAGGAGTGAAGAAGAAGGAAGAATGAAGAAGCAGAATCCTAGCAGCTTGGCGCATGTTCCTTCACAGAACAGGGACTCCACAGCCCTCAGTCAGTGCTTCCCTCCCCAATCAACTGAAACATGCCTTTCCTCATACAGTCCAACATGTCACCACTTTGCATTTACAATGTAATAAGTAGGGGCATGAGGTAGTTATAGAAAAACTTTGKTTTGGATTCTAAAACAAAAGTATATACATAATTTACATTTAATTTACATTTTAAAAATCTCACAGTAACCCATTTCTCTGCCTTCTTTCCACACCATGCTAAAAAGAAATTGGGGAAAAAACAAAACAAAATAAAACAGTTGAGTGATATGAGGCAGGCAGGATGTGACCATGCATATAGGTAATTCTGGGTCCCTCCTCTCTCTCTCTCTCTCTCCCCACCTCCACCCCCACCCTCCCAACCCCTGCCCCCCCCAGCTTCTTATTCCTCAGCTCTCCATCTGTCAAACAGGAACTTCTGCACATTTACATCATATAACATCCCCACCTCTTCCCTTTCCTGCCTCAAGCATGTACTATGGATCACAGAGTCATTGCTCACCCAACCAACCTCTGGTTCAGAAAGCCTTACATCCGCCCTTTTTGCCTGACTTGGGGATTTTCCATTCTGCAAAAGTATCTTTGCAGAGAAACATGGTTGGCCTAGTTCACCAAATCTTTAGCCATCTATTGTCCCAAGGCATTTCCTCTAGATTAGGCAATTATAATGCTTAATGATTGATTTTTGTAGGCACATATAACAGCCTTGTCAGCTCATAGCAGATTTAGACATTAAGACACTTAATATCTCTGTGTCATAACATCAAACAGAAACTCCTGACAGAGTTCTTGAACTGTAGMAACTTACTTTAGGCTAAAGGACAAAGGATGGAACCACTATTCATCTCTGAGCTGAAGGAGAAACAAAGAGAGGGCACAAACAGCCTTTCTAAAACCCCTACCCAGAAGTACAGTGAAAATTCTGCAACACAGACTCCACCCAAAGGAATGGGCCTCGGCTTCCACCACCATTGGCATAACGGCTGTCCTCAGGCTTGGTACCTGCACAGTTCCTCATGGGAGACAAAACACTCTCTCCTCTATTCAGAGTGCTATTTTCTTGACATATATTTGGCAAATGACAGAGGTAGAATAGCTTTACATTTTTATTTTCTGTTAGAGCTAGCTAAACTAGAAATAGCCTGGCTGTCCTTTAGCTCCAGATCCATTTCCTTGGGAGCTAAATCCTWGGTTTATGATTTCTTCTCATTAAAATGGCCCTCTGTTTTTTATCAGAAATATCTAGAGCTGTGCATCCAGGTCTGAAAAGTTTTACAATGCTATGAGAAGGGGATTGGGAACACAAGGATTACTGCTTTGTTTCATGTTACTGCACAGCCTGGGAAGTAAATATAAATGGTACACTGGGAAGTAAATATAAATGGTACATTACAAATTTCTTGATTTAATACACGTATTCTTCACTAAGATGATGCTGCCTGCCCTTGCAGTTAATTCAGAAACACTTTCAACTACATCTTCCATCATTCCAACTGCTGCTGTGTTATTTCTGTCAGTGTCCTGCCAGAAATAAAATTGAGTGTTAAAGCAGCAAATAGCATTACCAATGAAGCAAACCACTCACAAAAAAAACCCTAGCAAGCATATTATACTCAGAATAAACAAAGAGGAACCAGCATCCTGCATTACAAGGTTGTCACATACAGAGAACTCCAGCGAGCTTACTTTCTCTGTTCTTCTTCCAGCAACCAATTTTTAAATACAAATGAGAGTGTCATGCAGTTTTGTAGTACATATCCCTCAATTAGCTCATCGTGAACTTGTCTTAGGCAACACTCAGATAATTGCTGTATCAGTTCTTTCCATTACCAGATCACTTGTCAATACAAATTTGGTCAGAATTGCACAGCTAGCAAAATCAACCAGCCACCTCTTTGAGGAGCCACCATCTCTCCTGGTACTCAGACTGCTCCTTGCTGACAGTGCCTACAGCAAGCAGTAAAGCTGGAGGTTCAGAATTGAACACATCCCAGAGGAAATACCCACTTCCATTATCTCATCCCTCACTCTCTAGCTTCTCAGTATGTCTGCATCAGGAGTAGTATACCCCTGCCTAGGTCTTGTACATGCAGAAGGTATGGTCTTGGTGGAATTGGAGCAGTCTTTTATAGTGGAAGGCCCACTCTTACTCCACGTCCACAAGCTACTCCAGGTCTGTCTGTGTCTGACATAGGATTCTGCACATGATGCACTCTGGTATTCCTTGGCTCCTTCAGGTTCTCGGCTGGTGGGATCAGAAATCACATTTTGGAAGTGCTGTGCATAAGGACTTGGGAGAGAAGGTAAATAGTCTGACAGTCTTCAAGGTCCTGTATACCCTTAGTATGCTGTATTGTTGCCCATAGCTATCAACTCTAGTCCTAAAAGCAAAGCTGAGCAAAGCAATCAGAAGAGCAAAGGCTACAAAAGTGGGAAGACCACCAGAGCAGGAAAACCTGAGGGAGAGGAGATTGACATTTGAAGTTTGCCCCTAAGCACTCTCCTTACTTGGAGGGGCATGAAACCAACGTGCCAATGGGCATTAAAAAGGTGATTTTATCACTCAGAATCTGGCAATCCATATTTTTCCCACTTCATTACAAGCTCATTTGGGGTCAACAAGTTGACAGTGAGCATCACAATTAAAAAGCAACCTCTGTTATTTGGATAGTTCTCAATTCAGGCTGACTGTGGCTGATGGTGCTTCACTCATAGAGAAATTCTGCTTTGGGTCAGGCAAGAACATCTGTGGTTCCACTTGCTCTCTTCCACTTGTTATTGTGTGACCTGGACATTATACCAGAGGTGACTAGGGAGCTCCAGGAAGCACAATGAAAGCAATGACTGACAAAGTTCAGCTTCCAGGAACCTAGACTGGCAGCACACTCCCATCAAAAAAGTTTCATACGAAAAATCTACCATAAAGCCAAAAAAAAGAAGCAGCTAAAAGAAGAAATGGGGAGGGAAGAATATGTCCACAGAAGTGCCTGTTGTGGCAGTCAGGTTACTGCATAGATTCTGGACATTTTTTTTAAGGTTCCTGGCTCCCAGAAGCTCTCCTTCTGCCTCTTCCCTAGACTTAACTCCTTTTGACTCTTCTACTACAGATACTTCTCATTCTAGTTTTCCTCAGTATTCCCAGCACATGAAAACTGGTCTCAGAGATCATCCTACATTATTCCTCACAGAAGCTCTGGTGTAATCCCAGATGTAGCTGCCCCTTATGGTAGAAGGGGGCAGCTCTTTTGACTCCAGAGTGTTCATTATTGCCTTTGGCTTTCTTCTGAACACGGGGCCTGAATTGATTCAGATRCCAAATAACTCCAAAATGCACTATTTCAGTTAGACCACAAAATGACATGTGTTCCTAAAAATGATTTTCCATCCAGATATTCCTGCCCACATTGAATTATATCTGTAGTCCCCAGCTGGGACCACGAAAAACACTTGGGAAATACAACCACAGCTTCATAAAGCTCAGACTTGAGCTCCAACTGAGCAGCAATGTTTTTTTGTCATCATTGTTGAATCCAGCTGTTCCAGCTGTTTGTTAATGCAATTGAGGTGGAGAATAGCCAGAATCAAAGAAATGGAAGGCCATACCACATACATGTCTTAGTGAAGATGTGGGATAAAAGTAGTCCAAACAGAAGTGGTGCTTTTGGGTAACATATCAAAGAAATTGTCATGGGGCAAGGAAAAGTCCAGGTTTCATATATACTCAACCATGAAACAGGACATGAATCTAAGACATTCTATAAAAGTGTGACACCCTAAAAAAAGATTTATTAGAGTATTTGGCTACAGGTTTGCTTCTTCATCCTTTATAAGCTCCAAGATGCAATTTACAGACAACAAAATTAATCTTTGTGCTAATACCTAAGCACCACATAAATTTCAATTTCACTCAGTACAAGAGAATTTCATAGTAGTCTTTATAGTCACCTGAAGAAAAGAGTTAAGATTTATCCCATTGCTTATAATGTTGCCCTCTACCTTAAATATGGATATAATTTTGTGGGATGAAGTTAATAGGAATCAAGTCACATTGTAATTTTTTTTGTTTCTTTTGGATGAAAACAACAATATATGAAAGCCTTTGTAGCAAACACAGAAATCAATATTGAAATGTGAGAAAATCTGTTTTAAAATCCAGAAATTTTAAAATGTTAGGTTTGCTTCAATAATCTTAAATTAATCATTGATTTATATCCTATATAGATCCAAACTAAGAAAAACATTTTATATTTGGAATTCAGTCCTGCAGTCTTTGATTACTAAAACAATATTTACTCAAGGGAATAAATCCAATTGTTCTGAAAGGACTACTTGCATAAGCAAGAAATAATTCTTCCAAGTATAAATGCTCTGAGGACAAATAAAGTATTTTTTAATTACACAACAGAAATGACAAGGAAGTATATTGTTGTTGCAAGATTGAAGGCCAAATGGTCTTTTCCACACTAGCATTGAAAAAAATACCTTGATCTATTGTGAACTTTCTTGTTAAAAGGAAACTAGGGGTCATTACTTGACTCAGCAAAAAGGATTCTCACATTGCAGTCAGCAGTCAGCTAAAAATGTTATTGTTGCTTTTAAAGTTCATACGCTATTTCAAATTATTATTTTTGAATAATCTCAGTATTTTCAACTATGTAGAAAGAGATTATTGAATTATTATTACATATAAAAGTCCATTTAGGGCTGAAACAAAATCTCTGTTTATTAGCATACCCATGCTCCTAAGCATGTGATTTAACAGGAAGACTGAAGGCTGGTGGTCCCATTGCTTAATGTTGAGACCTGTAGTGATATTGGCAGAAATAACAAGACTAATTAGTGAAGTTTTTGGTTGTTGGGGTTTTTTTTKGGGGGGGTGGRGGGAGCTGGGGTCTTTTTTTCAGTCAAAAACAAACAAGAAACAGCAGTCAAGATCAAAAAAAAAAATATCTCTGTAATTTTGTATTGCAGCAGTCCTTAAAACCACTGGAATTTCCTATCAAGCTCCAGAAGAAATCATCAGGTAATCATATAATAGATCCAGATGCTGTAATAGATCCAGATGCTTTTTTCTCCACTTTTGTAAGGAAATCCACCTGAAACTGTGACAGCCAATGCGAGCTACTAAAATAAAACCTAAAGCTCTTTCTTTGCAGTAATATTACAACAGAAACAGACACAGCTTCTGAACATCGGGCACAGCCCACACTTTGTTGCCAGAGTGGAAGCAAATCATGATCTCCTGAAAGAAATACTGTCTATGACGCCAGTCCTGAATCCCTACTCATATTAAAATGGAGATAGAGGCTTCTCTGAAACTGGTGTTCAGGGACAACAGTTTTCTGCTCTATTGGGTGAGAACCCTCACGGATAGGTATTTCATTTCTGAAATGTGCATTTTTTTCTGAATACGCACACTGATTTCTGAAGGTGTTTTTCAAACAGAAAAACGAAGCCTACAGAGGGTGAAAGCAAGGACAGGTAGCCCAGGAGGAATACAGAGAAATAGTCTGAGCAGACAGGAATCAGGTTAGGAAAGCTAAAGCCCTGATAGAATTAAATTTGGTCAGGGACGTCAAGGGCAACAAGAAAAGCTTCTATAGGTACGCTGGGGATAAAAGAAAGACTAGGGAAAATGTGGGCCCTCTCCAGAAGGAAATGGGAGATCTAGTGACTTGCAATACAGAGAAGTCGGAGGTACTCAATGACATTTTTGCCTCGGTCTTCACCGGCAAGTGCTCAAGCCTCACTGCCCAAGCTGCAGAAGGCAACGGCAGGGACTGGGAGAATGAAGAGCTGCCCACTGTAGGAGAAGATCAGGTTCGAGACTATCTAAGGAACCTGAAGGTGCACAAGTCCATGGGACCTGATGAGATCCATCCGTGGGTCCTGAAGGAACTGGCAAATGAAGTTGCTAAGCCACCATCCATCGTCTTTGAGAAGTCATGGCAGTCCGGTGAAGTTTCTGTTGACTGGAAAAGGGGAAACATAACCCCCATTTTTAAAAAGGGAAAAAAGGAAGACCCGGGGAACTACAGGCCAGTCAGCCTCACCTCTGTGCCTGGGAAGACCATGGAACAGATCCTCCTGGAAGCTATGCTAAGGCACATGGAGTACAGGGAGGTGATTCGAGACAGCCAGCACGGTTTCACCAAGGGCAAGTCCTGCCTGACCAACTTAGTGGCCTTCTACGATGGAGTGACTACACCAKCAGACATCGGAAGGGCTACCAATGTCGTCTATCTGGACCTCTGTAAGGCCTTTGACACGGTCCCCCGCAACATCCTTCTCTCTAAACTGGAGGGGTACGGATTGATGGGTGGACTGTCTGGTGGGTGGGGAATTTGTGGATGGACGCATCCAGAGCGTACTGGTCAACAGCTCAATGTCCAGATGGACATCGGTGACAAGTGGTGTCCCGCAGGGGTCCGTACTGGGACTGGTACTGTTTAATATCTTCATCAATGACATAGACAGTGGGATCAAGTGCACCCTCAGCAAGTTTGCAGATGACACCAAGATGAGTGGTGCGGTCGACATGAGTGAGGGACGGGATGGCATCCAGAGGGACCTGGACAAGCTCGAGAAGTGGGCCCGTGTGAACCTGATGAGGTTCAACAAGGCCAAGTGCAAGGTCCTGCACATGGGTCGGGGCAACCCCCGGTATCAATACAGGCTGGGGGGTGAAGGGATTGAGAGCAGTCCTGACAAGAAGGACTTTGGGGTACTGGTGGATGAAAAGCTCGACATGGTTTAGTSGGCATGGTGGTGTTGGGTCGACGGTTGGACTTGATCTTAGAGGTCTTTTCCAACCTTAATGATTCTATGATTCTATGATTCTATGAGCTGACAATGTGCGCTTGCAGCCCAGAAGGCCAACCTGAGTGGCCAGCAGGTTGAGGGAGGTGATTCTGACCCTCTACTCTGCCTTGGTGAGACACCACCGGGAGTACTGTATCCAGCTCTGGAGCCCTCAGCACAGGAAAGACATAGAACTGTTGGAGCGAGTCCAGAGGAGGGCCACAAAAWTGATCAGGGGGATGGAACGCCTCTCCTATGAAGAAAGGCTGAGAGAGTTGGGKTTATTCAGCTAGAGAAAAGAAGGCTCCAGGGACACCTTATTGCAGCCTATCAGTACTTAAAGGGAGCTTATAAGAAAGATGGTGGCAAACTTTTTAGCAGGGCCTGTTGTGACAGGACAAGGGGTAATGGTTTTAAACTAAAAGAGCATAGATTTAGACTAGATTTAAGGAATATTTTTTTTTACAATGAGGGTGGTTAAACACTGGCACAGGTTGCCCAGAGAGGTGGYAGATGCCCCATCCCTGGAAACAAACGTTCAAGGTCAGGCTGGACGGGGCTCTGAGCAACCTGATCTAGTTGAAGATGTCCCTGCCCACGGAAGGGGGGGTTGGACTAGATGATCTTTAAAGGTCCCTTCCAACTCAAACTATTCTATGATTCTATTCTACGATTCGATGATTCTATAAGGTCTGTCAGAGACTGTAACAATACATAGGTTGCCCATGAATCCCTGTGGTCCAGTCAGAGAGTGACATGATGAAGACATTAATAGGAGTTTCCTAGTATATAGTTGTCTATGGAACTATTCATAAAGGCAGTAAGAAAGGATTTACCAATCTGAAAATAATATTGTAGCAGAGCTGTTGGCAGTTTTCAAGGAAGATAAAGGACATGGCTGTCTCCAGAAAGATTCCTTTATCTCTGAGTAAAAGTCCTCTAAAGGACTGGGGTAGTCTGGGGACACTATTTACATGTGAAACAGACTCGTTTCCTGAAGGTAAGAAGATTCATACTGTCAAGTTATAACAGGGGCTAGAGCTTTGGGGTGTAATTAATCTTACTAAGTATACCCATCTATATGTTAGATGGCTAGTCCAATTCACTAGTTAGGCTCCTCCTGCATACACTTCCAAGAGAGAGCTTCTCCAAAGCATAGGTTCTCATAACACCGATTTTAAGATGGAAAGAATCAGTTCCTGGAGAAACCCTCCCTCTTCTTTAACTATAGAGGAAGCCTAAAAAACTAGCTTTCACCACATTCCCAGACTTCAAAAATTAGATACAATAAATCCCATTTTTGGCAAAATATACATAGAACCCTTGAGTCAGTTTGAGGCTGAACAAACCTGAGGATTAAGGAATGTAGTATTTTACCATATCAGTATCAGAAAAATCTTCTCAGATCTATCCAAGAACTGAAACAGAAAAGACAGTATTGCAGATTCTTGATGTTAAATGAGGAAATTCCTTTAATCCCTGTTCAGATCTCCTGCTTAGCTGCTTGAAAACTTCTCAAGCTCTCCTACAGTACATCATTCTAGGGCAATCCAGATTCTAAGCACTCATGGATGAAATTATAGGTGCAATCAAAACCTCAGCAGATACACTTTTTATTTTGTCTTATTTTCAGTCTATTTGCCCAGCTAGAAACCTGACAGTAAAAAAGAGTTCTATTTTTATTTTATAAACCACTGCAGCTCTCCTCCTGGAAAATAAGCAATGAAATGTCTTTTTGCATTCCTGACTGTTGAAGCACCTGGGAAAAGGTGTGAAACGTTTTTATCCTGAATGCTGAAATATGGAGTTATTCACACAGTGCTTTTTTAACAGTTAACAGCATGTGTCGTATCATTTCAAGAACTTGCCACGTTGTTTATTTTAGATGGGAGGTTCACTCACATTGTGCTAAAATCATGTTAGTTTATTCAAGGTCATGCATTGTTTAGCTACTTTCACTTCCAATTTAATTAACTCGAACAAAAAAAACCCCACACCCAAGCTTATGAACAATTTCCAAGAAAACATTAATCAAATTTTGATACTGAAAAAAGGAAGAGGAAAAAAAAAAGTACTCCAAAGCTAGAGAACTAGAGGAGGATGAAACAAGCAATAAACAAAAATACCCACACATATCAAATCATGATCGAGCTGATACTAATGGATATCTTCCTATTAATAACAATGGCAATACTTCTGTATTATATATAGACATAGAAAGTTAACAAAAGGYAGACTTCACTTCCCTTACCTTTAACCATTTAAAAGTTACACTCTTAGCCTAAGATGGCCAGTAGGCTCCCTCTAGAGTTGATGGAGAAAAGAAGGTACAAGAGAGCTACTGTAGCTGTTCTGAGAAAAGTAGACTAGATATGGCTAGGGAGGTACTTCATTTCACTGACTGTAAAATGAGCCTTGACAAATGGCTCAGGTTAGACAGAGACATTTTAAATGCAGAAGATGTATCTTACCACAAAATGCAGTGGCATGACTTACTAAGGAATCCTCTCCAATACTGAATTTCAGGGTCAGGGCTGTTTGGCAATGTAACAGAACCAAAGATCAAAAACCCTGTATCTGATGTGCACTGTATTGGCACTAGATTTCATCCAAGGCTGAATCTAATTTATTTGTGCCTGGCTTTCAGATTTTATGTCACTTTTCCAGCCTTCAAAGGATCATATTTTTATTTTACTTGGTTGCATATGAGAATTCTGGTTTTTGTCAAATAATTTTGTCATGTCAGATAAAAATTAACCTAGATGAGACTTTTTAACAAACAAATAGTGCACATTTTAGAGATAATTGACTCTTAAAAGGTAAAGAATTATTTAACTGTTCAATAGAATGAGGACTTTTAAAAGCTAAACTGTCATTTGGGGGAATTTAGATAAAAAATGTTACCTGACTCGGTAAAAAACAAAGCCAGGGAAATTTCATTAAACTGATTTTGTGGGAAACGTTGTACAAACTTAAGTCAGGGAACCAGTTTTTATATTCCAAACAGTATGAAAAGCTTGAACTATCCAGTATATGAGAAGCATGAGATGTAAATACGATTATTCAGTGGTCTGTTTGAGAAAACAAATTCCACCAAACTTCAAGGTACTCTGTGCGCTGACCTCTACACATTCTTTTAAAACTACCTATTTTTCGTGTAAAACTCCTCAGCAATTTTTATTTAAACGAAAAAGACCAAACCTTGACCCTCCATTTGTCTAAGGTAACTAAAATCTTTGTAAGTATTAGGCCTGGGATAAAGAACTGTGGTTTCACAGATATCATACAATGCATTGTCAGGAAAAGGCGTGGATAGCTTGCATACGAAATTTCCTGAAACTATGTTTACAAGGAATTTGCTTTGTTATAAAGCTTTTAAATCCATTCCACTTCTTATTGAACACTGTTCTTTTGGGAACATACATCTGCCAATGTTKTTGCTTCTTATGGCAAAATATAGTATATGGTTTTCCCTCAAATATTTCTGTTCTAGATAGAACTTAAGCTGGTATGAAAATTTGCATTGCCTTTCACAGGTGGAAAAATATCTTCTATTAATTATTATAGCATCTGCTTTTATACTGACCTCTGTAACAGGAAGTAGAGCACAAGTGACCCAAAAAAGCTGGTGATAAAAAAATATAAATAACATCTTGCTTTCTTGCTATTGTATTGGCTTTTCTGCAGTTCTTCATGGCCTGTGTCACAATATAACTCGCACAGTCCCACTGCAGAAAGACACTGGAGGAAATCTGTGTGCAAGTTGCCAGAGGAAGAAGCCGTTAAGCTGAACCTGAAAATTAACTTTACAAAACTACTTCAACAACTTATTTTGACAAACAAATAGTACACAAATATTGTTTAGAAATATGATACAACTCTTCACACTATATAACTATGTATTTGACTATAACTATGTATTTGACTCATAACAAAAAATACATATTACTACAGTAATACCTCTAATTATAGATGTTGTACTTCAATAGTAAAAGGACTTCAAATTTAAACTGTGTAACCATTAAAAAAAAAATCATACTATGATCATACTGCTAAAGTTATCCTATTCTTTTAATTCTAGATTCTCTCTTGCATTTTTTACTTTACAGTCTTTTGCTCCCTATTTCACAGTGAAAAAAAAATCAACAGAGACAAAACCAGAAAAAAATCACGTATCATATATCAATKAGTGACTGTTATTTTAAAATAGCATCTTTAAAATCCCATTAGATGGAATTGAGTATTCAAAGTATCTGATATTTCATCAATATTATATGTATAAAGAACAGGAGGTTAATATCTTTTCAAAATTTTACAATGTATTCTTATTCTCCACAACAGTGGCTGGAAAGTTGCAACACCTTTTTTCATTAGTCTACCAAACTGTTTGGTAACTTTGAACAGATAGCTGTGCCCAGTCAGTTCCCAGATGTTGCCACAGAATTCCAGCAAATTTACAAGTTTCAGTCTTTTAATTGGGTTTCTTGTAGAGGGAACAAAATTCTTTCAATATCTAACTGAAAGTTGATTTAAGACCAAAAAGGTTTATTATTTTTGAACTAAATTTTTAAATACAAATGAGGTGAATTATTTGTAATCTAAAAAAAAAAATGTTCTATGAATAACAAAACTAATGAAAAATGGCTATTTTTCTGTGAGTTTGTCTTGTAAATCTCTTCCTCTATTGTGATGATCTTAACTTCTCCTTCCTTCCCTTTGCCCACATCTCCTATCAAACACGATTCCCCACACATGAGACAACAGTGCTGTTGCTACACTGAACTCCTAAGCATGATAATTAGCTATATCTGGTATAATATATACTGCTTGATCAAGGCTTTAACATCATCCTACAGGGGAACTGATGGAAAAGATGAGGCTCCCAATTTACCCCTACTCATTTGACTAATGCCCACACTTCCCCGGACTTGTGAGACCATACTCAGTCCTCTGCTTCTCCCTCAAACAGAATCAGCTGCAACTGACCTCTAGGTTGAAAGACTACTCGGGAAAATGGCACATATGTAATCGAACTGATAAACTGACAGCATAATTGCACAATCTTCAACTCTAGAAGGGTGAATAAAATCAGAAAATTAAAAGCTGAAAAAGGAATATGTTTGTCATCATTTGAAAACACCATTTTCTTGACCAAATGGGGTCACCACAGTTACTCAGAATTATTCTCTTGCATTTTAGCAGGGCCCTTGTAAGGACAAAGAAATGAAAACAGAAGAAAATCTCCTTTAAGGGATACAACAAAAGATTAGGCACTATGACTGTGAATTCTATGTATGCCATGTATTCCAGTCTAGCAATATAGACCAAATAAACATGTAAGAGAAGTTGAAAGGAAATCTATCTATATGTGGTGGATTTCCAATGCCTTTTCCATACCATGACACTTCACTTTTATTCCTCTTCATTATTCATTCTTCTGGGKTTTTTTTCTCTTTCTGTGACAGGAGAGATCACTGCAAAACATTTAACCAATACCTATATATTCCAAAAAATGAACACCGATACTATCAGCCATCACAAAGATATGTGAAAACAGTATTTTTTGCAGTCTATCTTAAAGCAAGTGGATTTTTTTCTCCCTTCCTAATTATGGTGATAAATCATAGAATCATAGAATCATTAAGGTTGGAAAGGACCTCTAAGATCATCAAGTCCAACCATTGACCCAACACCACCATGCCCACTAAACCATGTCCCAAAGTGCCACATCTACATGTCTTTTAAATACCTCCAGGGAYRGTGACTCCACCAGTTCCCTGGGCAGCCTGTTCCAATGCTTGACAACCCTTTCGGTGAAGAAATTTTTCCTAATGTCCAATCTAAACCTACCCTGGCGCAACTTGAGGCCATTTCCTCTCGTCCTATCGCTAGTTACTTGGGAGAAGAGACCAACACCCRCCTCGCTACAGCCTCCTTTCAGGTAGTTGTAGAGAGCGATAAGGTCTCCCCTCAGTCTCCTTTTCTCCAGGCTAAACAACCCCAGCTCCCTCAGCTGCTCCTCATAAGACCTGTGCTCCAGATCGTTCATCAGCTTCGTTGCCCTTSTCTGGACACGCTCCAGCACCTCAAYGTCCTTCTTGYAGTGAGGGGCCCAAAACTGAACACAGTATTCGAGGTGCGGCCTCACCAGTGCSGAGTACAGGGGCACAATCACCTCCCTACTCCTGCTGGCCACACTATACAGAAGTGTAGACTTCTGTATCTCAGCTATCCACCRGAGTGCCTTATAGACAATAAAGAGAAGAAGAGTGTTTCAGGTCATGAGTTATCTAATCTTTTTTAGACCTCTTACACTATGACATCTTTCACACACTGGGAAAGCCTGTTTCTCTTCACTGATTATAAGAAAAGCCTAAAATGACGAGTTCAGGTAAAGATATCTCCATTTACTCAGATAAATTTTACTCACAGGACTTAGTTCAGCTGCAGGTGAAGGCAACCAGTATGAGTAAGTTCTTTGTGAACTACAAGTGGCATTTATCAATGTAAAGTGTATACTTCTTTGTAGCTGTATTTCCTTCTTCAGGTAAAATGGTCACAGATTTCCTCTTGCAATATCATTTTAACTGTCATTCCTAAGTAAACGTTGTCATTCAAAAACCAGTAAAAGAAAAAATAAATAGAATCCTAGTTCACAGGGACTAAGAAGGATACTTTCTGTTGGATGCTATGACTATGTAAATGTTCAGATTCCATTTTCTAGGAACTCATTTTGTGAGGCCATAACAGGAGAGAATGTTAGAATTATTCACTTACACGCATGTCTGCTGATCTATTTCCTCAGCTGCTTTAATAGGGTTCTTTTACATGTGGAACTCTGATAAACATTAACGCAGGTTAAGTTAATGTTTACAGTTGTGGTGTAATCCACTGTGGGGAGTGGATAGAAAACAGTTTGTTAACAGGAAACTAGGTTGAGTTCATAATAAACACAGAACTAAAGATGTTACTATTTATAGCTTAACCCTTTACCTCCTGGTATGTAAGAATATACTGCTTTGACCATTTCTTCACAATATTCCTTATATTTTGAAGATATTCCAAAACTTATCCTTTAAGCCCCTCTCTTGAAATCCCCAAGACCTACTGGAATCCAATCAACTTAAAATTCTAGTGCAAAATATAGCATCTATTCATTATATCTGTAAATTCTGATTTTGCATCATACCTCCTAAAAACAGCCAAAATACAGTCACGACTGAACTCAGTGGTTAATAGCATGAAACATGTTGAGCTAGCTTATGCACTGGTTGTAATATTTTCATGTAAAAAGCTGCATTTCAACAAGAACATACCACGCCTTATTATACTTTAAACCACATATTTGCTCTCATAAACTGCCTGATGTTTGCCTTCTGAAGTCCATGAAAAAGTTGAAAAATAGACCTAAGTCAAGCTTACCCACTGCCTGCTTAGACAAAAGTTATTGGCAATGTTCAAAGCAAGGATTTTAACAAATGGATATAAATGGATATCAGTTCTAATTCTGTTCCTTTTTTGGTTCTCTAACTTCTCCTCCAACCCTACTGGCTTGAGTTGAAGCCCCATTTGAAAATTCTCAGCTCTGCTGGAAAAGGCAACAATTAATGTGTTGGATAGATCCAAGATAAAAGAATTAAAATTTGTCTATTAAACTGGTGGAATTGTATTTCATCTAATATTATATAAATGTATTCCATACTTTTATCTGACCTAAAGAGAATATTAAACCAGAACTCTGTGCTCTACAGTAGGTCAGACTAAACAACCATAATAACTTCCTTGGCCTTAAAAACTATTCACTCTGAAATAAATTTTTGGCCAGTCCACTGGAAATAAAATTCCTCCACTGTGACAGGTTTTCTTACATATTTTGCAGGCCTAGAGATTTGGAGAAAGTCAATAAAATATGTCTTGAAACACATGCAGTAAATTACTTCTGTAACATAAAATAACAGCATCTCAGGACTGCAGACAACATGGTATGCAAAATATCAAATCAAACTGATTTAATAGCTTGGATTATTTTAAAATTATATTATATATTGGATTTTGAATGCTTAAAGAAAGTACAAAACTGAGCACTTATCTGAATTTAAAAGTTTTTTTTCCCACCAAAATATTCTCTGAAGTCCAAACTGTACTAACAAAATGTAAACAATCTAATATAATGTATCAAGAAGGGTTAAATCAAATTATAAGAAACCAGTTTTATTATAGACTGTTATCATTACAGTGCTTCTATCATTATATATCTTACATCATTATACTACTTACTCTAATTTTAATTCTACTAAATGCATGAGTTTACTATCAAACTGATTCACAACACAATCCCTTGCCAGTTTGCCAATCAAGCTGTGTATGCAGACAAATTGTGGAAAAGCCAGTAACTAAAAAAAAAATCACCAAGTTCAGAATGTTCTTGACATTAATTCATAGCTTKCTTTGTTCACAAAAACCACATACTGATACGATGTGCAAAATTTCAAATAGCAAACTGCGTTTCATTAACTGGAAAGCTCAGTCTTTTTAGAAAATCTTACTATGCACCTACACTGCTACTATGTACCTAGCTGCATAAATTCTTTTGGCGTTGTACATATTACTAAAAACAGTAAAAAAATCCAGTCTCATTCTCTTTTAGTTTGAGTGACTTTGGTTTGACAGCTAGAAAGCCTGTGACTTTTCAAGGCTCTCTTCTCCACAGCTTTGCTATTTCCCACGTGAAACACACAATGCTGAATCAGCATCGTAATCACTGCTATGAATCTTGTTGCCATAGCTGCAGCTAAGATGGCTGTCTCATCTTAAATTAGATATTGTGACTACAAGGCACAGCAGTGTGGTGATCACTGTGGTCTAAATTCCCCTCCTTCTGCACCCTTGTCTTTATCTTGCTACTTAGGAGGGTCTCCATACTGTTCTAAGCTGCTGACTACATAGCTCAAACACACCAATATAGCTAGTTTAAATGTAACTAGAAAACTAGCTATAAAATAATTCCAAGTGCGTCTACATGAGTTATAGGAATGGCTATTTATCAAACACATTTATACATGTTCCTTTTCTGCATTGCGTAAAGGTGGCCTGTCCACCTAAGTATAGGCTGGTAATTGGTGTTAATTTAGGAAAAATGGATGACGTGTCATGACTACGAGATTAGCTGTTAGACCATCATGAGACGTTCAGTTATACCCCACCGTGATTCCTAGATAGATAGAAAAGAGGAATCAGTTTATTTATAGATTAAATTAATACAATTACAATCATTATATCATTAAGATCTTACAACAGTCCTTACTTGACTAACAAAAATATGTACAATGTCAACTGAAGTAAATAATGCTCAATTCGATAACTGATGAGCGACCTTTTCCTGTCGGGGACTGGAGAGACCTAACTCTTTTAACAGTTCGTAATTGCCTTGATACCGCTTTCCACGTGCTCCAAGAGGAAATCTTAGAAATTTGATAGTAGTTGCATTAGTCAATTCTTGAACTCAATCTTTAAGGTGTTGGTATTTCCTTACTTTTTCTGCTGCTGCATCAGCTAAGGACATAGGTTTACTCTCGTACATATAGACAGTGTAATCTACTCAGCTGTATGCGGAAAGGTGATTTTTATCCTGTATAATGTGGTTTTGTTCAAATTCACCACCCAGTTCTTATTCTCCTCCACAAAGCAAGTGAAACACTTCAGGGGGACCAGCCCATATCTCCATACTGCCACAGGCCTCACTTTCCTAATTGATACAGGCCATCTAGCAGCCTGCTTGGATCTATATACACCAGTATCCATGTCATTCAAGAAATTATAAACCTGGAAGCTGGGATTAATGTTTTTAGCTTCTTGTCAGACCAGTAATCCAGAAGCCTAGGAACCACATCTGGTAAGGTGCTGTGAATCTACAAAATACAGCTCCTGGAGTTTTGTGATGACTGGCCCCAAATCAGCTTACAAAGTGGGCTGCAAATGTCAGGTGGACAAGCTGGTGAGATACCAGCTTTGGACGATTCCTGGAAAAAACATCTCATCTGCAGAATACTTCAAAATCTCAGCAAAGGCCTACCAAAAATATTTTTCTTCTAACTTTTTCAATCAATCAGCTTTAAAGCAGCCAGCTGAGAACTAAGGCAACAGATTCCTAGAAGAAACAAAGTTTTGACATCTGTGAGATATGTACTCCAGCCTGGCTGAGTAAAATACTTTCAGAAAAGGCCATGAGACTCTAAACAGGAGAGGAAGTGGGAATGAGAACAAACATGGTCAAGGATATAACCATTCGTATTACTTTAGTAAGAGCACTCAAAGAGCACTCATGAAAGCAAACAAATGCTATTCTTCTAGCAGTCAAAACTAAACTATCTCCTGGTRACACAACACCTTACATTAGAGCCTGGAAGGCTTCTAAAAGAGTTGAAGATCCCAAGCAGATAAATGCATGTTAGGTGCACAGGTATTTGAAAATGGTGCCAGACTCAGTTAATCAAGAAGCTGCAACCTATGAGTTCTGAACAAAGTCAAAAAGGCTGGTTTGGTGGCAGACTGTGGGGGGAATGTTCTCCTGCATTGCTCCACAGTGAGTTATTTGGATTGCTGAGCTAGCTTTAAAGCCTCTGCAAAGGGTGCTGACCTGAACCAAGGTCTTGGCTCTGAGCCCAGCCCTATTGGAGGAACAAGATTTCCATAGACAGTAAACACAAATTAATCCAGGCATAACACTCATATCCACTGACTCATCAATAAGGACACTACTATTAATAAAATTAACTCTGCCTCTGGCAGATATGTTGGTTATTTTAACAACCCCATTGTAGTCAGTCCATGCTTGGACTCTGCTATATTCTAATAAACCATCTTTGATGAAGGTGACACAATTTGTTTAAAGAGAAAGCATATTACATAATCTGGAGAAACAGGTTGATTTGCTCATACTTGTTACACTGGAGAATATCTTGAGGATGAAGAAAAATTGTTTCCTTAGACCTTACAAATATGTATGAAATCAGATTTTTTTTTTACTTCCACCTGTGTACAAAACCCAGGTCACTCTGAAGCTGCCTCTATCAATGCTGTACCATCTGAGTCAACACTACCCCACAGCAGAACACTGCACATCTGTCCATGGGATTCCTGGTTCACGGCAATGATAAGCATCAGTTCTGAAAATTTCCACCTAAGAGATAWCTTTCTCCTTGCCCCTTGAGTTTTGAATTAGTTCTGGTCTCTAAAACTTGTTATGATTTTCTGCCAGCTGGAGGAAATATCTCCATCTTTTTTTTTTCAGATTATACTTTTACAACAAATGGAAAATAGACATCACACAAAACGGCATGACAATGACACACGTATAGTATAAATTCTATTAATTTCTAGCTCTGTTGCTGGTAARCTAGAAAGGAGAATAACACAACATGACCAACTTTGCTGTGTTTCACAGAAGATGAGTTTTCAGACTAAGAAAAAGCTACTGATCACGAACTCCTATTGTCAGAGCAGAACTTCCTCTTTTATTATGACTATATACTTTAAACAATTTCTAGGAAGTGCTAAAGTTATATTTGTTATACCCAAGGATCATTTTACAGAAATATAACACAGCTTCTTAATTTTCGTACCAGCAAATATTGCCACCATTTGATTAAAGTACTATAAGAAATCTCTCTCTTTTTAAATTAAACCCAAAGCTATGCTTGTCCCATGATCTAGATCCACTGATACTAATAAAGAAATTCCTAAATTAAACTGGGCACTTAAATCCAAAATTGTGATCTAAAAATTCTTCTTCCATCTCTTCTTGAACTTGGAGATTACTCTGTTTGGGTGCTAAACTGTTTGAGTCCCTAAGGTTCTCCAGACATTTAACATTTTGGTTTTGCATGGCTAGAACTGTGCTTTCAGACCAGTTTGGTGTCTGTATCAGACCTCCAGACCAGACATTCTTACCCTCAATTTTCCTAAAGAGCCAGATCCTGTAGACACACTTAGAGTACGCTTAGCACAAATTGATAGGATTGGTCTCCTTATAAAATGCAGTTGCCACCACTTCTTTTAAGGCATGGATGGAAGAAAAGACTGTGTACGCCTTTTCTGTAATAGCTTAATGTTTACAGCATTCATTGGATTGACTTCCCTTCCCAGTCTGGACAGATTCACAACATCTTACACCCCAAGGAAAATGTCCCAACTTTTGAGTCCTTTGACAAGATGGTTAAGTTGTTGTAGTGATGAGAGAGTCCTGATCTCTGGTTCCTTCTCCTAGGACCATATGCATTCTATATGATGCTCAGGACGCTCCTATGTAAGTGAACTAACCTAAAATGACTGAGTGGATCCAGACCACCAGAACAACTCAATCACATTTAAGGCCCTTCTCCTGGCTAACTGAAGGCTGTTAGATAAGGTGACGGAGTAGGCAGCATACTAAATGGATTGTCCTCATAGCCTTGTCTTTTGTCACCCTCTCTCGTGAGRGCCTGGCAGCACCTCTTTCATCACATGATCACATGCATGCCTATCATATCTAAAAGGCATGATATGCAAAAGCACAATGTCATGGAATTGTACTCATCGGACAGGGCATATACATGTGTATTCAGTCATGTGACAGGCATGTTAACATATTGGTTATTTGAGGAGAGCACATCTCATGATATAAAGAGCTATGTAACTCAGCCTGCATGGGTAAAAAAGGCTCATTGCGGTAGCTTCCAGAGTTACTGTTCTGCCACCCATTTTTGGACTGAAGAAACCTTAGTTCTCCTGTACGTGGTATTAGTTTCAACAGAATGCTACAGCCAGTAGCCAGTTAGGCAAAAGCCTGCTGGTTTTGTCATGACTCTGGGAGACTGGAGATGCTTTTTTAAAAGTCTTTCAGTATGAAAAAGCACACCAACTTATAACTCTGACTTTGAAGCTGAGTGCTTTATTAGCCTGCTAACAAAATGATGTATATTACCTCCTCTGTCAGCTGTCCACTGTTTCTATATGACTCACATTCAGTAGGTTCCAGACTCCGGCCTGGAGGTGGCTGGAGATGCCCATCTGTCTGTGTCTTGCACTAAAATACCTAGGCTTGAAAAAGAGGTTAGATATCAGACTTACTCATGTGTTTGATAACCATCTTACTTCTGGCAAACCCAATAAAGGATAATAAAACCCMATATGGGCTTCTATATGAAGCCCAGGACTGTCGCCTTACCAGAGTGAACTAACCACTAAGATATAAAACTATCGAAGGGTTTCAGACCACAAAACCAAATTATTCACATGGAAAAGCAGGTGGAGCAGTGGGATTAGATTACAGGCCTCAGTACATAAAAATTACTGTAGCATCTCTGAAGCAGAGAGTTATARCAATATACAAAAGCTGGAATCCCAGCAGGAGTCTGGTTTGCAACATCCACTAAAAAAGTAGCAACGTATTGCTCATTCTAGAAGGATTGTTGCAAACTCACAATTTGTCTAAAACCACATAGTTAAAAAATAAAAAGGTAATCATTGCAAAAGCTGAAGTTTCTGCACTACAGGGATTTTTTTCTTGTGTGTGTGCTGTTTTTTTGGTTTTGCTTTTTTTTTTCAATGTATGCCATAAAACATACACTGGCACCATGACCAGGCTCATGTTCCTGCAAAAAGGAAGAATTTTTTTCCTGATCATGAAGATTAAAGGAAAGCCTGGGCAGCGATCTATATTTAAATGTTGCTTTTTCACTAACTAACTGAGCAAAATAATAGAAATGGAAGAGGAATGTGTGCATGCATCAAGGAAAAAGGGGAAGGTTAATGTTTTTATCTATGTAGGATGGAGAGAAAAAAACAGAATAAACTGAGAGTTTTCAACATGGTTATTGCAGTCACAGCTACCTTTTTTCTGTAACCAAACAGTAATAAGTAATTATATTATGCAGACCAGCTGTGAAGGCAATGAATGCAGTGCAATGCAATACAATGTAAAACTCCGCAGACTATGTAATCATTTTGAGAAATTATTGTCATCTATTAGTCTCCCTTCACAAAATGCTCTCAGTAAGTTATTCTTTTATACAGTTTCAAAATTGAAATCTATCTGAACAATAAATAATATTCGCTATGCAACATACCATGAGCAGCACGTTAAAAAAAAACACAGTTAATTGTTAAGAAGCTGTAATAAAAAGAAGTGTGGGTGGAGTGCAGAAATCCCAAGATAATAATAAGAATCAATTAATCCTCTGCCCCTAAATTCTGCCCTCATTTCAAATAATTTCATTTGTATAATGCAGTGGAGCTAATGCACTAATGGACGAACATTAGCTGGGATGTTACATGTACCTTTAGTCAAAAACCTTATAAACATATTGCAATTTCTAGTTCTGCCCCTTGATTTTGTACAATAAAACATGAACTTATTTCTTTCATCTCCCCCCAATTGAAGTTACCAGTTCCATTCCCCTCAGACTCAATGCCATAGCTCCAATGACTTCAGTGCTGCAGAAAAAGTGCTTCAGCACAAAAAAGGTTGAAATACTCAGGCCAGAGAGATCAGTACCTCATTCAAGTTGAATAGATAAACCAGTTTGTGTTTTTCTAGCCTTATTTGTAGCATATTCTCTGAAGAAATATATATTCATGTCAAAGTTTGGTAATACACTACAGAGCTCAAAGACACATTGTTGACATAGTAAATAGATAAATAAGTAAATAAGCAAGCAGAAAATTAAAACTATGTTGCAGGAGAAAACTGAATCAGGATTTAAATTGTAAGAAGCTGACTCAAAGGAAATAGAAATAGCACAAGAAATGATGAAAAGAGTAGAGGTATCATCTGCAAGAATCTTAAATTCTATTCTAATATAAAAATCCTTCTACATGAGTATGAAGTGACAATCACAAAATAAAGAGATTGGTGGAAGATTTATAACAGTAAATGATGCCATATAAACTCATCWCTTCCTGGTCTTCCTGTATTTTTGTGCTACAGCTAGTTCTGATCTCTACAAATTTAGGATGACTATTGAAAAAATGCATCTGAAGAAAATGCGGAAAGAAAAGCAGCACGACTGAAGATGTGAGACACTTTAAGTCTGTTAAAGAGGAAAATCAGACTATTTTATTTCAGTAAGAATACAGACTGTATATTAATTTGGTTCACAAATACGCTATGATAGTTGATATATAATCCAAAAAAGACCAACAAAGAAGACATAAAATATGTTGTAGAGAACAAATACCCAGAACACAAAGGGCATTTCCCTAAACATTTCCTAACATTAATTAAACTAACACATGCTCCAAAACAAAATTTTTATGAAGATCCCTTTGTACAGTAAAAAGGATTTTTGGCGCATTTGTACCACTGGTTAATATAGATGGAGCAGAAACATGGGCATTCTCCAAGAATATCAAGTATCAGCTAAAAGCTGAGCTGTAAAACATGGAAAGATTTATGCATAGAGTACTGCTGGAACCATACCAAATCCTGCAAGGTCTTAGTTCTGGAACTTGAAGAAGGAGCCCTTGAGTATCTCAGACATAATAAAAATAAGACTAGAGCCCCACAGGTTCTGCCAAGTAAATTCTAGCATGGTCCTAGAATCAGATAGGAAAAAACGGAGACTATGAAAATGAACAACACAGTAATCAAGGTGAAAGACAACTTGGAGACTGTGAATAAGCAAGTGTAAGAAAAAAATGTAAACGTAAATTATCACTAATCTACAGCACAATGTAAACCATCAAAGATGATAAAAGCTTTCAATGATAAATCTTCACTTAGAAGCTATATGAACAAGTTCTGTAGTATTTTCCAAGCACTGTATAATACAGTGTAATAACAACAGTGAACACTGCAGAAACATGTTATGTCTCTCTTACAATTATTGATGTTGTCATAATATCCCTTTAATGGAAGAAAGTTAAGCATGCTTCTGGCTATTTGAAGTCAAAGTCTTGCATTACTCATTGCTCTCCTGTGCTAAAGGTTAGAGATCCTTTTTGCCTAACAATCAAAATAAATTAAAATTGCTCATATCCTCAATAAGAATGGAAGAACAATTTCTATGGAAAATGAGTTCTATGTACATTATAGTCACATTATTTAGAAGACTGCCTGCCTTTGAAACTATTTGAAAAGCTTTGGTTCCTGTTCCTTCACCCCTCACCTTTGGGACAGAACGCATTTCCACTGTTTTTTTGCAGGAATAATACCCTGTAATACTTGAAGGAAGAAGAATTGGGTCTTCCTGATACTCTTAATTTTTGTTGTCTTTTTGTTGTCTATTCAAATTCTAATCCTTCAAAGTCTTTAAATTAATCTTTAATCACAAACACTTCTATCAGCTACCATGGAACTACTAGTGTACTTGTTCTATAATGCATATTCTAAAATACTTTGTTGAAACTGAATTGGGAGGCAGAGTTCAAAATGACAGATCATGTTTAATTTATAGCACTAGAAAAAAAATGCAAAACAATTACATTCTTTAAACTAATTTGACCTTTTTGTTTTATCCATCATTATAGGTAATGATTTTCTATACTATTATGATCCACTGAAACTAATAATATTTGTTATGCAGCTATTGAAATTACCTAATTACTACTTCTGGGCCTGAGTGAACCTCATCTARAGATTCCTCCTTAATATACATGTCTTCCGTACTACTAATGTATAAAACTTTAAACTCCAAGAAAAGCATTTAGCACTGTTATGAACAGTTGCCTGAATGAATGCACCCAAAGCAACAAAGACTCTGAAAAGATGCAGCAGCTACTCTACAAGCAGCAGGAGTTTGCTTTTTTCTGAATTAGTTTGGCATTCCAAAATAAATAATGGTCTGTAAGCCTGTAACATATTTTACTTTTTTGAATGTGTGCAAATTAATAAGAAATGCTAGCTCAGTCCAGCAAATCATCTTTTCTAATGTGTTCCTTTTGACATTGCCTGATGCAAGATGCATAGGTCACTACCACAAAATTAAATTAATAAATAATAATACCAAGAATAATTTGGAAGAAATTAGGAATAACCCCACATCAGGAATGTTTCTTTTTATTCTCAAAAAGTCTTAATCTCCAACATGATGTACATTTCCCACATATGTACCAAATATCACATATAATTCAAACATGTTTGAACTGATTATTTAACTCATGTGAAAGTCCTTAGTTTCCCTCTTTCTTCCTCTGGCGTAATTAATTGTATCACAGAAAGAAATACTTCACTATGGTTTAAAAGCAAGCTCAACTCCTCCATGTCCATTTAGTTGAAGTATAGTGACAGAAAGGGAATACAAAAATTTGTTTTTTTAAAAAAAAAAAAAAMCACAGTATGTTATTGCCACCTTCGAAACTGGGGCAAAACCGGCAGTAGTAATACAACTCACTTGCAAAAAAAGGAATTGCAGCTTTTTCCAAAATCTCAGTCTTCTTTTAGCTTGAATGCCATTTTGGTTTCCTTTAAATTTATACATAAAACCTTTAGCTGAAAAAATGTGTCTAGTCTTTTAAACTGGTACCAACAGAGCTCAGATCCTCATTCAGCAAAAGTTACACACGTGCTTAATTTCATCAATTTTGAGTAGTTCTGCTGTGGTAATTAAACATATTTTATAATGTGCAAAGGCAAGCATATGCATAAATTATTACTGAATCAGGACCTTTGCTCTTAAACCCAGCTTTGAAATCATGCACTATTTTCTAAAATTTCCACAGATCTACAAGTAAATGTGCACCCAAAGTGTTCTCATAAAATTACAACAGAAGTTGGAAGATGTATTTAACTATTATAGTGATGATTAACAGCTGTAGTTTATGAGCCTCAGAGGAACTTACAAAAATTCCACTAACTTCCACTTATTCACTAAATTCTTTGCTCCAATTTTTGCTCCAAAGAAAAAATGAGAGATTTTTCTAGTAGCACCAAGATCTCCAAATTCTTATAGAGTATTTTAATTTCTCTTTTTCTGGCTTGAGGGACCATGGGTTTTCTTGTTTAACGAAAAACAAAATGATTTTTCACCAGGCCCAGTGCAAAAACTCACACACCGCTGAAGGGATGTCACTCCACCTGAGCATCACTCTGGTAAACACAAAAAGTCCTGCAAGCTGCTCTTTTACTGAGTGTTTAATGAACCCTGAAAATACTAACTCACAGACCTGAATTTGGCTGATTATTACCTTTGCGATTTAATCAGTTATTTAGTAGTGAAGTCATTCAGGGGGCAGGGAAAGAGGGGGGAGGGGGGGTCGGCAGGTGAGGGCAAAAGCAGTTGTCTGGTATTTCCTCYATGCAGCAAAGCACAGAGAGACGCAAAGACTCGAGAAAATCGTCCACTGTCTGCAGAGCTACTGCATCCCCAGAGCCGCTGAGAATGGGGAGGGGGTGGCTGGCTTCCCCCTGCAGGCAGATGACCGGCCGTAGAGTGCGTTTTTAAGGGGTGATGTAAGAGAAATTAAACTTGACCCCCTGTCTCAACGATGTGTTTCTCCTACTGAGAAGGGCGAGAGAGGTGGCCGTGGAGCACGCCCAGCTCTCTCCTGCCCTACTGGGAGGGGGGCTGGCCGGCGGGAGACACTTATTAATTAATTATGAGCGGGCAGATGTCCCTTTAAGGTCTGCTGTGCTCTCCGAGGGCTGCAGCCGGAGGCCTGGGTGGGGGGGTATTTGGCTTTATTTGTACATCTTAGCGCTGTACTAGCTTTACGGGGAGGTTTCCACAGCTCAGAAGTCTTCGGGGGGGTGGGTGGGAGGGAGGAAAGTTGTGTGCGGGGGGAGGAAGCTGAATTCTTCTTGATGCGAAGAAGCAACGTGAAGATTGAATAACAAACAGGAAATGCCTAACTCGGCTGCGAGGCGGACGGGCGGTGCAGAGCGCTGAACTCCACTCGCAGCGCAGCACCGCCGGGCGCGCCGGCGGCAGGACCGCTCCCGCCACCCCTGCCCTCGGCCCGGGCTCCCGGCCCCGGGCTCGCAGGAGCCCAGGCATGGCTGCCTCCTGCTGGATGCTGACAGGTGAGGAAAGCCCCCTTTCTGTCTTGCTTTGAAGACCCAGGTCCCGAAGGCAGTTCTGCTCCCAGCGGTAGGGGGGTGAAGCTGTTGGGGGCTGGCACCCGAGGGCTCGCGTCCCCCCACCCCGATCCCTCCTCTGCCCCTGCCCCGCGAATGCCCTGCCCGGAGCTGCCCTCCAGCTGGAGCCCGTGAGGGACTTCCTCGGTTTGCCTCTCCCTGGGAACTTTAATCCCTAAACCAGTCTTAGAACCAGGGGGGTCGGGGGAGGCTGCTAGATGAGGATGAATGGGTGAGAAGAAGTACTATAACTGCATCTGGCTTGGGAAAAGACGTGCATCTACTTTTCTGAAATGAGGGTAGCTTTTCTGTTTTCCTCCGTTTTACTTTCAGATGTTCTGAGTGGTAAAAGGGGAAGTGAGGAAGTGGTTAACTGCACCCAACTAACTTCAGAAAGATGAGTTCATCCAGAGATGGAATATAATATTTCCTTTTAGGGTTTCATTTGTTGTTAGGGACTTACTTGCTTTTTTACTAAAACAAATACAGCAAGTAACAATCCCCCTAGCCAGTTGGTCTGAACATTTTGGATCTGAAATCAGGGGAACCCAAGAAGTAGGAAAAAGGCTAAGGCAATGCTGGGATCCATGTGCTTGCAAACTTTGACACTGAGCTCCCCAGCAGCTCTTGTGCTGGCAACTAGCACACGGTGAACCTGAGGCCGTACAGAGGAGGAAATCAATTTCGTAAGAATCGTCAAGATGCAGGCGGCCGCAAGTGGGGAAAAGGGTTTCCCCACTTTTGGGAAAGACTAGGGTTTTTCCCTCTTCACTCTGTGTTCATTGTGCAAGAAAGAAAAGATACAGGAAAATGTGAAAATCTGAAGTAGGACTTTGGTGTGCCATATTTAGCCCTTGTTCATAGATGTCTTTATTACTTTTATTACATGGTGATATTCTCCAAAATATGCTTTTGTTTGTGTTCCTTCACAGAAGGAGGCTTTGTAAAGGGGCAACAATTTAGTGTGCCACAACTTCCCTTAGGAGTTGCGAAGTTGCCACTGGTACTGCTGAGAGATAATTCACCAGTAATGACAAAAGGTTTATTGTCAGATAGGAYACCCATTTCAAGGGTGTGTCCCATCCAGATCTGTCAAGGGGTTACTAGTTTTTGTTGGGTTTTTCTGTTTGTTTTTTAAAAAGTTGGTGTGAAATAAAATACACTTAGAAATAAGAGGAGGCATTACAGATACCAGGGATGGGATTCAAATTGTCTCAGATAAATAACAGTAGTCCTACATGAACAACTCAAAATGTCATAAAAAAAAGGACAAGGAGTTCTAGAATTAGTGGAATAAAAAATAAATGCAAATTAATTACATGCTCCACTTTCTTAAAAAGGAAAAAAAAAAAGGCAAGTAATCTGGCATGCACTAGCAGACAAAAACAATCTAGAATAAAGGAGGTGCATAGAGGTGTATGTTTGTGCATTTATACAGATTTTTTTTTTTTCTTTTAATTCAACTTGGTATTGGTGAGGCCACTGAGAATCTTGAGTACAGGAAGTCTGACAAATGCAGACAGTGCACAGAGAAGTGACAAGCCTGATAAGGGCTGAGAAAATGATCTATGAAGAAAAACTGAATGAGTTAGGCTTGTTTATCTAGCAGAGAGAAAACTAAGGGCAAAGTGTTGAGCATTTCAAATATATATTTTTACCAAAGTATTATTAGTGAGAATATTCTTCCAAATGTCAGTGTTTTCTCTGTTTTGTGAGAGCACTCAATCATGACTGTCTATATCACATACATTGGTTTATAAAGAGACTGATGAATAGTTGGTTCTCCATGTCCAACAAAGGACAGGAGAAAATCAACATAACTCACTGCGCAAAAAACTTAGGGAATATTCAGAAGAACTTTCTTACTCTTCAGGTAATGAAATGCTAGAACAGGCTACCAAAAAACCCACCCCTGTATAATCTCCTTCACTGAAAGTTTTGACAAAGTTGGATAAACACCTGTGAGAGATGGTTGAGGTTTACTTCACCTGGCTTCAGTGTAAGTGGTTTGAATAGGGATCTGCTGAAGTTTTCTCCAGCCCTGTGTTTCAACAGAAGAGGAAGGAAGAAATCACTCAAAGGGTTCCATTACTTTTGAATGCTTCTTCACTTACAGTTTTATGCATAGCCTACTCCTTCCTGGAATTCTCTCCTCGTTGGTGATGATCATGTTGTTGGTACTGATTAAGAGTACTCATCCTTATAATAGGCAAGAGCAGTAATCATAAAGACAGAACTGTATGCAGAAAATGAAGTGGTCTCTGTCCAGAGCCTGCAAAGGCAGGACAGACACAGAATAAAAGGAAAGCATGAAAAAACACATTTTCCCCAGTTTCCTTCTCCATCTTTATCTTCCTTTGCTCTTGCAACAATAACATCCAACATTTCTCAGCAGATTTTCCCCTGTACTTCAGATTCTTTCCCACTAGTTTTTCTTATCCAGGTCTTTAGTGTGTTTGCACGAATTCTAGCTAAAATGGCTATAATATGGGGGAGGAGGGGGTTCGTGTGAACATGACCTCTCCTTTTCTAAAATCTGTACGTAACCCATCTTCATAAAGCAGCTGATCAAAACTTGGAAGATGTAGGGCACTGTGTCTCAAATGCTTTCAAAATAATAATCTTACAAAACCAGCATGGTTCCAAAATCCCTATGAATATATGCTACCACCATTTTTATCTTGTCTTGTACTGTGCTTAAGAAGGTCTGAAAATTGATGCCAAATTGCTGCAATTATTGTTTTTGAAAAGTGATAAATGGCAAGAACTGTCAGGTTCTACACTTAATCTTTTACCACGACTGGAATAGACCATGTAATTTTGAACTTCTATGTTAAAACTGCATGTGGAGTTAAAAGTATCCACTTGTTTTGGCTCTGTTGTGGTCAAATTCATCTCTCTCCCTGACATTAGTAAAATTAGTATGAACTTACAAACTTACAGTTATATGGTTCTTAAAATTTTGGAAATGTCATTTTCTTCTACTGCTCATTCTTTGACATATTCAAACAAATAACAATACCCAGTACTTACTKTTTGGCAAAGCATCATCACTAGTAAATGTTTTCCTTTTTAAGTTGACAATGGTCTTACTAATTGTGGATAGATCAAGTTTACAGTTGCCTCTAAATACTTGTGGATCACTGTTCATAACTGTATAAAATCTCATTATTTTTGTTTGGGAAAGGACTTCAGCGCATCCCAAAATGTCTCTTTCTACAATAGTCAGTTTAATATGTTGAGTGGCAACTTTGTTTTGAGGTTGTTGTTTTTTGTTTTGGGTTGGGTTTTTTGTTTGTGTTTGTTTTCTTTTAATACAGCAAGTCACCTGCTTGCATGAACTGAATGTTCATTTTCTACTGGATGGTACTGGATGCCAACTTGCAATCTTTATCTAAAATATATCAAATTTCCAGGGATGTGAGGCTGCTTGTAAAAATTAGACTGGAACCAACAAGCAGAGAAAAGTTTGTAAATACGCAGCAGCAAAATAAAAAATAAAATAAATACTGATGTGGAAGGTAGATATGCACTACACTTTCACTTCTTGAAAGAATAGCATGAAAGTTTATAATCGCAAAGAACATAAAGAAGAAAATTCACCATGCAGCATTTACATAGATAAGTGAAAGGAACTCTTAAAGAAAAGCTGAATGCACACTCTCTGCCTAAGCCACAAAACTTTAATACAAAATTATGAGTATGTACAAGCCTGAATTAAACAGTTATTTATACATGTGCTTATGTTATATGCCCTTGGGTGGTCCAGCTTCCTTCTGTGAAACTATTCATGCTAACAGAGTTAAGCATGTGTACTCACAGCAAGAGAGTCTGAGGTCTCATAAATAAATCCTATTATGTAACATCTGATAAAAGTTGKTTTTACATCAGTATCGAGCTTAGAAACAAGGAATGCACGTTACTGGGCCAGATCTGAGTTCAATGTCCTGTCACAACAACTGACTAGTGCTAGATACTTGAGAGAAATTTATATGTACACTGTAATGGGAGATACGGGATGATTTTTGCTTTTGCTCACAGTAGCCTTGTATCTCATTAAATCCTTGACTCCAAAGCCTTTCCAAGTCAGTAAATTCCATAATCCACAGTATTTTTCTTTTTTTCAAAAAGAAGAAACCAGAAGCTTCCTTTTAGCAATCCTGAATTTGCCACTTTCTCATCTCTAAGAGGATGTCCTCTTGCTTTTTGGTTATCAGACTGAGTGTGTAGACATTCCAAACTTACTGTATCTGTTCCAGTTGCCCTGATACGCTTATTATGGCACATTAGTTTGTCTACTTTCTCAAGTATTTTTTTTTGTTCTTTTGAGTAATTCTTCATACGAGCAATTTTTCTGTTCTCCGTTCTTTTCTTTTCCTCATTCTTTCTAGATTTGCAACATTCATTCTGAAATGGTGTACGGCACTGAAAACTCCATTTCAAAATAAGCTGCAGTACTTGCATAATGACATCATTTTTTATATTATTTCTGGGTTTTTTATTTGTCTAGGCTGCAAACTGAGTTGTGTAGTTACCGTTCAGGTCCCTTTTCTGTGCAAATATCATTGAACTGATCCGTTGTGTTTTTGCAAGGTGTCTTACTTATATTTGTCAATATCAAACTTTATTTGAAATGTGCTTATCTGCCTCTGAAGCTTCAGAACTGAGAGAGTAACTAGTTGATTCAGGAAGCAGGTAAAGTTTCAGTATACGCTGAAGTGTTACTTGCAAGTTTAAACTAAAACCTTTAAGCTGAAGTTCAGTTTAAGAGCAATGTCAAAGTGACAGTTCAGGTTCTGATGTTGACTGGGTCTGGTTTTTATTTCACTCGGTGACGGTCGCCGGACCAGCCGCCTCTTCCACGCACCATCAGCCGTTAGGTGCCACTGCCCGTCCTCCCCGGCTCTGCAGCACCACGGCATTCACCCACCACGCCCAGGACACTAGCTACTTAGCCATACCTTTCTCGATCTGTCACCATAACCTTCCACAACTACTTAGTTTTTGGTTTGTTTTTGCTCAAACGTGAGGGACTGTGTTAGAAGCCTGTGGAAGTGTGAACCGTCGCTGTAAAGGGCTAGCGGGGAGGGGCC
This sequence comes from Oceanodroma leucorhoa, assembly GCA_030449065.1. Classification (NCBI taxonomy): domain Eukaryota; kingdom Metazoa; phylum Chordata; class Aves; order Procellariiformes; genus Oceanodroma; species Oceanodroma leucorhoa. Next base: position 2,523,197 of record JASVER010000093.1, read on the forward strand.
AGCGCGGGCCCCGGCCCCCTCCCACCTCACTCACGGAGAGGCTGTAGCGGAGGGACATGCCGATTTACAGTCCTTTCCTGCCTCCCGCACACAGGAGCACCGCGGATGCCTCCTAATCCCCCGAGAAGGATTCTCTCCGGAGATCTGCGGCCCCGCCCTGCGGAGGCGGCASGATGCCCGCTCCCCACCTCGGACCGCAGGACCCGAGCCTGTGCGCCTCTCCTGCGCCTAGCACCCCCGCGCATGCGCCGGGTCTGGAGGCAGAGGCGGCGGGTAGGAAGCGACCGTGCGCATGCGTGTCGGGCGCAGAGGCGAAAAGGCAGGGGGAGGTGAGCGCCAGCCGGCGCCTCTTAGGACGGACTGTGCGCATGCGCCCTGGGGCGGTGGGCGCTGCGCATGTGCGCCGAGCGGGGCGAGCAGCCGGCTGTGAGTGGTCGGAGGAGCCGCCTCGCCGCGCCTGAGGTTCAGCCCAGGCTTCGCCACGGGCCCAGGGCAGGCCGCTGTTCGGGAAAGGCCGCTCATCGCGGTGTAGGCCGTTCGTCCGCCGGCCGGCTCCCGCCGCCCGCCGGCTCCCGCCGCCAGGCCTCCTGCCGCCAGGCCTCCCGGTGCAGGCCTGCTGGCCGCTGCCGCCGCGGCTGAGGGGAAGCCTGGGGGGCGCGGCGGCGCAAGGAACCGCCAAGATGAAGCTGGTGAGGAAGGACCTGGAGAAGGATAATGCGGGGCAGGTGACGCTGATCCCCGAGGAGCCCGAGGACATGTGGCACACCTACAACCTGCTGCAGGTGGGTGACAGCCTGCGGGCCTCCACCATCCGGAAGGTGCAGACCGAGTCGGTCACGGGCAGTGTGGGCAGCAACCGCATCCGCACCACCCTCACCCTCTGCGTGGAGGCTGTCGACTTTGACTCACAGGCCTGCCAGCTGCGGGTGAAGGGCACTAACATCCAAGAGAATGAGTATGTCAAGATGGGGGCCTACCACACCATCGAGCTGGAGCCCAACCGGCAGTTCACGCTGGCAAAGAAGCAGTGGGACAGTGTGGTGCTGGAGCGCATCGAGCAGGCCTGCGACCCAGCCTGGAGCGCCGATGTGGCAGCTGTGGTCATGCAGGAAGGGTTGGCTCACGTTTGCCTGGTCACTCCAAGCATGACGCTTACTCGTGCCAAGGTGGAGGTGAACATCCCCCGCAAGCGGAAAGGGAACTGCAGTCAGCACGACCGGGCCCTGGAGAGGTTTTACGAGCAGGTGGTGCAAGCCATCCAGCGGCATATCAACTTTGAGGTGGTGAAGTGTGTCCTGGTGGCTAGCCCAGGCTTTGTACGGGAGCAGTTTTGTGACTACATGTTCCAGCAGGCAGTCAAGACTGACAACAAGCTTCTGCTGGAGAACAGGTCCAAGTTCCTACAGGTAAGGAGTTAAACTGTCTCCAGAGTGGGTAAAAAGAGGCTTAAGAGCTCTCTGTGATGGTAGAAGATAATTACAAGGGTGATGGGAAATAATTAACTTACTAGACAAAATAAATTTCTGTCTGAGCATCATAAGGAAATTATTCTCATGCCTCCCAAACTCTAAGGTAGTTATGCAGGATACAGGGATGGTTCCTTCCTAGGATACCTTCATGTGGAGTAGAGAAAGTATTTAATATTTCAAAGTCCCTATAAGGGCATATTTAATTTTCAATTAAGAGTGAAGTACAAGTTGGAAAATAGTTTAATTGTAGTGTTAATCTGCCTTACTATATAGCATGCATGTTTAATAACAGCTTTCTGAAGCTTTTTAAAGAAGAAAAAAAAGTACCAAGATGTGCTAGAGGTTAGTTAATTGTGTTAGTTTTGTACTACATAGTTAAAGGTTATGTCATAGCATTTAAGACCATAGCATTTTTTCCTGTTCCTTAGTCATCTCATTGATTGAGTGGGTGGGGTTTTTTGCCTTTCACTGAAATAGGCAAACTCAGAGCCTAAAATAATTTTTCCTTTTCATGAGGATACTTGTATCACTTTTTAATTGGAGTAGGCCTGTAATCTATGCTTGCAAAAGGCGGGAGGTGGAGACATGGTGGGGACGGAGAAGTGTGTCCCAATACTTAAAGGTCACAACATTTCAGAGACAAATTGCACCAAAGAGCCTCCTTTTGCGTTTGTAGCAAAGTGATAATAGTAYGTGTGAAAAGTTTTAATGTACTTCACAGCTTTGCAAGCCTGGTAGCTATGCAGTTGTGCAAGATGTGATGGTTTTGCACTATGTGTCTGCAGTCTTAAGAGGTCTTCCTGTTCTGGAATGCTTTAAAAAGAAGATGCTTAAGTCTTAGTTTCTTAGTAGTTTCAAGTGGCCCTACCTTGAGGACTGTCTGCAACAGCTTGCATATTTAACCCAGCCTTTGAATAAGAGAAACAGCTTTCCTGCACTTCTTAAAATACAGTTCAAGGGATTTGGTATAGGCTTTGTGTTGCAGGAGAGATCCTTTAAGAAAAGAATCATGTGGGTTTCAAGAAAGAGATAACTTATTGAATAATTATGAAGATAAATACTATRTATAGTGGAAGCTGTTTGTGATTGGCTAACCAAGAAAATGGTCCTTTTTATTTAAAAAAAAACAAACCTTTGACTTTTTTTTACTCTAGGTCCACTCTTCCTCGGGACATAAATATGCATTGAAGGAAGCCCTCTGTGACCCAGCTGTAACTAGCCGTCTCTCTGACACTAAGGCAGCTGGTGAGGTCAAAGCCTTAGAYGACTTCTATAAAATGCTGCAGCATGAGCCTGACAGGGCTTTTTATGGTCTAAAACATGTGGAGAAGGCTAATGAAGCCATGGCCATCGACACCTTGCTGATCAGCGATGAGCTTTTCCGGCACCAGGATGTGCCTACACGTGCCCGGTATGTTAAATTGGTAGATAGCGTACGGGAGAACATGGGCACAGTACGCATTTTCTCCAGCCTTCATGTGTCTGGAGAGCAGCTTGGCCAGCTCACAGGGGTGGCAGCCATCCTGCGATTTCCTGTTGCTGAGCTCTCTGACCAGGAAGATGAATCTAGCTCTGAAGAGGATTGATAACAGTGACTTCATTACACAGTTGCTTTTCCAAGTCATGCTGAAATGACATTAAAGGCCCTCCCTTCCTAAATACGGTGTGCAAATGTGCCATGACATGTAATTTAAGTTTTTGATAGTATTTCTTACAGTATATAACTCTACGCAGCACACTAATGGGCATCTGTTCTATGGTAATGATTATTGGTATACTGTGCATTGGAGCTGACTGTTTTTGTAAGTTACACCCTGGACTGCCAGCAGTACAAGAAACTAATTTGACTCCCAAAAGCTGCTCATTCTGCATGTTAAGGCAGACTGATATCTTAGTGTTTTGGAATGTGTATGAAAATATAATAAACTAAGAGGGAAAAAAATTATGTCAGACTGTCTATTTTTGTTTAAATGCTTGAAAACAATATTGCAAAAGAAATGTAAAATTCTTCATGGAAGACCTATCAAAACTGTGGTTGATGTTATTAGGAACTCACCATTCTTTCTAAGATGTGGCAAAGGAGTGGGATCAACATCGTCTATTAGAGGTTTTTCTGGTGTTATGAGTCTAACCACTTAAATATTTCTCTGAAACACAGCAATCTTTCAGAAACCAGACCCTTTAAATTAGCCATTTCCTCCCTAATATGATAGTAGATGCAAGACAAATTGTGAAGCTCAGTGCACCCATTTCAGTTACTTTTTTCAATGCTGTTATCCTGGGAGATTGACCTGAAGGCTAACAAGGTATGATGTATCTTGTCATTGACTGTGTTCTGATGAATTGGCGTTGGGATTAGTTAGCCCCCAGTTCTGAGAAGGCATATGAAAAGGCTTACAAAATCTCAGGGCCCTAGTTTCCATAAGGGATTTTTTGACAACAAATAGTTTAACTTAAAGTCCATAATCTGTTATTTGTCTATTTGTGTACCTCTTTAAAAACATATATAAACTGTGATACAGAAGTCAGGATTACAAATTTATAAATTGAACTTCAGTTTAAGATAATGACAACTGTAAAAATCAAAATTACTTTTCCAATTATGTGATCTGCTCAAAGTATTGAGAGCCACTATGTGTTTTGTTTCTTCAATGGACAAGAAATCTTAGGTGGAGGAAGCAGAAACTGCTTTCAGATACTGACATATCTGCAAGGGGATTGTTCAGTTTAAACCAGTGTTTGATGGTGTAGGTTGTGTGTGTAAATAAGCATTTCTTTTTTAAATGTGGTGGGAGGAGGGGAACAGGAGAGTCTTGCCATTTAAGAAAAGAGACATTTCATTTAATAAAACTATGGAGGACTTCTGAAAGGGACATAAAAATGGAAGATTAAAAATAATAACACCAAAACTTTTAGTCTGGGTAGAATAATTTTAGAAAAAGCATTTTTAATGATATTATGTGCCTGCTCTGTGAATTTGACGTTATCTACTGCTAGCTGAAACATCTGCCTAAATTCCTTGATAGAGAAGTACTTCTGGGTTAAAAGCCATCTCCCCATTTCCCATCATCCACACCGTCTAAGGAATGCATGAACAGAACTTACATTAGAGCTGTACTTCATTAATACTTTTATTCTTCTCTCACTGAAGACAAGCAAGCCCATTAAGACAGTTGTTTAGAATCAGCTTGCACACATAAACTATGTTATTTGAGCTTTACATTTTTGTCTTGAACAGTGTTAAGTATCACAAGTCATAGAATGCTCAGGTAGGTTTTCTTCAGCAGTTAGGACTGGTTAAATTAAAATTTCTTTTTTTTCTTCTAAAARTCTGCCTAAGCTGATGAGCTTTGTCAGCTAGAAAGCACCCTGATTCCTGCTGTGTATGGACTTAAATGTAAAGAACATATGAAACGGGTGGAAGAATCTGACCTTCAATAAATTTTACTTATATGCAGCAAACTATGGCTTTAAAGAGGCTCATAATGTCTCGACAAAGTCATTCATTTCTTTAAGTAAAGCTGATATATTAGTATTCCCTTCTTATAAGTAATGCCACTTTGTTGCAATTGTACACAAATAATACTTACATTCAAAATTGTAATAATTCTCAGCAAACTGAGAGACAAATCAAACTGTTCCTCGGCTGTGGAATGGTTTGCTATTTTATTAGGCCAAATTGATTCCAGTTAGTCCATTTTAAACAAGAAATTATGAGGAGTTTTTGCTGTGTATAAGAAGATTACAATGGCAATTCTGCAAGTCTATGTTTTGTGCTTGTGTGTCACCATGGAAAAGAAGCCATTTTGCTGCTTATTTGTTTTTTTTAAGGTATAACAGCAAACATCTGGTAATAAAATATGTTCACAGTGATTCTTTGAATTATTTACACTTAGAATTAAAATTCTGCACTGACTTTACAATTTAGGAGTATTTTTCTTTTTTTAGCCATTGCTATCATGGCAATAAGTCTCTGAAAGAAATACAGATCTAGTTGCCCAAAGTATGGAAGGGCGGGAATTTTTTTTTTTGTAAGCATTTTTGTAGTAAAATAAATATACAATCACTATGTAGACAAATGCATCCTGTTTCAGGAAACGGCTTAAGGGCATGGTATTGAAAGTAGGCTGTGTTCAGTAGTTGCAGATGCTTGACCTGGCAAAGTTCCAGGGTTGCTAGTATCTTTTACATTCAAAGGAATTTTAAATAGTTGAAAAGTCCATATTGACAAAGATGCTTGCTGAGCACAGACCTTAATGTCTGTGTGTAGATCACACTTATGCAGAAGATGCATGTTATCTGCAGATCAAACGAGTAAGTGCTAAAGCCACGGGAAAATATTTTTTCTGTTTTTCCTTCGGAACTAAACATACATGAACTAAAAGCTGTCTGCAATATGAAAATTGTTCTCTTGCACCATAAAGTATTTAGTGATTTTGAACAGTATCTCAGTTTAGTTTCTGGTTATGTTCTAACATAATTCTGTGAATCAGTAGCATGGTTTTATCTTCCAATTTTTCAGTTCTCAAAATAAATGAATACACATTGTAGGACTTATTAATGTTTATGACATTTGGTAGGAAGAAAGCTTTAAAAAGTATCATGAAATCAGCTTGATCCTGAACCCTGCTGTGCTCTTAGCTTCAAAGATTCAGATAAATTCATTAATTTAGATCATAAAGCCTCTCTTGCAAACTCATACCTTGGAACAGGCCCCAGTTTGTTAGTTTTGTCACCTTTGGCATTTAAATCCAATTACTATAACTTTTTTTTGTGGTTGTTTACCAAATAAAGTTTGGTGGAAGACATGACACCACCAGGAAGAGACCAAAATAATCCTACTAGTTGTGAAGCAAAATAAAAGATAAATCTTTCAGTAAAACTGTTAAGCATTTAACAGTATTTGAATTCCTCATCTCCCTCCTTCCTGTCTTCACCCTTACACACTATATGAGTAAAATGCTGGTAATAAATGATTTTTTGACCACTCCCTGACCATCAGTGTAACAAGAGCCCATAGCTCTTCAGCTTAATTTGTGATGTAACTAGCATGATGTTTTTAAAGCCATGTAAATGTCTGAAGTAATTTTAATTTCCTACTGTTTTCTCAAAGGTTAAGTAGCCCTGAATCTTAAAACTATCTTTCCCACCCGTTGAAAGTTTCTGATTTTAACTTCTGAGCTGCTGACCTTGGTTTGCCTTTTTCTGTGAAGGTATATTACAGCTACTTTCTCAGTTGACTGATTTATAGCTTGAGCCTCTTTAATTTCTGGAAGCTGCATTATCCATCCAGAAAATGTGCTCAGTTTCATAAAGGCGAAGTGGGGATGAAAGGTGTAATCATGTGCATGTGATCTTTTTTAGTCACCCAGTCCACTCACTTGTCTCTCAGATTTTCATATCTTTGTTTTTAAAGAAAACAAGCCTGTTACATAAAGGAAAAGATGTCTAGTTTTGCAGGAAAAAACATGTTCTCAGAATGCTTAAGCTGTTTTATCTGAGCCACATTTGTGCTGTGTGTGGTCTATTTCTTCTACAAAAGATCTAAGAAAGCAATTTTTAAAATGTGAAACTGCAATTAGAAGGTCTGCAATTAGGAATCCTTGTTTATAACCCAAAATTGGAATTCCTACAAGACACGTAATAACAAAAAAATGAAGGAATTACTTCAGAAAACTACTTATCCTTGTACTTTTTAGATACGGTAAAACTCCAGACTTGAATTTTTTTTTCTTGCTCTCTGATATGCCAGTTGCTTTTATCAGTTTCCTTTTTTTTTTTTTTTTTGAAGATAAAGTTAAAATGTTTATTTTGGAATGAATTTCTTAAAATGTAGAGGTAGGTGCAGCTGAGGTGGTTCAGGTTGATGACTATTAAACAAAAAAGAAGTTTCTTCTTCAAGCTGTGCTAATGTGGGGAATGATACAGGTCTGGGAGTTATTCTGTTCTCAGTTGTTCTTGCAGGAACCTGCAACTTGTTACAAAGTGAATGATAAAAGTTTTGTTGCTGTTAGGATTTCTCAGTTTTGATTTAGCAGGTGATGGGAACAGAAGAAAAACATGGCATGCAATAGATTATTTTGCAGTATCTGTGTTTCTCCTATAACAGCCACAACTTGCTTTTAGGGACTGTGGTATTCAGATTTTGTATAGGAAAATCGTATTTAGCAAACTCATTATTCTGCTAATTTAGAGTTAAGAAAATGCCTAACCATTTGCATCTTCTGATTTTTATTATAATTCTTAATTCAGGCTCTGACATGGGTCGAGCCTGGKTTTTTTCAGCAGTAGAAAGAGTAAACAGGCTGTGGAGCTTCTTGTGTGACAGTTGCCCAAAGAATTGCTTAATAAGTGTAATGTTTAGTCCTGCCACACTTTTTATGCTTGACTCAAGTAGGGCATTGACTTTGATTTGAGAATAACCATTTGCATGATACAGAATATAAAAGAAAGAACTGTAGTGCATATTCTCTGTAAACTTCTGAACTTGACTGTTTTAGAAATGCAGTATAGCTTTTATGTGAAAAAATTGTCTCATACGGTGTCTTAGCCTAAAATAGAGTGTGAGGAAAAGGTCTCTGAAATCATACTTGTTTATTCTGTTGTCTGAAAATAATTCTTCCTCTTGTCCCACTTGAGAGCTGTACAAGAAACAGAGAAGGGGGCTGATACCAGAGCAGCACTTGCTTCCAAGTCAGTGTCTTCTGGGAAATGCAACACAAAGCAGCAGCTTTCAAGCCCTGCCAGCTCTTGTCAGATTTTGCTGTATAGATCTCCAATTTATTGCCCTCTTTTTGGGAAATGCTATGTTCACAGCTAATATAATTACTGTCATGCTGCTCTAATAGTTACTTAGAAGTCAAATTAGAGCTGATGATGAATCCTCTGACAAAATAGCTGTTCCATTAGAGAATGTTAATTAGTTGAAACCAGTCCTCCTTTTTAGGAATGTACATACCAGACTTGATGGGAAGTTTTTTCTCTGGTCCAAAATGGAATTTCTATTCAAAGCCAAGCCCAGAATAGTGAAGAAAGAGTCTTGGGGTTTAAGGAGTCATATGGGACAGAAGATATGAAGCTTAAGACCCTTTTCTGTTTCATTGTTAATACTAGGCTAAAGATACTCCCTTTTCTGTCAGTCTCTTTGGTAAGTACTATTCCACATTGTATAAGCAAATACATATTTTTATATTTTGGCCGAGATGGCTAAACCACAACTGTCTCAGGTGTGATATCTCTTGGGATGTGGGAGACATTTTTCAGATTTCTGATCTAAATGGGACAGGAAAGTGGTTGAAAGCTGGGACTGTTCCTACCTAACACCCTCCAGCTATAGTCTTCATGTTTCAGAAAAAAGCCCTGAGTAGGGTTCCATGTTCCAAAAAGATTTGGACCTGGTGGTAGCCAAGCAAATCTACTTTTGAAGACAGGCAGATAATTTCCTAGTGCAGCCTTAATACAAACTGTTAGACATTTACGTTACTTAGAACAAATGTTTTTAGCTGATAGGCATTTATGTTACTTAGAACAAATGTTTTTAGCTGACTTTTTACTGAAAGGACTTGGGAACAAAGAAATTAAACACAAAATGTATGGAAAGATATATATGTGTATGTGTATAAAGATGCGTATGCTCAAAGAATGTGGTACCTTCATGTTAGGAAAAAAAAAAAGCTAATGACTCTTAGCTTGTAGTTATTTTGGTAGCTGAAGGAATGACTCAGGACCCAGGCGTGATAGTTACCTTCAGGCCTCAAGATTTGTGTATGGTAGGAGGAGCTTGGTAACAGGTGCTACATTTAGGATGTCTGCTGGTTGGTAAATGCTCATGAACATCTCCTTCAACGGTTTCTGAAGCTCTGAAAGCTGCAGCAGGTTTTGCTGAAGAGAATTGCCTTTTCTTTGAGCTGCAGGGTTCAGCCTGGTGACTTCAAGTGTTTAATACTGATATAGGTATTTTGGTTTAGGTGTGAGAGAAATTAATTAATTGCATTTTTTTATCTTACCCGAAAAGTTGCCTTAAGACCACTTCCACTCCCTTTGGTGAAGAGAACTAGTTTATCCCATATAGTTTATTCCTCTCCTGAGTGGAAGTTATTGTTCTGCGATAGGGTGGCTAAGAGAAGCTGAAATAGACTTTCTTCAGATGTGGTGCTGGGAGAACATCAGCTGTCTGCCAGAACAGCCATGCCTCCTGGGGCAGCGGCTGCCCTCGCTGCAAGGCTGTACCTGGGAGCTGCTGGGACAGCGGTGGTGAGAGGCCGAAAAGGAGCAGCTGTCTCATGAGGGAGCTTTTCCAAGTTCCAGAGCCATGAGGAAAGATGAAAAGCTGTGGTTCAATGGAAAACATGAGATGCTGTGTTGGGCACAAGACTTCTAGCCCAAAGAGAGACGCATTGGATGTTTGAAATACCTGTACTCAGTTCTAACAACTCATCCTCCATTAAGGGTAAGGTGCCAGCTGATGTGTCTAAGCTTGTGCCTGAGGGAGAGGAGCCTTGAGCCTGAGGCTGAGCTTGAAATTGAGATACTGAGACCTTGCTAATCCTGTCGCTATAGAGTAACTAACTTCTGACAAGCCTGCTACACAAGTGTCATGCATGGAGTCATTGCTGTATCTCAGGCTTGTGAAAGACTATCTTTGTCTTCCTTTCGTACCTGTCTGAAAGCTGCCTTCTTTTACAAAAGTAGTATGTAGTGCTTTGTGAAACAAACACCTCAATGTCTTGCGTTGGCAATCGGCGTGGTAAGCAAAGGAAAAATTTCTAGTCAGACATTAAAAAAAAAAAAAAAAAACAAAAACAACAGAAGCTGATTGAAATAAACCTTCCAGAGTTTTCAAGGGGGTGCTTAGTGAGAAGAAACAGTAAGAGAAAGCCAGAAAAAAAAATAATGTTAAAAGGTTTGTTGGGTTTTTGTGTTTCAGGTTGCTTCAACTAAAGCATTGTTTTTTAAGACAACCAGACTAGTACGTCAGGTCAGTCAAATGGCCAGTTTTTAGACTTTTTCTCTTGAAAACCTCAGAAATCGGTTATTAAAAATATATTAATACACAGTCAAGCATTGTGATCTTGATAAACAACAGATTTATGATTGCTTAAGCAATTGCAAGCCATCTGCATATGTTTTATCCAAGTCTACTTGCATGGTCCTGTATATTTTTGTTACAAGACAAAAGTCCTATTAAGTGTTCAGAAAGAATGAAATTAATGTTGACAATTAATGCTGACAACTGAGAGTCTTACCTTACCTATTTYTGAAGGCTTGTCTTTCTAGCCTAAATAGGTTATATAAATTTATAATAGCCTCTTTCTTTTCAGGGTAGAGTATTGAAATTGTCACTGAAAAATGTTTAGGGCTTTAAGCAGTAGTCTTTTGCAATTGAAGTTTTCACTTTTACTTCTAGAACACTTTTAAAACTACTTTGTTCCCTAGCTTAAGCACTTTTATTTTGACATAAGAACTGGCAASAAGTAAATGTATGTTGGAGAGCAGAAAGTTCCTACTACTGGAAAAATGAGAAGTTGGAACAGCCTTCCAGTCAGAAAAATCAGAGCAAAAGGTCACTTTTATATGGAATTTGTTTACCCTGAAAAATATGATCTAGTTGCCAGCAATAGATAGGAATCAATTCAGCAATCCTGTACCCTATGCTATGAACAGAAGCAGAGCGTTTGCTGTTGTTATTTTAGCGGAGCATTGTGTTGCCCCGTTTATATCAGTCCAATTCTGAGCGCAGATGTTTGCACCACATCTCAACAGGCATACCAGATTGCACCACAATACTGACCTCGTGTCAGACAGGGATTAACCGTCTGAGCTGACGATGCAAAGATGCTTAGGTTAGGTACCTGATATGGGTTTAATGAGTACTTTCCTTTCAATCTCTGCCATTTTGATGTCCTCCAGGAGCTTTAAATATCTATTAAAAAATAATTTTTGAGCATTTTATTTGTAAACAGGCATTAGACTCAACTCATTGATTATTAAATGTGTTTCCTTTAGAAAGCATGTTTTCTCCAACGATTCTGAAGCAAGCTGCTGTGAGTTGGTCYTCTGTGTATATCGGCACAGCTTGGAAAAATCTGTTTCAGGCAAAGGCAACTGTGGTATCCAAAGAGCTATAGACCAAAGAAGAATAAAACAGAGCACAGCATCAGCACTGCTGTGCTGCCTCATAGCTGGGCTGGAAGGAAAAGCTGGAAGTGATCCATTGCCACTCTCTCCTGCTGAAACTGTAGTTGAGGTACTACTTGCATAAAGCTGATGTTACATCTACGGTAAGGTAGCACGTATTTGCAAAAGGAGTATTGTGGGACATAAGGTGGTGGCACGAGGTTCTTTTGTGCCTTTTTAGGAAGTCTTTTCCTAACACTCGCAGCTCCCGTTTACTTTGGAAGACTGAGCCACTTTTAAATAACACCAAAATTGACCTTAGCTTTGCAAACTTCAATTTAGCCTGGACAAGTGGCATCTACACAAGAAAATAAAATTTCCTCACTGTTAGGCTTCCATGGTACTTTTGTGAAGTTGATGAAGATGTGTGAGAGAAAGTAACAGGTTCATTATGGAACTCCTGGTAACACCAGAATACTTTCTGAACGGGACTGGGCCGGACAGATATCTTAAAATCACAGGTGTACTTCATGTGCTGTGGGTGGGAAAGACAAATTATTCGTGCCAGTAATTCACGTAGAGAGCGCTATCTTAAACTGCATCTAAAAAACAGGATGTTTTTCTACCTCTAGAGTACAGCTCTAATTTTTGGGGTGGAGGGAACGAACGTTCCTCTTACAATCTCTTCACAGCTAGTTCCAAATTTCCCTGAATTGTTTATTGGCCAGTAAAAAAGAACATTTGCAGTAAAAAGACCTGGGATTAATTCCATAGTGCTTTCAAGTGGTTTACCAGTAAAATCCCTACACCAACACTACAGAAAAAGAGGTGCTCATGCTCTTACTGGTACTTGAGTATCTTAGTCTTTAAAAATTAGTCAATATGGTTGATGATGCGTATTATTATGCTAAAGTTTTCAGTACATTGCTATTCAATATTGATAATTCATGGTGATATACTGGCTTTTGGAGAATTTATTAACTTTTTAATTGAAAAAAAAGTATCTTGACTATAAAAATATACCACATAAAAGAAGAATCTTAAATCCCCGTAAACTGTTACTGCAATTTTAAAAATTACTTTATTTGTCGAACTGCACTATGAGATTACGACGGTAGAGGTACCGATCTTTATCATATTCCACTTCAAACATGTCACACATGATTATTTCAGGGAATAAGTTTCTAACATACACTAGAGGGGTATCTTTCGTCCTCATTTCAGCTGAGCGATACCGGTGTGAAGTTGGCATTTTGGTTTTGTCGTTTTTTCTGATGATCTCAGGTGAACACTGTATGCCATTCCTGACTTCCTGGTACATGAATCCATTAACAGAAAGTTTAGTTTTATCTGTTGCCTGTAAATTATGTTCACCTCACAGGCAGGCTTGAGATTAGCTACTACTGTATAAAATGGCAAGCCTGTGAAAGCCCTTTTGATTTTCTTAGACGATAAGGTGAGTAAAGCTGCTTAAGTAAAGTAAATAAATAGATGTAGCAGCAGTCTGTGAATTGCCTAGTGCAATACCAGTTGTTCTTGTGGAGGTTTTTGCCCAAATGAACAAACCTTTGTATTGCTGATTTTCAGTTTTTCTTAGGGTGCTGTGTCTTTTGTGATGTGTATGTGGTGGTGGTTTTTGTAGCCTTTTCTAGATTTGGCAGCTATTTTATGGTTGTTTATGTTCATGGAAGATTGGGTTTAGTGACCACTGTGGTCATTTGCAGTCCCACATTCCTGTCTGCTTGGATTTCTCAGTTAAAAATGTAAAATGTGTGTTATTACTGAGCCATATTCTTCAAACTGTCCAGTGCAAGAAAAGATGTCTTATCATGGTTAACAATTCATAGGTAGAGATGAGCAAGGAAACAAACTAGCTGAGGATTATCTTCTCTCTCAGCAGTGAGCAGTCTTAAGTTTCAAACCAGAAAAGCTCTGTGTGTCTTGGTAGAGAGCTGATACCATGATTACCCATGCTGGTCGGTGCATGCTTGAGACAGGCTCAGGATTTTGCGAGTGAGCAGGTCTGAGCTGCTCTGTGCAAACAGGCAGTGCCTGCTACCCCGTGCTCCTGCAGGACAGAGCTGGCGTTCTCTGCGGGCATTTCGCTGCTGTGCAGTTGGGGATGAAGAGGCGCTTCCATCTGAGCTCGCGGTGTGAGGGCGCTAGCAGCTGGGGACCATTCATGGTGGAATTCCAGCATTTCAACAAGTATGTGACTTATTTGCTATTACTGCCTGTAGCAATCTTTTATCAACTATATTCTCACTGTAGTCATTTTTCTGGTTACTGGTAGGAAAAAAAGTTTAAAAAAACATCTTGAACAATATTATTGACAATACAGTAGATTCATTGCAAAGAATTAACATATGCAATAGAAAAGAGGAGTTGTTTGGATGATGGTTCATTTTTTCCAGTCTAAGCTCATTGTCAAGCATTTTTAAACCTTTCAATATTCGCTTTTAGAAACAGTAGGTTTCATCACTCCAGTTCTGCTCTCAGAAAACTGCAGGTATGATTATTTAAATACAAAAAAAATGGTTTAAACTTTACTAGGATACTTATGTTTGTAAAAGCGTTTTCTGTCTTAGACTGTTGTAGCATCTCCTTCTGCTGTTTAAATGGAGTTCAGTTTTGTAAAAATCCTTTTGATTTACATTTTGCTGAACCTGTTAGATTTATATATTGAGTTTGTCTGAAAAATAATACAAGTCTTTGTGCTAAGAAGCAGTTTAAAGTTTAAGAGTTTTCAAGTCCCTGTTGAAGTACGGGCGTACATATTGTGAACAGGAAACCATGGAATTCTTTTTTATGTAGCCATGACATAAGAAGCTGGAGCAACCTAGTGGTTCCCTCTTATTCTACTAGAAGATGGCTCAGATAAAATGAATGTTCTCTTGTGTTCCAGTGAAAATTATCATAGACGCTGTATTATCAGAAGTAATAGGATAAGTGTTCTCTATACAACTTGACTATCGTTTGCAAGTTCATCTTTTTTTTTCTTTTAATATACACATCTGAGATTTAATTCTGAAGTATGTCCGTCCCTGGTTGGCTCTGGAATTTTTGCTTGGTCAAGCTCTCTGCTTGCTCTTGGGGTTTTTACCCCCCAAATCACTGCATAGCAGACCTGTATGGGGTGAAAGCAGAAAACAGATATTTGTAAGCTTCCATCTTTTCCCTTCCACTGCACTTATTACAGTTTCTTGGATCACAGCTGAATTGATATTGATAACGTTTTATGGACATAAAATATGAGCTATTGGCTTTTAGCATGTATGTTGACTGCATATGTTTTTGCTGTACTATATAAAAACTGGCTTGGATTTAAGTTCTGTGGTGCTCTGGSTAGCTGGGTGTGAGAGGGTCATATCAGGATATTTGCACTTCCTTTTGGAGGATTTCTTCTCTTCCTGAAGCCTTGAGTGTTTCGGTTGAGAGTGAGCCAATGATTATGCTCAGCATAAAGCGGTGAAAGACAGAAGTTTGTAGCTATTGTAAAGTAAAAAAATGGAAAAAGTTGCTGTTTTTCAGAAAGCCTTTGTTGCCACCAAAGCATTTCCACTTTGATATTAGCCTTAAGACTGCTGACCTTTGAGAAAAATTACCCAACTATCCATGAAAGCAATTGGGGGGAAAAATTGACAAATAATGATACCAAATCAGGAAGGAAGAAAAAAATAATAATTGTCCTTCGTCCTGCTAGGGAGATAGTAACACATTTTTTGCATCAGTTCTCAGATTATCACTTTTCCCAGAATGTTCAAAAGGAATTTCTATCCTCCTGGGGCATTTTATAGATGGGTGATTTTAAGTTTGATGAGGTAGACTGACGAAGTCTAGACTGATCAGATAGACTGATTTTTTTTTTTTTTTTTTTTTTNTTTTTTGTGTGTGTGTGTGTGTGCGTGTACTATGATTCACATTCTCTGGTTTTGACAAGGCTACACAGTGGAAGGCTTACAGCAGCAGGACAGCAGCCTGCAAAACTGGGATTCAGCATAATTTGGCAAGTAGAAATCTTGTAGAAAACCAACTGAAACACCATACTTGACTCTTCCTATCAATCTAGAGGAATTTTGTGCAGAGGAAAACCTACAGGTCCATGAGCAGTTTTGGAGAAGATTGTGAAGAACTCATTTTTCTTTAGKTTAAAGAGTCCTTGTTTATTCACTTTTTGCATGAAATTAATCTCTTCTGGAGTTTACTTCAGAAAATAACATACACATTCATTTTAACCATGGTTTCTGTGTGAAATCTCAGTTAATTATAGATGACTATAAATATTTTCTATCTCAAAAAAAAGGTCAAGAGATGAAGGGTCCTGTGGGCTTATAGATAAAACTAGGTGGTAGGAAACAAAAGTTATAGTAGGATGTTCAGGAGGAAATGATCTTTGATAACAAAGGAGGGTGGGCCTAAAGGGGAACACAAAGATTGTAGGGACTTGAATGGACTTAAGTGTTGGTGGGAGAACTACATCCAAAAGATACACTGAAGATCACTGGAGACAAGCTGAAACATTTTCTAGGAGTTGTTTCACTTCCATGGAGCTGCTAAATTTGCTTCTGTATATCTGTACAAGTCTGGTAGCTGACCTCACAAAGTTTTCTGTATGTGACTGCATATTTCTAAGGCTTTTTCTCCCTTCTCTGAGAAACTGCCAAGTGTTAAGAATTGTGCCGATGAGAGGAGTACTTTCCAAAGTTTGAACAAAATAGTTCTAATCTGATGACTGTCAACCGAGTGAGGCACATATTCTTCGTCTCTGCTATTGTATTTCCAAAAGTTTTGCCTATTGCATTGTGTTACTCATTTGAGAACATATTACAAAGTGTTGATTCAGTATATTTTCAGGCTTGACACCACATTAGAAAGCTATCTTCCCGTACAAATTATTCAGTACAAAACCATCAAAGGAAGCTTTATTTAATGGATTGTACAAAGCATTTAATTGGTTTTGAAAAGCATGTGGCTACTGAATCTGAAACCGCTTTCAAATATATATTTCTTTGTCTTTTGGGGATATTTATCTACTTCTAATAAGAAGTCTTTTTTTAAGTTATTTGGTCTCATTCCAGAAAGTCAGTATTTTGCTCTTCAAAGGTTAAAGATTAAAGAAAAAATGCTGGAGGCAAAATTATACAGAGGTTCTTTTGTAGCCCTGAAAAATAAAAGGCTTGATTTAAGCAGTACTGAAAAAGTTTCAGAAGTTGAAACTTTTTTTTTAAATATACAGCTTTATTTGAAATACACTGATATTTAGCCAGCCAGAACTGAATGCAGCAGGAACTCCTACCACAGCCTCCTTGGCCTTCCGCAATAAGGCCAGAGCACTGTGGCCCCCGAGCTCACAGATGGCAATTGTACTACGCCATCGTATTTTCTTCCACTTGGGATGTCTGTTACTAAATCTCTTTTTCATAAGACAGGACTGTACAATCCTGCAGTGACATTATCGCAAATGAAGCAAAAAATAAAATGTGAAGGTTCTCCCATTTGCTGGTCCAGCAAAGAATCCATTTTCATGTGTTTGAGCCATGATTTCACAAATAGCATTTTTATAGGTATGTCTTTGAAGGAGATGCATGTTTGATCTTCCCTTGCTACCAGCCAGGTGCAGTCCAGCCTTGAACCCAAATCCACAGTATTGTGTTGATGAAGCTAAGAAGATCCAGCTTTCAGGAGATTGTATTTGCTGAGGCTCAGTGCTGCACTTACGGAATGACACGATTTGTTCTCTGATGCTGGCTTGGTTCCAGCTAGCTGAGAGCASCAGCACAGGCTTGCACATGCCAAGGCTCACTGGTATCAATTTTCTCAAGTGAAAGAGTTTTCTAATTGCAGAGAATGATACTATTTGCCACAGTTTTGAAAATAAGCTTTTTTGGGAGGCCAGGCCAATGCTCCCAGTCTTGCTCCTCTCACTGAGTAACTGTCACCAGCATCCCAATTGCTTCCTTTTATGCTGTTTGCTTCATATGTTTTCTAAGATCACAACAGAGACAGGTAGTCTTTTGCAATATCAGAATAAAATACTTTTAAAGGCAATCAGTTATTGGCTTATAAACTAGGACATCCTTCCTAATATCGCTTAGCTTTCAGTACATTTTGATCAGATGCACTGTTATGTGTTGCCGTATTGCACTCCGGTGTTGTTTGCAGGTCTTTAAAATATCCTTACAGCATCATTGGTTGTAGTATGTGCTGTACAAGACATTAAAGCAATTTTTTTTTTTTTCTTGCAAGATTTCCAGATATATGAGAACTCCACAAAACATTTTGATCTTATTTTAATCTTCAGCTTAAATTTCTCTAACCTCTTTTATTTTCCAGGATGGAAGCAGTCTGGGGTTTTTTTTTCTGCTAATAACTTTTTTTTGCGTTCCAGTATTTTCCAGTTGTGCATACTTTTGCAAGACATTCTATTTGGTTTGTTGTCCTGCTTGATTGCACTTAGACCTCCTTTTTTTCAGGCTCTTCTTGCAAAATGCAGAGGAATTAATAAGGGCACCTGAAATGCTGTAGCATTGCCATAGTAAATGTGAAATGGAACAAAAATAACACTTTGACCACATGCTGGTGGGGAGAAGTAGTATGCGGCCAATGTGTAAGCCCTGTTGAATGCAAGGTGCAAATTTGTCCTTTCCCATTTTTGCAAAAAACATTTGTATTTCTTAGAATAACCACCATTTATAGAGGATGCAATTGTTATTGCTACAGGCCATACACAGATAAAATACCCTAACTGAATTTACTCTCTCTTCTTGGCTAAATCTGTCCTCGTGATGTCATTTATTGTGGGTGATTTGTGGTGATCTATTTTTCATCAGTAAAGAGCCAGGTGTTAGGCTTTGTTCTACAGTTTGGGTTATGTTTATATCCATCTGTTCTAGGAAAATAAGGATGCCTCTTCTGCAGTTCTCTGTTTGCAAAGGTTAGAGTGACCAGGCAATATACACACAGACAAGTGCCAGGGAAATCTAGTTTTGCACGGTTTAGAGGCAGAATAACTGGGCAGACAGCACGAACGTTTGGTCAAAAGATCTCATTAAATACAACAGAAAAAAAAATTATTAGTGGCTACTGGACAAGTATGAACTACTACTCTAGGTTTGTAATAGAAATAATATTTGGGTTGTTGTCTTGGTGACCGAGTGTTAACCTTTCATGTTAATAGGTACAAACTGTGCTCAGCAAAGAATGCCACATGCATCAGCTAGTGTTCTCCTCAATTTAAATCGGTAGTGAGAGGGATGTTGCCCCAGGTTTTCTACAGTGCCTCGTTTCTTGTAGATCATGAAGTTAAAAGCTGGAATTTCAGTTTTATCCTTTGATAAACATTTATATTCTGCATTTCTGATCAGTGCTTTGATCTGTATTTTTAGTCATTTTGTTAATGCAACATGAAATAATTCAAAAGCTTAATTTAATTTACCTACATAAATTATGATTAAGTATATGGTCAAATACTATGTACCTTACAGAAACATGTTATTTTTCTCCTTAATCCCCATAACTCTCAAAAGAATCCTCTCCAACTTCCCTGTAGCTCTTCTTTTTCCACTGCTTCTCCCAATAGTCTTTTTAATTCATACACAAATGTTTGCTAGAAACAGATGAGAATGTGTGCATCTTACACAGAAACTGGAAGTTTGGAAAGTGCAAGCTAGATATTGTTATTAATATAAAGTATCATTTTCACAGTCACAATCAGTGATATTTTCAAATGTTCTGAATTGTCAGCTCATGTGTACAATGTTCTTTGTACTGAAAAATGAAACAAAATGTGAAAGCCAGGTTGCCATAAGTCAGTATATATTGTTAGTTAACAGTGTAATGTGGGTCACCGTAAACTCCACTTTTCTATTTAGCATCTGCAAATTTGAACATATCTTTGACAAGTAAGATTTTCTTTTACAGAATCTGTGGAAAATGTAATAAGATACCTTATAAATAATCTATTAGTTATTTATAAGTTAATCTTAACGGTTTATCATGACCCTTACCTTTATTCAAAAACATTATGCTCATGATGTTTCATAGCACATGGAAACCACAGAAGGTCATGTAATACATTTGCAGATTAAATATGCCACACAGTTTGTGTATGAAGTCAAACTTCAATGTAAGACAGAACGGGAAGATGAGAGAGCAAAAGGATAGCCATACTGGATCAAATCAAGACCATGTTTTGTCCAGTATCATGTCTGCAGAAGTACATGTAAGCCGATAGCTAGAGACAAAAAATAATTGAGCAAGCATATATAATATTCCTCTTCCAGTTTCTGAATATTTCCAGCTGAGGGGATTTCCTGAACCAGATGTGCGTTCTGTAAGGTTTGTAACCTGCAGTCGTTTTGTCTTCCATTAACTTACTCAGTTACCTGTTGAATACATAATATTTAGCATCCAAAATACTCTTTGTCGACAAGGTCTACAGGTCTATTCCCTGCTGTGTGGAGCCACCTCATTTTTATTTCTGACCAGTCTGGCCCATCTAGCTTCTTTTGATTCCTCTAGCTTTATTTTTTAGAAGAACATTTATTATTATTGCTGAGTATAATTTGACCTCACTCAGAAGCATGAGGATCTTGGGGGGGGTTAGCAGCAAATAACTGGCATTTTTTGTCTTCTGGTTTGCTTGTTTTAGCATTTCATATTTTCAAACTTTCTGTTACAGGTATAAGGATAAGAAGTGTATTCTTTAAAATTATGAGATTTGAGTATATTGCATAACAGATTCAGGAAACTTCAAGAGCATTTTGTCTAGTGGATGCACAGTAAAAATCACAGTACTTGTCAATGTTGCATCTTTGCGAAGAAATTCCTTGTCTGTCAGCAAATGATGGAATGATGATGGAGGGTATCATGGTGGAGTGTACAGAGCACAGAGTGCACGTGTAACCTTCAGTAGCTTTAGGAGAAAGTAAATGAGAAAAGATGAGCTGGAATCTGTGACCTTTAATATTTCATATCATAACATGTCTTAAATATTATCATAAGGTGAAAAAAACATGCCTCTGAAGACCTCTAGAAGGATGTTCTGTCCGTCTTATTCAGGGGCTAAAGTAAACAGACTTCTGGAGATATTTAAGCAAAAAGTCGACATGGATACATTTTGCATCTACCTTTCTTCTTCAACTAAATAATGAACTTAGATACTTACTTTAGCAGGCAATCTCATTAGAACCATTTCGTTGTCCAGGAGGTAGGGTGGGAGTCTAAGTGACGTGGTCTGAATCCCACACAGGGTGTCAAAAATCATAGTAGCAATTATTTTTACTCTGAAATTTAACAAAAGAAGATCTGAACCAGTGATAACTTGACTGAATTTTTGAAAATCAATTTTGTTGATTTTAATTATGCCTTGATGACCGAGAGTAGGGGAGGAAAACACCTATTGCACATGAACAGGCATAGCAGAATTTCCTTAAACATAGATGTTTAAGGAAAGCAAAAGATGCATGGATTACTTTTCCAGCAAATGATTTCCCATCAGACCATCAGCCATGAATTTTTTTTTATTGCTTGCAATGAATCTTTTCTGAAGAACAATAGTAAACTCTGTTTTAATTTGTTCACTTCTTTATATTTCTTGACTCTGACTGGAGGAAGAACAGCTAAAATAACACAAATGAAACTTTTCCTTTTTTGCTGTCCAGTGAAGCTGGAAATACCTACTAAGTGATAAATAGTCTTTTGTGATAATTTTACTGCGTTAAGCAGGAAATAAGATGCTGAGAGAGACAGATTAGCATTGACCACTTGGGAGCTTAATTATAGTAACAAGCTTTCTATGAGAATATCATCGTCTCAATGGTGAATAACACAGATGTATTTTAGTAACTGGACATTATTTAGATGCTTTGACATGCACCAAGTATTATGAATTTGGGTATTTTTATGTAGCTGTTAAATGTCAGCAGTTGATTATGAAATGCTTCTTTGAAATGAAATGAAAGTTGTGTATAATTGTGTTTTTAAGTAGTCTTGATGTTCTACAAATTCAACTGATTTTTGGCTCATGTATATTAAATACACAGCTCTGCAGCAGCAGTCAGTGGTTGCTTTTGAAACTGACTTCAACAGGACAAAAATGGAAGAGATCACTGTAAGAAATAAAAAATAAAGAAAAGATAAATAGCCTTATTTTTATATATAAATAGTAATTTTGGCTTCTTAATGAGCCTCACGGTGGGTTACGATTATCACTTCAAGCTGGAGTTTTCACCCTATATACCTCATTTTTCTGAAAATTGCTATACAGTCATATTTTTACAGTATTTTCCCTGATGATGATCACTGAGCTCTAGGGTATGGGAAATCAGTCTGAAGAAGCATCTGCTCTCATGGCTGGTCTCATCATAGTCCAACAACACTGTCACAGAGCAACTTTTCCTAAGTGGGTAAATGTTGGATTTCTGCAAATAGACACATACAGGTGTCTATTTGAGATAACAGCATCTGGTTGCATTAAAAATTTATTCTGTTCTTTTCCAATTATGAAAGGTTTACAGGTAATCTAGTATAGAATTAAGAGAAAACTCTATGTTTTTTTCTCTAATATAGATTTAAATTAAGTACATCTGAAAGGTTTTCTCATTCTTTACGTATGTGTGTCTTCTGCAAACAGTTGAAAATTAGTCAATTCTCAAAATTATGAAAAATTGAGAACGACTACCTTGATGGTGGAAGGAACATTTTCTGTAAAATTCTTACATTAGAAATGCATGGAGCTAAAAGGAGTAAAAATAACTAAAAAGTTGTTAACTTACTATTAAAGGTAATAATATTTTACTTAATGTTATTTGAATTGTGATTTACAAATAACTGATGGACTTTGTAAAATAGGTGTTGGATACAGAAGTCCAGTTTCTAACGTCTCTGAATTTAGTTGGGTATGTATGTGCGAGGAATTATGTTTTAAATCTCTTACCAGCTGTGATAAATATGCCCAAAATGCCACTTTCAACCCCTGTTTTATACGCTCAGTTAAGTCATAATTGAACCTTGATTTCGTGAAAGTTGTGCATTTTATGTGTATTGCTACATATTACTTTTTTTTTAAAGCGCTCTTTCACCTCGTCGGCTCTTCCAATGTTGATGTGAAAAACGCAATGACCTTCAGCGGGCCTCTGGAAGACATGTTCGGGTACACAGTCCAACAGTATGAAAATGAGGAAGGGAAATGGTAAGCTGTTTTTCTTTTCTTAAGTGGAAACTCCAAATTATCAGGTATTCAGTGATTCGGGTGCTATTCTATTATTTGTAAGTATGCCTGATACATAAGGGTCAGATTCTGTCAGTCATATTTCTTAAACTAATACACAGACATGAGGAAACCTGGAAAGACTGTGAGACTGAAAGATCCAAATTTATATCTACATTTATTTCCACAAAGATGTAAGTGAGTTCACAAAGTGGGTTAATTCCCTCATTGATGGAGCTGAGAAAGTTTTGTGTTATGCCTGAGCCCTCCTTTATTCCATTTACCAAATAAAATCGTTATAAAATCTTTTCCTTGTGTTAATGTAAAATTGCAGGGAAATTGCTCCTGTTTTACCGAACTAATATGTATTATGTATTTTTTTCTAAAGTTTTCTGTCAGATGTCATCTGAACTGAGTTTTTTAACTTGTGGGAAGATTTCCCTGTCAAATTTTTTATTAATACAGTACTCCACCTTCCCTTTTGGAGGGCTAATTATGTCTTGCAATAGGTAGTATATTTGCATTTGGGACTTGGAGCCTTCTTCTTAACCTGTCTTTTCCTTCTTGTCATTCTCCGGAATTAGAAGTTGCATTTTCGCGTGCTTACAGGTATCATTGCTTTTTGGTCTTTTGATAAACACCTGCTTACGCTTTACCCTTGTAAGAACAAACTTCACAGGCAAACGACTGGGCTGGAGGGCTGAAATAATGATTGAATGGTAAAAGGTTTGGGAATCCCAAGATCTCCATCATTCTCTGCAGATTGCCTTAGTTTTCCCAGAGCTTTGCCAGTAATTTGACATTCTTGGTAAACCCAGGGACTCCTGCGGGCAGCCTGGGATGACAGACACGTGGCTGCGTGACAGCCAGGTCAGACTGTTCTGCAGTGCCTGAGCAATCCTCCTGGCACACACTGGGGCTGTCTGGCTCCAAGAATCTGTCCACCACTGCAACACAGTGTTCACCATTAGCCACAGGGGATGTTCACGGAAATGAAATTGCAGAGCCTGCTTTTGAAAATGCTAGCTCTTGATTGCCCAGGTTGTAGGATGTTTAAATATACGTCTGCATGAGGGTCATGGGAGAATAATAATGACCTTCTTTGAGCTAATTTAGACCTTCAGGAAATGGTATCCATTGCAGGAGCTGCGATTTTGCAGACTATTGTTGTAAACTGTCCTGAAACGTTTCAAGAGCAAAAAATAATATGAGCTGGAAATGGCAACTCTTCCAGTAGCTGAAGGAAGGTGGAAATCTAAACTAGTGTGCTGGATCTGAACATCTCTGACGATAAACTCCAGAGCTGCTGTGAAATTGTCGAGCTTTCAAGTTGCTTTCAGCATAGCAACATCCAGAGCAGGAAATCTGTAGGTTGCCAGTTAAAAATAAATATACAAAGCAGCCTTGTGATGCTTTGTTAACCGCTGTAACGCTACCTAGATACCACAGATAGAGCTTTTCAGCAACAGATGTTCTGTAAACCTGACTGCAGTTGTTTCTCAATAAAACTGGGCCCCCCAAAAAAATCCCCTGTGCAAAAAGACAAAATAGCCTTTCAGACCACTTCTCTCTGTTCACGGGGCTCTCTTTCTGAGAAAAGAACAGCACAGGGACATAATCCTGCTGAACATTGATCACCTCCTGGGGGATGTCAAGCACACTCAGCTTCTCGACAGTTAAATGTAAGTCAAGGAAGCATAATAGGCTGGGATGCTTGTTTCTAAGTTTTCATGTAAAAATTACATACATTACAGCATATAGTTTGAAACAGCAGTCAGATCCAGTGTATACCTGGAGCATTTTATTTTGCTTTAGAATTAATTAGTTTATTATTCATGAAAAAATCTTAATGGATCACAATGAGCTGTTCCATTACGGTGTTTCAGAAGCTGGATTGTGTGCTGGGTTTAAATTCTCCTTTCTGTCTTTTTTTAAATCCGTAGGCTACATTGTTCCTATTATGTCATTCTATTCAAATATCTTCTGCCTGGACTCATTAATTTCTGATTAAAGGTTGAAATCGTTCTCTCAATAACTCTTCACAATCATCTAAGTGTCCAGGAGCAAATCTTATTGAACTGTTACTCTTAATGACAGGATTTCTGTTTCCACTGTGTGCTGTGCATTCTAATTTAATCCAGGTTCTCCCTTACACATTCAGTGGAGCCAGTTGTTATCTGCTGGGTGGTGCTGGGCTATTTAGTGTAGCTAATGAAGATTTGAGAACAAAAACAGTGTCCATCTCTAAACAGCATTTCCTGCTGAAAACTGGATTTAGGTGTGAATGCTAATATGTGGTGCTTACAAAGTACTATGTGAGAATAGTGATTTTTGGTCACACCAAATTTTGAAAAAAAATGCACAGGATAAAATTCCTTAACATTATAAAAATTTGAAATTTCTTTCAATAACATTATTTTTTATTAATGAGAGGAAAAATAATGTATTTTACCCTGCTAGCTCACATTACTTAAGACTGAATTCTTCTTCCTGATGCTTGTGAGCCTCTCCTTTGGCATTTGTCTCTCAGCATTAAAAATACATTTTCTTCTAAAATATATTAAAGATCAGGGAGATATTAAACAAAACAGATATTTCCTTCTGTATTACTTTTAATACTTGTCATCCACCCACCAATATTGCTTTTATTTTCCACTGGATTTTTTAAAATGTTATTCTATTGTGTAATTTGGTGCATAGGCACATTTCATTTCTGTGTCCTTATTAAAGAGGATACAGGATGGCTGCTTTTGCTTGTACCTGAACTAGCATAACAGATACTTTTCTTGCTCTCCATCCTGTACTCTTTGCACAGCTGCAGCTGTGCTCTCTCTGCAAGTTTTATTTGCCGACTTTCGTGCCTTTTAAGAAAGAAGACATTTCAGGTAACTTATTTCGTTTGCAGGGTACTTATTGGTTCACCGTTAGTTGGCCAACCTGAGAAAAGAACAGGAGATGTATACAAATGCCCTGTAGGAAGGGACAACCAATCACCCTGCATAAAACTGAACTTACCAGGTATGAAAGAAAATAAAGCTGTGTCACGTGGAGGAATAATAGAGGTCAGATCTTAGGAGATTTTAGTAGTAAATATGCATTAGAATTGTTTCTATAGATAAAATTTATTTAGGACTCCAGAGCTAAATGTGAAGGAAGTTGTGTTTGTAGCATCAAAACCAATTTTATTTTAAAACTTCTCATTGTCCTATGGAAAACACGCTCATAATTTTAGAATGGGCATTTGGCTGTGTTATCAAAACTTTATTATGACTGACATTAATTTACTGTCGTTGGCAGTCCTGGCCATGGAGCCAGAAAGGCCATGGAGCATAGATYCATGGATTACCCTTTCCAAAGCTCTCTGGAGCCAACAAGAACCTTCATAATGCCATCAGTAAGCATCTGATGAGCACGTAATTAACCAGAACAGGCTGATGCATCTTAATATGGTGTAGGTAAATAAAATCATTTTCTTGTTCGTGTCAGGAGATACACGATGTAGACAGGAAAAGACTTCCTGTTAATACGAATTTCACTAAATAGACCTCTCGTGGTATTTTTTATCCCCTCTTTTCACTTAAAAGCCTAAGTGTCAGTAATGTAACATAACAGTAACAAATCTAAAAGCTGTTAAGTCATTTATAGCAGGCCAGGGTAAAAAATGAATGTTTGTTCTCTAATTAACAAAACTGTGTGAACAGTAGTCTCTTTCTTTCATGATGTGCTGTTATTTTTACTGTTTTCTTTTTTGCGGTTCAAGAAAACTATTTGAGACGGCAACCCAGACAAATTTTCTGGGATAAAAGCCAGTCTCAGAAATTTTTCTTGATTGTTGCAATTGAAGAAGGAGGAGGAAGGGTGCTAAAATATTCGATGAAACCAGCGTCAGTCTGGGTTTTATTTTAGAATCTGGAAGCTCCATGCTAGGGGATATATACTTTAACATTTTGTTTTCATGTTCCCAAATACTTAACATTTTAATCTATTTATAGCTGCTACTTCAGTTCCTAACGTCGTGGAAGTAAAAGAAAACATGACTCTTGGAACAACCTTAGTGACTAACCCAAAAGGAGGCTTTCTGGTAAGAAAGGACTTTTTGCCAATTTTAAAAGAAGTCTGTTTTTTCCTCAGGTACCATAACAAAAACATGTCACCCTTTTTCATCTTTTAAAGGCATGTGGACCACTTTATGCTTATAAATGTGGGCGTTTGCATTACACAACTGGAGTTTGCTCTAATGTCAGCTCCACTTTTGAAACCGTCGAAGCGATTGCTCCGTCTGTGCAAGGTATGCATGCCACAGGAATTCTCTTGTGTGTCTGAAAACACAAAGTGCCAAACAGGACAAATGTATACACATAGGCATACCAAAAAGTATGAATTGCTTAACTTAGCTACCAGCATTACCAAGTTAAGTAAATGTTTTCATTGTCTGTATATAACCTAAATTCTTGCTACTCTTGGAATTTATCTCAGTATAAACAATAATTAGAGCGCTATGTGACATCCAAACACAATTGCTAAAAATAGTTGCTTATGTTTTTTACTTATGGCCAAAAGACTCTTTTAAAATAATGACAACATGTTAAGACCTAATACAAACCCAATTTAGTAATATAGACCTGGTCCTTTGGAAAAATCGAAGAGGAACAGATTGACATTGAAGAAGGTAGAGGTCACTAGTAAATACTCCAGTTATGTGATATTCTAATCCTATTCTTAAATTTCTGCTTACAAGAAAGTGCCTTGCTGATAAAGGGAACACAAATCATGTAAAATACGATGCAAAAGTTGATGAATGACAGTTGGCATCAAACATGTCCGTTTAGCCCCACTGCAGAAGGATATGCATTTGTTACTAATCACAAAAGTAACTGGAGCTGTGAGATATATTTGATCCTTGTTAGTATCAATTTTTATGTGGCTATTTGTGTTGCAGAGTGTAAATCCCAGTTGGACATCGTCATAGTCCTCGATGGGTCCAACAGCATTTATCCATGGGAGAGTGTCACAGCCTTCCTAAACAGCCTTCTGAAAAACATGGATATAGGTCCTCAGCAAACACAGGTAACACGGTAGATATCTTACGGTTATTTAATTTGCAAGGTAAAAAAGGGTTTACAGGAAATGGGATGAGAGCATCATCTATGGAGCTTTTCAATTCCAAGAACTTATGGCAATGGGGTAGTAAAACAAAATAGCTGAAATGACAACTAAGTCAGTGTCTGCTGCCAAGTAGCTATGTCAGGGAGGCTCTCCCTCCCCTCACCACTCAGGCAGTCTGGAGGAACCGTCTTTCTAACCTAGTGACAAAAGTTAAGTGTGTTAAGTGAGGACGTTTGAACATTGTCCTTTCCCACTTCTTTCCTCTCCACAACCACTTCTTGTCTTCTTTTGTACTTCATAGCACAAAGGTCATTTCTGCTCCAAGGTGCACATGCATGGTTCAGACAGCCTTTGGTTATAAGCTTTCTGGAGCAGCGTTCAATATTTTGTACTGTGGAGCATTGAGCATACAGCTTTTAAACATTTGAAATCATAATTAACGAGTGGCTGTTAAGCTGCATGTTATTAATAGCCGAAGCTGCATTTGTGTAATAAGTGGAGAGGGCCAAATTCCCAGCTGCTATAAATCAGCGCGGTTCCACCAGAATTAATGGAGCTACAAGCAATTACCCCAGCTGAGGATCTGACATATATTTCACACTCTGCTGAGCAGAGTATGTAAATAGCAATTCCAGCAGATCTCGAGGAAGGGGAAAACAGGGACGCTGCGATATGTTTTAACACAGAAAGCTTTATTAACAGCAACAGAAGAAACCAGGTCTTCTTTTCACTGCTCCCTTTTCCCCTTCCCAAAATCAAGGATTTTCTGGGATCTTGTGTGATATTTGAAATGCTGCAGGCCAGTACTTAGCATTTTTGCTACTTCAGGTTAGCTCCTAACATTCAGCTCCTGCCTTCACAAAGGAGACTGTGAGAACGTGTAAAGGACACCTTTGTCTGCAGAGAGTATCCCCGTCATTTTCCAGGTTAATTGGGGGTTGTGAGTTACCACACAACTCCCCTGCTGGCTGTACTGAACACTGGCTGATAAAATTATTACTCATCAACTGTCAACTTTACAATCATGTCCTGTTATTTTAAACATGTCGTTCTTCCAGATATTGTGAGGGAGAAGGAAAAACGCTTTGTCAAATTTAACAGAAAGAGAAAAAAAAATTCTTCCTGGTCCCTTAAGCTCGGGCACAAGCATGTGCCATTTTGGCAAAATAGTTAAACCTGCCCTTCGCAGTACAGGGCATTGGCTGCATGGAAATCATCACTGCCTTCTGCCCAAAGGGCTTCATGGGAATAGTACACAGGGCAATCAACTCTACTGCACCCTCACCCCTCTTCCTCACCCTGCAAATCCTAAATTTTTAAATTGCCACACCTCTGTTATGTTTGGTTTTGGAATCCTGCCTTGTCTGTGTGGCTCAACTCATGCACAAAAGGTCCCTTGCTGGCCTGCACTCCAGCAGCCTGCCATCTCCACCCACAAAATCCGTTCTACCCACAGTTTGGCACACCTCTTCTCACACGTACGCTTATTCACTCAAGAATGTCAGCTTTGGCATCTGATTGCTACAGAGCAGAAGCATTTGAGAGGSAGATAAGAATGGGATAAGGGGGAGAGAGGCTGAAAAACTGGAATTTGAAGACAAAAGCTGGGTGGAATTTTCTCAGTTCCTCTTAGCTTCCCCACCTCCCCAGAACATATCCCATCTCTCTCCTCTCCTCCAAGTCCCTTGCTTAGGAACCTTGGCACAGCAAAAGGTAGTAAAGAGTTTATACCATCTCCTCTACCCACACCGTCTCCTTTCTCAGAAACTGTGTTTAAATGACTATTGAATGGGGAAGAGGAGAATTGACAAAGCGGGCTTATTTCTCCCCTCTCCTCTGAGAGCACAGAATAGAAATACAGGAACAATTGTTTACTTTCTGTCTGCTTAAATTGATTTTTCCGTGTTCATCTTTTGGGGATTGTTTAGCACATAAAAATCAGTGGACTTTCACTGACTTCAGATTGTTTTCCTCTTGCACGGGAAAGGAATGAGGTGATTACAGAATAAGTCCTTAGCAGCTTGGGTGTGACTTGTTCAAAACCATGTTTTGATTAGAGGCTTGCAAGATTTTTTTTTTTCCACTTACCCCCTCCATGAACAACGGTCATTACATTTATGGCAAGTCAGAAGAGAAATTACTCAGTGTCCCATGTTTGGCAAATTTGAAAGTGAAAGCCAGAAGATTCAGATGCAAAAAGCCAAAGTTTATGGTATAATTTTTTCACAAGTATTTCCTTCCCTTCCTCTTCCCGTTCTCCAGAAAATCCACAACACCATGCTGATGGTTAAGCTGCATATCCTGAGCTTAGGAATAAAAGAAGTAAAAGGAAAGTGATGATAGAAAAGTGAAAAAGGAAGAAGGAATTAAATGAGAAAAAATGGTACAAGTAGGAACAAAATATTTGTCCTGGCCTTATTCCACATTTTAATGTAACTGCAAAGCAAGTTAGGTTTTTTCCTCTTTTTTTAACTTTTGTAGAGATAATTCTCTTTTTAATATGAGGGTGTGTTTTTTAATCCTTTACATGTGAGCAACCTTCTGTGGTAGAAGAATATCAAAAGAGAAAGCAGAATACTTTGATATGTTCAATTCCAGCTTTAAAGCTATGTTGGAATGGCATTCAGAAATTTTCAGACAGGTTTTATTTCTCCATTAATATATGACATAGACAGCTATAGGTGGTTGGCCTGTACCTTATTATATCTCCAAAGGGACTGTATCAGTGGACTAATAAGTCATGCCATGTCATATCTTATAGAATCATAGAATCATTAAGGTTGGAAAAGACCTTTAAAATCATCGAGTCCAACCGTCAACCCAGTACCCATGCCCACTAAACCATGTCCTGAAGCGCCACATCCACACGTTTTTTGAACACCTCCAGGGATGGTGACTCCACCACTTCCCTGGGCAGCCTGTTCCAATGCCTGACTACCCTTTCACTGAAGAAATTTTTCCTAATATCCAATCTAAACCTCCCCTGGTGCAACTTGAGGCCATTTCCTCTTGTCCTATCGCTTGTTACTTGGGAGAAGAGACCAACACCCGCCTCCCTACAGCCTCCTTTCAGGTAGTTGTAGAGAGCGATAAGGTCTCCCCTCAGTCTCCTCTTCTCCAGCTAAACAACCCCAGCTCCCTCAGCCGCTCCTCATAAGACCTGTTCTCCAGACCCTTCACCTTATGATCGGTTTTATCTCCAGAAGAACAGAAGTGTATTAAAGAGGTGTTAAAAAGATTCAGGATAAAAAAAGACCTTTGCAATAGTTTACAAGTAATTTCTGTCTGAGTCCCTGGCAAGAATGTAGCAGAATTAATTCAATTTTGCTTGGATTCAGGTATCTTTAGCAGGCTCTCCATATGATAGAATGTATTATCCATTAATGCTTCCCAAGGCATCTCTGCTTTTCTTTTACGCTAAATATGATTTAAGTACAGACAAAAATATTTCTGATTTTCCTCCACATCCCAGTGGTGAAAATCCTAGCACATAATTTCCATGTACTAAATGGTTTTTCTTTCATTTTGTTTTTTTTTGTTCTTGTTGTTTTTTACCAAATAGATTAACTTAATAATTTATTGGGAAGGCCAGAATGTACTTCCCAAATAAGGGGCTGTATTCACTTATAGAACAATAAATAATTGCCCTCAGAAATGTTTTGTCCCAAAGCAGAACAGTCCTTCACTTGCCTGTTCTCTCATACCACACTTTTTCACAGGAACTGGGGACAATTAAAAAATTATTCCCTTGTGTAATATAAAAGCCATGGAATGCTAGGGAAGGGAACATAAACTTAGGAATTACAAAGATGTTCAATAGATTATGGTCAGTAACGCTGGGAAAAATATTAGGTTTTCTGGAGTAGAGCAAAATTACCTCCTTCTGTGTAATACTATCACATTTTCCAGATTTAAATTAAACAAGCAAATCAAAACACACAACGCCTGTAAGCATCATTCTTAGGGGCTTGCTGAAGTTACTGTTTGAACAGGTTTATTGTCCCATAAAGGCACATTTGCATCACGTAGATGTGTCATTTATAGTTTTTCATTAGGTTAAAAGGCTGCAAAATCTCAAGCCTTCATTGCTATCTAATAGAATATAATTCTAATTTTACAAGGTGGACTTGATTCTGTGATCCTGTAGGAGACTGGAACATGCAGCCTAGTAGTCTTTTGCTGKTTCTGGGAAGCTTTTCATTACCCTTTTTTGAGGAATGGCTCATCTTTGATGCCATGAAATATGTAGAACATGATGATCAGTGTTTTCAAAGCTAATGCGAAGGAAGAGTCCCACAGAACAACTGTATCCCATAAGATAACCACATGCCCCCCTTCCTTCCTGATTTACAAGCTGTGCAACACAGTGCAGTTTTCCAGACTCAGATGTTCTTCCGACTCGCTTCCTGAGAAGGAAATGCTCAAAATGTTTACTTGCTGTGATCATGGACAACGTTTCCTTTCAAATAGGAAATGATACAACTCAATGTCAGCCTGTAATCTTTTTTAGGAAAATGACAACACCAACATCGGTCTCTAGAATCATGAAAGACTGGCAGATACTTTTTACACTGGCAGCAGTCAATAGTTGATTTAATCCTTGGTACCAATAAAATCCTCAAAGCTGCAGATAAGGAGCCTGTGAATCCACAGAGGCGGGCTCCCTGGCGTACAATAGTCTCTGGCTACGCTTGTGCATGGTCCTGCAATATTTAAGGCACTCCTCTCGCTCCAAAAGACCAAACATAATGAAAACCTCTTGTTTACCACCAGTTAATGGCAGTCTTTTTAAATGACTAGCAGCATCCTGTTCAAATTATGCTGTATGTCACTTTAGATGCATGCCACAAAATAGTAGCGTTGGAGGGAACAGATTAAAAATTTCATGTTCAGCTTGGGGTTTAGTCAGTGCCGCATGACTGCTCTGAGCAGTAATACAGCGTGTGCCCCAGCCTGTTGTGTAAAGACTCTGCAGGATTAATATGCTGCAGCCCACGAGAACATGCAGCCTCTGGATGCTCTCAGCTGCAGGTGAAGGAGGACATGCCTCCAAGAGAGAATTAAAATATCTTAAAAGGGAGCAACTTGTCGTAACTTTGAACTTACCTCAGTTCTTCCAGATTTGATTATATTTTCAAAAGGATACCGAAATTAAGTGGGATAGATTTTGCTACCACATACCATTATAATTATAGTCCTATAATCGTATGTAACTGGCTTTTCATAATGATCATGATATTGATGTTTAATATCAAATATTTATCCAACTCTAGCCCTTCTATTAAAAGCAAACAATCATGCAGAATCTGAGAGGCTATGAAAGTACCTCAAAAACCACCTATAAAGCAATTGCAAAGTACATACTAAGCCACTTCTAAAATAATATGATGGCATAAACATCCCAGAGGTCTTATTGATCTTCAGTACCTAAATGCTAGAGTGCTTTTAATAATAGATGAGTGAGACATAAATATGCCACATAATACTGCATTATCCTAAATAACGCCTATAAATTGCCATGTGTAATATAAAATTGAAATATGCTAATGGAACATTGTGTGGATTCTTCCCAGTAAAAGCTGTCAGGAACCCGCCAAAACATTAAAACTGACAGAGATGAATGAGGGAAATTAATTAATATTTAAGAATGTTGCTCGTCTTTTTATTTCACACTAGTTTTTGCAGCAGGTTCCCTCAGGYGTTTGTGGTTGGGTTCCAATCCTATGCATTGATCTTTCACGCGAAGGCTTGTCCTGCTGAGATCATCTAGAGTCTTTCCATTATCCTCCCCCATTCCAGCAGCCACCATTTTTTTCACGTTGTCCCCCCTGGCACTTGTCAGATGTCTAACTTGGACTTACCTCCTGCTGGGAGAACGGCCATGTCCTGGACTTCCCTGCTGTCTTCATCAAGATAAGGGTACTTGGATCTTCCTCTCACCCCGAGGGCCTAAATTTGTCATTGCAGTGCTGTTTCTAGGCTAGGTTTAGGATAAATAAACTATCAGATGTAGGACTATTATATTTGAATGGAATGGAGAGAGTTGTGAGTGAACCATGGCCTGGTATGCTATAAGGAAAACTATTTTGAGAAGTTGTGACTGGTGGTTAGGACATTGGACTGCCTTGGCCTGGAGGAGAGCAGAGCTGCAGCACAGATTACCGCAAGTCAGGAAGAGCAAGGCGTTGAGCCTGCTTTTGTTTTTGTTCCTATTTTTAATAAAAACAATTCAGCAACTTCAAAATGTTTCATGAGATTGAGTGTCTTCTAGCCAGTCTTGCCTGAATGCTTATAGGTGTTTCATACTGAGGGAAACACACAGAGTTCATTTCTTTTCCTGGCTGTAGGTACAGTCAGGCACTTATCCCACTGCAGGAGACACAGATGCTTTCTTTAAGGGTAGTTGATTTTTAACATGAAGTGTGTGTTTCAGGTTGGAATTGTTCAGTATGGACAGACTGTAGTCCACGAATTTTTCCTGAATACATACTCGACAACAGAAGATGTGATGGCTGCAGCCACGAGAATACGCCAGCGAGGTGGCACGCAAACTATGACAGCCCTGGGAATAGATACGGCAAGGTGCGTTAACAAAATATTGTCCTGCATATAGTAGAAACAAACATAAACAGATATGGTGATGGTTCTGATTTTATAAATTAAAAATACGGTGTGGCTGACATCTGACTTCATTTTAGCTAAGCAAACAAGATGTAGGAGGGGGGTGCATAAAAAGACTCTGTCCAGCATCTAGAACAGTTGTATATGGCACACTGAAAAGGCAGCTGTCTCTTAAATGGAGGAAATAGGGAATGAGAAGAGATATGGAGCAAGATTGTAGTCCGAAGCAAAGGACTGATACTCTTCAATGTCCACACAGAGCACGTAGGAACTGTGTGTGTAGAGGGATGAAGGAAATCAAGTTTTCAGAGGAAATGSGAAAAAATAGAACTTTTTATTGTTAATTTGTTTTCATTGTGAAGTTAAGATTATTATGATGTTTGAGCTCACACTTGTCAGAAAGCCTAGAAATTTTATATCTGAAGTCTTTGAAGCTTCTGAATCTTTGGGAGATTAAAGATCTGTTGTAGCAATAGCATTATTTAGAAATGCTTCCTTTATGAGAAAAATTAAATCTGACTTATGTAGAACAGATAGTACCTGCAAAATCTCTCAGACACTTTCAAACCATACAGTGATGTCCTGGGATCTTTTTTCTTTTCTACTTTTTTTCCTGGCATGATAGCATGACATTATTCTGTTAAAGGACTGCATTTGCCCTTTCCAAACCACCATTTAGTGAAATATGCAGCCTCTTTCTGATGAACTATTTGATTATCTGACCAAAATTTTGTTGATATGATGTCTTAAATCCGATTAAATTCTTACATATTCACCAGTAAAGTTATAAGTAGAAGCTTAGATATAAGTAGAAGCTTGAGGGAGTCTGAACAAGTTGATGAAAGCAGAGCCAGTTGAGAATTGCCAAATACTCAGAAACCACATGTGGTTCAGAAAATCCCTGTGCACCACAAACTGCTGCAGGCTTGCATATACAGAAACTATCAGCAAAAGCTTCCTCTGTTCTTGCAGTATTCCTACCCATCCACTTTTGGCCATCGTCAGCAGTAGATCTTGGCTTTCACTTGTGTGGCCAGTCTTACAGTTCTGCGGTATTTTTCTAAAAAGAGGAAGTCCTGCTTCCTTCCTTCTCCTCCAGAGCCCTAATCCAACCTCGCCTTTTATGGTCCCCTCCAGAGTCTGGGTGAGCTGCTGCCCAAAACCTCAGTGCCCTTTTGCCCATCTGCGGCAGTAGAATTCAGCCAGTCACCCCCACCTGCCTCCGCTCACCTGCAAACCACTGCCACATTCCCAACACCCAGTTTTGCTGTAGATGTGCAGAGGTGTGCTGGTAGCTGAATACTTTGACCACGTGAAGTGCTGCTGTAGGGTGGAAATAGGTGGGGTTTCGGATGGGGAGGTGCTGGTTGGGTTTTTTTAAGCTGTGAAAAGCTGTTTGAAGGTGGCAGAAGTTTATTTGGAGAGGGGAAGAATTCTTCACTATCCAGCACTGTATTTTCTGCTGTTGCTCTCAAATGAATGAGAAATGAATGAAAAATGAATGAATGCTTGTGAAACTCATTGGCTATGAACTGTCATATAAGTTCTAATTGCTGCTGTTTGTATTTCTTTGTGGTTAATATTAATCTGGTTTTTCTGCTTCCTAGTTAATATAAAGTCTTYTAGTTTACGGTTGACTATGCAAATGTGATGCATGTGCTAAATGCTGACATTTCCTTTCTCCAAACGTTTTACGTTCCCTTTAGGAAAGAGGCTTTTACTGAAGCTCATGGTGCGCGAAGAGGAGTACAAAAAGTAATGGTTATTGTGACTGATGGGGAATCACACGACAACTACAGATTAAAAGAAGTGATTGATAATTGTGAAGATGAAAACATTCAGAGATTTGCTATTGCTGTAAGTGAAATTTATGGGAAAATTCAGACTCTTAAAAGCATGTTTCATTTTCCAAATGTAATTTCTGTTTAAAAAGTTCATTTCACAGAATCTTTATGGAAATATAATCATTTCAGAGAGGAGAAAAGAAGAAAAAACTGAAAAAAACATTAAAAATTCACTTTCTGTTTTTATAGCACATAAGAAAAAGCAATCTGCCTGTCTTCCTGGTGATGACAGGTGTGTGTGCATGTGAAGAAAAAGGAGAAAGAGTTTGAGGGGCAGTATAAAATCAAATCCTTTTTGTTAAGAGCAATGTTGAACAGARTGGATTAGTTAAAATCTGAGCAATTTCTATAGACACATTACCTACTTTCAAAAAAAAAGCGCAAATATAAACCATCAACAAAAAACAGGTTTATTATGGCTGTTCTGTGTGCTGGTGTTCTAAAGTTGCATTTTCATGTTAAACAAACTTAGTAGCTGAATGAGAGGATGAACATGACGGAGGTTAACACATATCGAGAAATATGGAAACATTAATGATAGATCTGGTGTGAACTCTCCACTGTATTTGTGTATTCCATACTCAGATCATCTGTGTTCTCTCGTTAATTTTGAAGRTACGTTGAATTGTTGCTTCTCAGTTGCTCTCTCTTTGGTTTGGTACAATGAGGTGGTAGGGAACCATACAACTTCAAGAAAGATGTTGTCTTTAATTTAGAGAAAGAAATAAAACACAAGTTGAATCCAGCAGCACACAAATTTTCAGTAGTTTCCTATGTAAAGCTAGAGAAAAAGTCATCCTTGAAGCTGCAATAATTTTTAGCAATAAAATCTCCATCTAGAACCAAATTTGAATAGCTCCAGTGTCAAGGAATGCTAGAACATGGGAGTTTGTTTTTAATTTCCCTCTCAAAACAAGTTAAGTGTATAGATCATTTTTTTCCTATGAAAAATACTTGTCGGTCTGGGAATTGGAGAAATGAGTCGTTTTGTTCTGAGGCATTCTGAGTTCTTTTCAGCAGTAGTGTTAAAACTGCAGACCAAATCTAAAGTCTTGTAATGTGATGGAGTTGTTAACATTGAATGCAAGTGTTGTTGTTATATGTATTTATAGGGCAAATCAGCACACAAAAAAGAATTATCCTGTGACTAATTAACATGTCATTAATTGCTCATATACTGCATTATGACAAGAACTAGTGGTACCTATGCAGAAGCCAGTGCAATTGTGTATTCTGGTTTGGGTGGTGTTGTGTTCATTTTTTCCTAAATTAAGGCCTACTTCAGCAAATCATGGAATCATAGAATAAACCATTAGAATTTTGTGAAGAGGGGAAAAAAAGGACAGTAGAGGATAGCAAACATTACACCACAGAGTTGCTTTGTTTGCTATTGTTGATATTTTCAGAAAAACAACTGAGCCCTCATACAGTTCTGTGCTCATTGGAAAAGAATGGTTTCAAATCAATTTGAGCAAGGTTTTAACAGAACAAATTAAGGTTAGATATGATTTCACAATATTCTCCGACAACCTGCTTCAAACATAGCTTTTAAAACAGGTTATAAAATGTATCTTTGACTTTTTTTTTTTAATTCTCCTTAGATTCTTGGCAGCTACAGCAGAGGAAATTTAAGTACTGAGAAATTTGTAGAGGAAATAAAATCCATTGCCAGTAAGCCTACTGAAAAACATTTCTTCAATGTCTCAGATGAATTAGCTCTTATAACTATTGTTGAAGCACTTGGAGAGAGAATATTTGCCCTGGAAGGTATGACATTATTTAAAATTTTACTTCATGCATGCATTACAACTGAAGCAAATAGAAGACCACCTGCTTTTATCTTCCTTTGAAATGTATTGTGCTGCATAATATGTATTATGCAGGTATTTTTTTCATGCTGATCATAAAAATATTTTACAATAGATATCAAAAACGTAGATAATAATGTGAAATATGTTTAGATGGGTTAGAGCCTATGGAGACAATAGCCTAAAAGGGTAAGTAATCATTACTGGTTTAGCTGGGGTAAAAAAGCATTGCCAGACCATATCCTGATTACCCCATGATCATGTGTTCGTTTGCCTATACTTTTAGGTTCCCTTTTTGGTTAATTATTAATTACAATATATTACTTTGCTGCACAAGTTAACATGGACTTGGTGTATAGAGTTGACAAGATATTTTTCTCCTTTGGAAATGTTCATGATACTCGGATTTTAGCACAGAAAAGTCATTCTCTCATAATGTCTACTTACGTTCTCCATCCAAATTAGGCAACACTGCCCAAATCTGTTTGTTTCAAGCACATTACTGGTAACAGAAGGCTGAGTTTGTTAGTTACAAATTAGGCCAACCCCTACTGAATAGGGAGCTCTTTTGTTAAGTCCCTATTTATTGAGAATAATACACTTTCAGTGGAAAAATATTGGTTCAAACAGAAATTCAAAACTTAGTCTTCAGTTTGTGCTTTGTACTTCTAGAAAAGTGAGAAAAATCATTGTCTTTCAGTAGTAGAATAAAATGTTAGTTACACCTGTTAAATCTAATGGCTATAGAATAAAAAGTTAATCAACTGCTAGTCATGACAACAGACGAAGGATATAAGACCTAACATGACAGTTTCTGGACATCTGTGTGCTCAAATTTAAGGTTTCATGCCATAGCTCAACCCTCTGAACAACCAGATGCCACTGGAACAGACGTTCTCACTTTGTCACAGTCCACCTTGTCCCTTTTAGCGATCAGTAGCCACTAGGTAGTGCCCGTCTGTCACATGAAACCCCAGCCTCCAAAAAGTGGAGTAAATTGTGCTGGCTTGAACTCCCTGCTGATGGGGAATGCTTTATATCATGAGCTCTAACCCGTCCATTGACTTTAGTAATTCATTCCTCTAATCATAATAAAAAATTACAAAACATTTGAACATTAAACAAGTTCTGTAGCTTGACAAAATATCCAAACAAATGTAGTTATGTTGACAGTGGTGAAACTAACTGTTTGATTAAATTGTAGAAATGTTATCTGTTTATATGATAGTCAGCTCTTGAGATGAGTAATCCTCATCATCATATCCTCCAGTATTTTGGTACTTTAAGCATACCTCTTTAAGTATCAACAAGTTCTGCAGTACTCCTTGAATTCAGCTTTAATTTGCTGCAAAAGGTGCAGTAACAAATACCTACTTCTTGGATATTGTTACTTTTTACTTAACATAAACTGATTATAAACTGTTAGGATATTTGTGCCTTGATATATTTGCCTTATTTTCAATTTTTATTTTATATAGACTTGTCTGTATTACCAAAAAATATATATTTGAAACAAAAAATGCGGGAAATTCTTTTCATCCACACTGTAAGAGACAAGCTAGGTAATTTCACCACTCCCAGAAGGCTTCCTGATTTCCAGATTTTCAGTAGGAACTCAGACTCTGTGCTGGGATTTCTGTATAAGACACCTGTGATATGGGATAAGAAATGTCACCTCCTCCACCTGTGAAAGTCCCAGAAACCATATAATCTGGCTGCAAGGGAAGTCAGAATGGAACTGGAAAGGGGATCTTAGCTTTATATCAAAACATAGCAAGGTTGAGTTGCTCCAGTGGGTTGGTGAGGCTGGAGCTAGAAGATGCTGACTAAACCAGTTTATGTTGACTCTTCAGGCATGCTTTCCTGTCCCTTCCAAAGCATTTCAGGAGCTAATCTAGATTTGCAAATGTGTCCATGGACGCATTATTGTGGCAGAGCAGAAAAGCAGATTAATTCTGTCCCACCCAGCTTTCTGGTGACAATCCAGCTTATTGGATTTGTGCAATGTAGAAAAGATTAATTAACCCTAAACACTGTAGCTGAGTTAACTTCTGTGCATCGAGGTCACAGGAACTTTGATTCTTGAAATTCTGTATATGAATCTGTTCAAATTCTCAATCTAAATAGCCTCCTGGTAGTATAACAGTACATTTGATTTTTTTCTTGGATTTCTTGTTTTCTTTTTGGTTTTGACCTTTAAAAAATGCAAAGGAAAATTGAGAGAGAGTTGAAAAATCAAATCCAACAAAACCCCACACTTGACAGCCAGTGGATTTTTACACATAATCTTTTTCATATGCCTGTGTGTCTCATGGCATGGACTTCCGGTTTTAACAGCAATTTTATGTTTTATCCAACCCGTGGGCAGGTACAAATGTTTTTTCACAAAATATCCTTTGTAGGATGGTTGGCAGTTTGAAACTCAATGGAAAGTCAGTCTGGGAGCCGTTATCTAAGCAGCATTCAGAGCTGCACACACTAACAGTACCAGCATTGTCCTCTGCYTCAGACTGTGAGAGTCCCGTCTTTCCCAGCTCATTAAGGAGCATCCTTTATTGCATGAAAATATTGTTTATCAGCAAATGCGCAACTTGAAGAGTTTTATGCTGAAAAGAACTATAATCTTTTCAGACTTAGCAAAGCAGCTACATCTTGTGAAACATGGTGGCATGTGTTTGAGTGTCAAACATTTTGTGTTTGAGATCATGTCTCCTTCCTATGCCTGGCCATAAATCCCAACAATTAGCAAAGACATCATGTCCCAGGGAGCAACCTCTTTGGTTTAGTTGCTGGGTATCAAAAGTTCAGTATTATTTAATAATCCAGATGCCTGAAATTCATGCAGCCATGGCTTGCTATGCCTCAGTCTCATTCACACAGTTGGAGGATCACCTCAGCACTCAGCTGGTAGCAAATTCTGTACTCTTCCTGGACAAGCATCAGAGCAGATTTCATAGCTTCCCTCTACTGCCCACTACTGTATCTTGCTCTCAAGGAGGAATCAATATGCATAATATAGCTACCTTACTTGTGGTGCTTAAGGTGGCAAAATAGTTCTTGAGTATTGCTTTTAAGGAGGGGAAGAGGCAGACCTTTGTCTTCCCTGATGATATTATAAGTGAACCTGGGAGCAAAGCAGCCCATCAGAGTTTAATAACTAGCATATGAGTACCTGACAAGGTACTGAAACTAGTACTAAATCACCTGATAACTTTTTTATTCAAAGTCACTTAAGAAAATCAGGAAGATTTTAATGTAACTTTGTGGTCAGGATTATAGTTCCCAAGCCCTTCCTTGAGGCTTATGAATCTTGGACAACTGAGATTCTCCTATGTTGTTTTTTGCAAAGATTCATACAAACATCAAGTGTTTTTCATTTAAAGTTCTACCAGCTGCCCACAAATTTTTAGTTGCTTGAATACAAGGCCAGGGTTACATGGCTGCTGTTTTATTGTTCACTTAGCTCAAGTGGAAAATGGCTTAGCCATATTAATCAAACATTCCAAGCATATTTACCATCAGCCTGAGGTCAAATCTGGTCAGTTTTAGCCCAGAAATATTTCTTGGACAAGTTCTGAGGCATGATCTTAAAATGGAAACT
Organism: Oceanodroma leucorhoa; assembly: GCA_030449065.1. Classification (NCBI taxonomy): domain Eukaryota; kingdom Metazoa; phylum Chordata; class Aves; order Procellariiformes; genus Oceanodroma; species Oceanodroma leucorhoa. The sequence continues at coordinate 2,564,971 of JASVER010000093.1, forward strand.
CTCATACTTAGTGGTAGCATTTAACACAGATCTTAATTTCTGTATTTATTATAAAAATCTATGGCAAACTGTATCCACTGAATATTCTAGTTAATTATGCTATCCTTTACTATCATATGAGCTTTTTCATTTCGCTATTCAGATACTTTTTCAGATTGAAACTAATTTATTCATGAATCGTACTTTTTTCTGTTTAATAGCAACAACAGACCAGCAGGCAGCCTCATTTGAAATGGAAATGTCTCAAGCTGGTTTCAGTGCTCATTATTCTCAGGTAAGAAAACTGTTGGAAAATAGAAGTTCTTTTACAAAATAGGTTTTTGTTGGTGATGGCATGAATTTGGAATGAGTATTTCAGAATTCTTTGTACGGTCCTGCTTGCTGTTGGAAGTTTCCCATAATCCAGTTATTTTTTTGTAAAAATGTATGTAAATAATTATTATAAACAATGAAAGCTTAAGAAAATAAGTACCTTCTTCACATGAACTCTAAATTTAATGCTCCCATAACACTTTCTATCAGGAGAATAATCTATAATATGTTAAGAAAGACACAGAAAGACTTTTTACCAGGGCCTGTAGTGACAGGACAAGGGGCAATGTTTTTAAACTGAAAGAGGGTAGATTTAGATTGGATATAAGGAAGAATTTTTTTTACTATGAGGGTGGTGAGACACTGCAACAGGTTACCCAGAGAACTGGTGGATGCCCCATCCCCCTATTCAAAGTCAGGTTGGATGGGGCTTTGAGCAACCTGATCTAGTGCAAGACATCCCTGCCTATGGCAGGGGCGTTGGAAGGTCTCTTCCAACCCAAACCATTCTATGATTCTATGAACTATAAAACTGTTCTCTCTAAATATTAATGTGTAAATTGATATTGCATTGTATTGGTGAAATTGAGACAGAAGATATGTAAAAACGATATTTCTGTCATGGTTATGATCTGCATTATTAGTAACACAATATATTCTTAGTTCTGTTAACACATTGAATACTTCAGTCCTTAGGGGGTAAATATTTATTAAACTGGGATGCAAAAATCCCTGGGAATTTATATTAGCAGAAAATCATTCCATGTATTTTATTTATTCTTGAAAAATCAAAATATATCCATTGTGATGATCTGCTCAGTGTACACAAATGAAATTAAAATTTAACATGAGATCAAAAGAACTGGGAAGAGTTAAGCTTTAAAGATACATAAAAGTAGTGACAGTGGAAAAGAACACAACAGGAGAGTAACTGAACTGAACAACAAGCAATCCAAGACAAACTGACATGCATACAAAAATTTTCAACGTGGTTTTGTATACAGCTCAGCATATCACTGGTAAAAAAGAGAATAAAAGACCTTCAATATGATTTAACATAAATACTTTATTGCAGAAGTACCCTCCTTTCATTTTTACTCTCTGCACTACATTACACATGATTCTTCAGACGGTGTATCATACCTTAGAAACAAGTATTACCCGGATAGGGAGCGCAAGGATTTATAAGATTATCTGTTTGGTAGAGCATATTCTTGAAGGTCACAAACAACTGATCTGCTATCATCAGAACCTCACTTCAGAAGTGGGTCTTCAGTCCTTGGTGCATTGACAAACTCAGGGTCTCTGGTGTCTGTCTTATCTAGAAGGCTACATTCATGCCTTTAGGCAAGAAAGGTCAGCAAACCATTTCTCATTGACAAAAGGCTCTTGCACAATATACGAGACTGACAGATTCAACAGAGAAAGGTTCAAGTTTCTGAAATTTTGTTTGGGGAATGCATTTAAGAGTTGTATTCTGTGATTAGCTCTGCTAAATCCCTTTTGTCTTTTTATTTGGCCTGGAATGGTAAGCTGAAGTTGTAGGAGCTGTGTTTCATTCTGCTGCTTTTCCTGAATGGCCTTTTTTTTTTTTTTTTTTAAGTTGGGTGCATTTTTAATAAAAAGTGGGAGACATACTATAATTGTAGGGGCCATACTATAATAGTAAAACAGGGCTAAATATGTAAGTATACAGGAAGCATTACCCAAATGCGAGCATCATGATCAATGAACGTCTAAAGATGGTTCACATAGAGAACAAGCTTTTTGTTTTTCTCTTCATAAGGATTGGATCATGCTTGGAGCAGTTGGAGCATATGACTGGAATGGCACAGTGCTCATGGTGAAGGACAGTGGTATTTCAATGCCAACTAATGACACTTTTCGTGACAGGCTTTCAGAAAAAAATGAACCCCTTGCAGCCTATCTAGGTAAGAGAAATAGCCTATCTTATAACACTTTTGACAAATGCTGCAAGACCTCTCTCAAATCTTGTTCACAAACAGTATCTTACAGAATACTATCTTATATTCTAGGAGCCTGGGAAAATTTATTATGTTTCCCATTATTATTAATGTTTATAGACATATATACATGTCTACTGTATGATTTTCTTGTTCTATTAAAAAAAATTACTACTTCTACAATGAAAAAACTAGTCCAAACATTTACAGACCTAAGTATATCTAGACTTTCCCCAATAGAGATGTCTAATCTGTTCAGAGAAGATTTCATAGATTCCTCTAGTATTCTTCTCAAGTTTTTCTGTGCCTCGATAGTTAAAAAGTTTTATACAATATTCAGTCTAAATCTCTGCTTAAAATTAAGCTGATTTCTGTCACTCAATGGACAAGAACAACAGTTTACCACTATCTTTTTTTATAATAATGTTTTGCATAGTGACAGGCTATCGTTTTCCTCTTAGCCTTTTCTACCAAAAAGCATCAGTGGCCTTGCTCTCTTCTCTAGGTCTTGCTTTCTACACCTCATGGTTCTGTTTGCTCTGTTATCTCATTTAAGCCACATTTTCACTGATGAAGAGCTACCACTAGAATAATTTCTTTTTTTTCCCTAACTACACTGTTTGTCTTCTTCGCAGAATGCCATTAGCTACTTTTTTTTTATATCTCAAATTTGGTAAAGTCATTTTAAATTTAGATCCTATCCTCCATAATACTTGCAACTCTGACGTAGTTTTGATTCATCTGCAATTTTTTTAAGTCTTCCTTCACCCAAGTTGTTAAATTGTTAATATTAAACAGAGCTAGGTTCAAAATGCCCCCAGAATCACATTTGGAAGAATCCATCAGTTTGACAGTGAGCCAGTGACAACTGTTCTTTGAAAGCAGCTTTTCAACCAGCTAGTCATGAGTTATTTCATCAGTACAATCATATCACACACTGTGTGAGAATAGCAAAGTGAACATGACTCACCAGCCTGTGAACAGGTTTAATAACACAGTGGTGCTCATGACTCTGACTGTAGGCAAATACACATCCCGCCCTTTTAATTAACTCTGCTATTATTCTCTAGCATAAGTAGGGCTAAACATCTAGTTGTAGAACAGGTGCTAAAAAGGCTCTGAATCACAGCAAGTATTTTTGATGCATTCTGTGTGTACTTCATCTTGACTTCTTTTCTGCTTCCTAGGATATACTGTGAATTCAGCATTGACACCTGGAGGTGTACTGTACATAGCAGGACAGCCACGATACAATCACACTGGCCAAGTTATCATTTATAAAATGGAAGGAAGAGAGGTACAAGTACTTCAGAGGTTAAATGGAGAACAAGTAAGTATGAATTCATGATTAACATACAAGAGGAATATGGCATAAGAAATAGAAATAGTAATTTCAAATGAGAATTCTGCATCAGAAGAGCAAATGAAACTGGGAGTTGTAAGCAAGACCAGAAGGAAGGGTTAGGTAGGTGCTCTGGTATGGTAAGTAATGGAAAGTGGACTCTACAGTAGTCAGAGACCCTTGGAAATTTTCTCTTTGAGAGTTAGAATCATAGAATCATAGAATCATTAAGGTTGGAAAAGACCTCTAAGATCATCGAGTCCAACCATCAACCCAGTACCCATGCCCATTAAACCATGTCCCGAAGCACCTCATCCACACGTTTTTTGAACACCTCCAGGGATGGTGACTCCACCACTTCCCTGGGCAGCCTGTTCCAATGCCTGACTACCCTTTCAGTGAAGAAATTTTTCCTAATATCCCATCTAAACCTCCCCTGGCGCAACTTGAGGCCATTTCCTCTCGTCCTATCACTTGTTACTTGGGAGAAGAGACCAACACCCACCTCTCTACAGCCTCCTTTCAGGTAGTTGTAGAGAGCGATAAGGTCTCCCCTCAGCCTCCTCTTCTCCAGGCTAAACAACCCCAGCTCCCTCAGCCGCTCCTCATAAGACCTGTTCTCTAGACCCTTCACCAGCCTCGTCGCCCTTCTCTGGACACACTCCAGCACCTCAATGTCCTTCTTGTAGTGAGGGGCCCAAAACTGAACGCAGTATTCGAGGTGCGGCCTCACCAGTGCCGAGTACAGGGGCACGATCACCTCCCTACTCCTGCTGGCCACACTATTCCTGATACAGGCCAGGATGCCGTTGGCCTTCTTGGCCACCTGGGCACACTGCCGGCTCATGTTCAGCCGGCCGTCGACCAGCACCCCCAGGTCCTTTTCCGCTGGGCAGCTTTCCAGCCACTCTTCCCCAAGCCTGTAGCGTTGTCTGGGGTTGTCGTGACCGAAGTGCAGGACGCGGCACTTGGCCTTGTTGAACCTCATGCAATTGGCCTCGGCCCATCGATCCAGCCTGTCCAGATCCCTCTGCAGAGCCTTCCTACCCTCAGGCAGATCAACACTCCCGCCCAGCTTGGTGTCATCTGCGAACTTACTGAGGGTGCACTCGATCCCCTCGTCCACATCATTGATAAAGATGTTGAACAAGACTGGCCCCAAAACTGAGCCCTGGGGAACACCGCTCGTGACCGGCCGCCAACCGGATTTGACTCCATTCACCACAACTCTCTGGGCTCGGCCGTCCAGCCAGTTTTTTACCCAGCGAAGAGTATACCTGTCCAAGCCATGAGCCGCCAGCTTCTCCAGGAGAATGCTGTGGGAGACAGTGTCAAAATGGTTGTAGCCATCTCCGTACTTGCAATTTTTTCTGTCTGCTGAGTGGAAAGGGTATGTAACTGGCAGGAAACAGGTGCGACAAGCAGGGTTCTGTGCGAGAGCATCAGCTGGGATAGCATGAATTATTGAATAACTGCTTGTATATTGAGTAGCTGCTCAGTATAGGAGCTGCAATTCAGGAGAATTCAGGTTACCTAATTTTCATCTATAGCTGATGTCTGCAACTCAGCTAATCAATAAATCCTTTTAGAGTCAATGAAAGAAAGCAGACATTTTTAATGTTTGAGGGATCTGGCCTACTTGAAGCATGTTCTGTGAGATGAGATGCATCTTGCTCTGGAAGGGACTGCTTCTCATGTTGAGTATAAAGGAAATGCAGGGTGTCTAGCTTAGCTGTGAAGTGAATGTAATCAGATAAATCCCACACCTTGTATCCAGCCTATGAAAGTATCTAGCTCTTTCTGTAGATCTTGTTCCTCTGCATCTAGTGGCAACCTGGGAATTTTGGAGGCTGCCTACACTGTGTTGTCTCGGAGCTATTGTCCACCATCCTACCTTTTTCCCCTGGAAAGCCTAAGACCACTGATTTTGCTCCTTCTGTGTATTATTGTTGGGACTGAAGAGAAAACTATCTTCCCCAAGACACTTCTATTCAAATGCTGCCCTAAGAGATCCTACTCCCCTTAGCAGGTAGAAGGCACCATTTGTACCTTTCAAACTCAGGAGAGTCGAAAGTTGAATGGACCATTCTTAAATAAAAAAATCTGACAACAAACCTAAAACAGAAAACAAGTTTCAAAGGCAAACATACCAAAAAGATCTTCTAGGTAGCAAAGAAAATTTCTGCCTAATGGTTAATATTTGGTGGTGTTGTAAGCAACCATAAAACAGGTCTCTGAATAGGAAAAGTTGCATGATGTTGCTGACTTTGTCTCTGATTTATACCTTATATTTTCCTGCAGATTGGGTCATACTTTGGGGGTGTTATCACCACAATTGACATCGATAGGGACTCATTTACAGACCTTCTTCTTGTTGGAGCTCCTATGTATATGGGAACTGAGAAAGAGGAGCAAGGGAAAGTATACGTTTATAACCTGAACAAGGTAAGGATGATGTTTATTGACCAGGAACAGAACATGCTCCTTACTGTCTTCATATTCTTATTTTAAAGAAATAGGATAATTTGAGCTGGGGAAGATGACCTGTTGAAAACAGAGAAACGTGATTTTGACAATTGAGAGCATAATACAGAGTATTTTTGAAAGATTCTTTCTCAAACTCTGTTTTCTCACCTTTTTTTCTAATGTAATCTATTATATGGATAAGCACTATATCCTGTAAGCTGCAATATGGCATAGATGCAAATTGGTAGGATTAATTTTCTATCACATTTTCTTTTTGCTTTCACGGGTTAGGGAACGATAGGGCTCATCCATCCTAAAAGTGTGTGCTCCAGTCTCCTTGTGACTTACCAACCTAGAGCTAAACCCCATACACCCAACAGCTTTTAAACAAGTCACGACTAGATTGAGGAATATACCAGCTACACCTCAACTTCTTAATTTGATAAGTCTTTCCTTCCAATGTCTATGCATACTTTTTCTTCTTTTTTTCTTTAGTCCTGTACCATTGTGTATCATTGTAACAGTTATCAAAGTATGTCGTAGCAATGATGGTCTCCTAAAGTACTATTGCAAGAAAAGGACCTGAAGAGACTGGATCTATTTGACAAGGAACTTTTCCAGTTTCTATATGCACGTTGCTAACAACAAATTGCTGGTGAATAGGGTTGGCAAGAAAACAAGAATTCCATGTCCTCCAGTGATGTGAGGGTTTGAATTGTGTTTTTCCTTGCTTCCATTTATCCGTCTCCAAATAAAGGAGATGCAGCAACTGCTTGCTGCTGCTAATCTGTAACATGGAACTCATGGGGCCAATCCCTTGGAAAGATTGGTTACATACCATACTGTACGTGTGTTTTTGATCTAGGATGCACGCTGTACCAGAAGAATATATATGTTAGGCCATGGAGTATGTGTCTACTGAGGACAGAATTCAGTCTACGTAAGAGAAACGCTGTCTTTTGTTCTGGAATAACAGTATTGCCATCTGTATTTCATCAGAAACTTGGCTTACTTCTCAGATTAAGAGAATGCCTTTAGAAGAACTCTTTACACTATCTTAAGAATGAAGTGGTTTACTTACAATAACACCTAAATATTATGATACTACACTTTCCTGTGAACCTCTAACTTCAAGAAATATGCGGATGCAGATGCAGAAAGAGAGGGAGCAAGAATGTCTTTCCCACCCGCTGCTCAGAAAGAACATTTGAATTATAGTTACAGAATCACAGTTTCTACAGTGCCTGAAATCACTAGGAATAGGATGTAATTGTTTCATTTAATTCATCAGTTTGTTTTCTGGACAGAAGCTCTTAAACACCTGTATTGCAAAAATGTTGACGGAAATCCACAAACTCTAAATCTGTTCTTTCACAGACAAAGTTTGAATATCAGATGAGTCTTGAACCTATAAGGCAAACATGCTGTTCACCGTTAAAACAAGACACGTGCAAAGTTCTTAAGAATGAGCCTTGCGGTGCACGCTTTGGGACTGCGATTGCTGCAGTGAAGGATCTCAACCTTGATGGATATAATGACATTGTAATAGGTTCTCCCTTAGAGGATGATCATCGGGGAGCTGTTTATATTTATCATGGCCATGGCAACACAATCAGTAAAAAATATTCGCAGGTATGAAGTAAAACTTTACAAATTGGCAGCCACTGTAAGTGTATGTAGCACAAATCCTGTTTTCTCATGTCTTCCCAACATAGAATCAAACTGTGACTTCACTTGTCATGACAGCTTCTTTTTTAAAATGCTCTGTACTTTTAAACTCAGTCTGATTTAATTGAGTTTGACTCTAATAATGTTAGAAAATATTTTTGCGTGTTTTTATTAGAAACCTTCTGAAATGTTCTATACAGCCAGAAAAGTAGATATTTTGCGATTCTGAAAATTTATAGTGTGTTCATCACCATGGTAACCCTTTTAGGAGTATTGTAATGAAAATTTAATACATTTAAGGAGTCTAAAGGCCGTCTAACTGCCAACAAATGCATCTTGAATGTTCTTATAAAATCCTTCAATATGCAGTGCATAAACCTCTCAATGCTTTTCACAGCGTATTGCATCAGGTGGAGATGGGGAAAAAGTGAAATTTTTTGGCCAGTCTGTGCATGGAGAAATGGATTTAAACGATGATGGGCTGATAGATGTCACCATTGGAGGCCTTGGTGGGGCTGCCCTCTTCTGGTATGGATACTCACAGCAGCTGTCAGGCCAGAAAATAAATAATTGTCTTTATGTTAACTTGCATGCACTACTCTTTGGACTGTTGTGAGGATACTGGTTTGATCTCATGCTTCGACACTGGCTGTGAATCTTCATATTTTCATGTCTCTCTGGAGGAACAAGGACAAAACTTAATAGATAACAGTAATAAATATAGGAATGTTTTAGAAAACTTGTTAGCCTAGTATGAAGACCTTGTCCTCCTAGATCATATTCAAAATAGAAACTGATTCCACTTGTGGCACTAAGTAAAATAGAAAAAAACCCTAACTGTTCTCTTTTTCACACGATATTGCATATTATCTTATTAGCAATATCAAGGACAGGTTCAAATGTAAAGGGGTCACTAAGAAAACTCATTTGACTTCCTAAGAAGAAAACTCTAGTTTGACTCCCTCCAGAAAATCTTGGAAAAATTTAACTAAACTTTCCGGTTAACAGTTAATTCATTTTCTTTACAAAAGAGTATGATTCAGATGGCATAATGAGCAATATATTTTTTAAGAGAGAAGAGAAAAATAACAGTAAGAGRAATAAACAAGGTAACATGTAATCCCTCATTTCTAAAACATAACTAAAGCCATTTCTCTCTCTGGTAAGGCAATTGCTAAGCCAGTTCCTTGCTTTCCCTGTCCTGCTGTTCCACCTAACTCACCTGCTAGGTGATCAAGTTTGTTAGGTCTTGCTACCATCCTCAAGCTGCCAGCTTCTCCTCACCTTCGTCTGGTAGTTTGTCTTTCTAAAAGCACACAATGAACACAATGAGATGCCCCTTCCCTGTACTGTTTAGATCACAAATCTGAAGAAAGCTTTTTTGCCAGCTAAATTTTCTGCTGGTTTAGTACACCAGCATAGCCTGTCTCAAGGCCAAAAGGGAACTGAGCTAAAGCAAAGGGAGAGGCAGCAATACTTTGCAGGGACAGGGGTGAAAGGGAGTTGAAGTGAAGAAAATTGGTAGTGAATCTCAGCCTGTTTATCTACCCACAGCCTAAGAGATGGCACACTACCCTCCAGCTCATGTATAATATGTTCATCTGTGGATACCTTCAAGCCTGGGTCTGGGCCTTCAGCCTATTTTAAAATGGGACTGTATAGAGTTGCTTAAATGCTTTTGAAAATATTTCCTTTCATCTGTTATCTGTTCTGAAACAAGTACAGCACTGGGGAGAAACCCTGTGACCATTTTCTCTGTAATTTGTTATTTACTGGTACTATGTATAGAGTGTATAGTTAATTATTTGTCTAGATCATCACATATGTGTATTTTAATGTTGAAATTTGCACATTTTGTAAGTTCATTCTTAAGTTAAAAAAGTTACTGCTATTATTTTCAAGACACTTTCTCTCTTTGTGTTTTTGTTAAGGTCCCGTGATGTGGCTGAAGTAAATGTTTCCATGCAATTTACACCCAAAAGCATCAATATCCAACAACAAAATTGTCAGATAAATAAAAGAAAAACAATATGCATAAATGCCACAATTTGTTTTAAGACCAGACTAAAGTCAAAGGAAGATACATTTGAATCTAGTAAGTAGATAAGCACTAAGCTATGGAATCTTTTCACTATAAAACTGCTATGCTTACATTTGTTTATTTCTGCAAAAATGGAATGCAACTGTTCTAAATTCACTATTCCAACTGCATTTAAGATACTGAGGGAAAAAAAAATGTGTAGAGGCAAACTGATTCATAATATTGATCTCAACTTCCTTTGCAGGTCTACAGTATTGGATTACTCTCGACTCACAAAGGCAAATATCTCGAAGCTTGTTCACAGAAAGCCATGAGAGGAAAATGCAAAAAAATATAACTATCAAAGGGTCAGAATGTATTAAACATAACTTCTACATGTTGGCAAGTAAATCATTTAAAGTGTTTTTCTCATGTTGACATTATAATAACCCAAATGTATTCCATTAACTGTAAATTGGACAACAAAATCTGCATCCAGAATTAATCTTAAGAAATGTACATAAAATTTGTTTGCTGCTTAGAATTTATATTTTTGTATATGTATATAGATATAACCTATTTACTTATATATACAGTCTATTTACCTTTGTCTCTTTCTTTGTGTCYGTCTTAAGAAAGAACATAACACACTTAGTGGAACGAAGCAGCTATCGTGGTTAGTAGTTTAGGTGCATTCAAAACTCAGCAGGAGCATGTGAGCTGGAAGTCTAGTTTGCATATTGGTGCAATTCCTCCTGCTAAAATATAGTAAAAAAACTCGCAAATTAGGTTTGGGATAGAGAATACTTATTCACTGTGAAACAGAAATGTAATTAGCAACTGTGAGTATGAAATTGCCCAGATTGTAACTAATGTGCAGAGTGAATGGAGGTGTATATTATAAGCTACCTACATTTAAAATGTTTAGTGACTTCACAATTGTGTCATAATTCAAAACTAATGATAAATGATGCCCAGAATTTGCTTGAATATGCAATACATCTCCTAACAGCAGGCCTCAGTTTGACTTCACACAAGATGATACTGCCGGTGTTCATCTTACTGATTCTTTAAGCACAACTAAAAGAGGAAAGTCTATGAGTTGACTGTTCTGAGACATTCTTAAATGAAACTGTGTAGGATGCTCAGACTATGTGGTATTTTTGTGATGAGATGAGATACACAAAAACATTCGTAGATATTTATAAGGATTGGTTTGCACATTAAATACTTTATCATCAATTGCAAGCATTCAAATGCTTCTCTAGCAAGGATGGTGACAATATGACTGAAAAATATTTTACCTCAGCATTGTTTGGGTTTTTTTAACCTCCTTAGATATTAAAGCAATTTTGTTTTCTTTATGTTCTAGGATAAGCCTGACTTTCAGGACTCCGTGAAGGTTTTGCTGGAGTTCAGGTTTTCTGATCCAGAGAGTGGACCTGTTCTTGATAGCAACCTGCCGAATTCAATATCTGAATACGTAAGTCAGCAAGATTCTGTATTAATAACCAAAGTATATAAGGTAAAATTCATAGCCTGCACAAGAGCTGAAAGTATTGTCCACAAATTGGCTAAAGAGGGAGGGTCGTTGAACTTGTCCAGAAGATGTTTCCTCTAAATGAGTCTTCAGGAGTGAAAAGCTTGATTCAGCGTGCTTGGGAACCAGCCTGGGGTTTTAAAGCTCTCCAGAGTTAACTGAAGGTAGAAGAGAGCACAAGCAATTTTATTGTCATTTTTTACATAAGTAGAGCAGGGGAATGTTAGTCATATACTTCGATGGATGGTGCTTGGCATCATTCATACTTCTACTATTGCCTCTTTCTAATCTAGATGAATCACTTAGAAGGGAATGAATAGAAAGGTTATGTTTCACCTGTGCATTTTACAGGATATTGGCATGTTTAACTGACTAATATTAGGGAAGACTTCTTTGGTTGTCAAACAGAAGACCTTATATAAAATTAGATAATGAATTAAAATGCAAGTATTTAATTTTAATAATAAATGTAATAAAATTGAGAATAAAAATACTATTGTTGCAGATTCCTTTCACAAAAGATTGTGGAGCCAAAAATAAATGCATTTCAGATCTTGTTCTGAATGTAAAAGCAAGCATAGCTGGAGACAGGTAACTACACTGGGTTTATTGTATCACTTGATATCTGTACAAAATTTCTACGTAAATTATAAATTCTGTAGTCCAATAAGATAATGCTGTGGCATAATTTCAGAATAAAATCAGAAACAATATAGTCTGGACACTGAAAGAAGTTCCTCTTTATGTTAAAAACAGATTTAAAAGTTAAGATGTTCAACATTCTTGCTTTATTTTACAGCTCTTCTCCATTCGTTGTAAAGTCACGCAATGATAAGTTCACCATCCAGCTCTCTGTGAAGAACAAAAAAGACAGTGCCTATAATACCAGAGTTTTGGTTCAGTATTCTCCAAATATTATTTTTGCTGGCATTGAGGTAGGAATTTTTCACATTATCATATTTATCATAACCTATATTGCTAGAGAGATCTGAGGAAGCCTTTTTATTAAGGCTGAATGTCACTGCCCTGGCACCATCTCAGTTGATTGGAAGAGATTCCCTGGGAGTGCTGTCCTCGCTTGTCCCTCTGAAAGAGTGTATTTATTTTGACCTGAGTGGACTCTTGCCTAGCCTCCGTTAACTACAGATGCAAGTTTCACAATGACACTTAGACAGCAAGTGCCTGTCTTAGATGAACGTCAGCACCGTGAATCGTCTGTACATCTGTAAAGCCAGAAATGCCTTTTTATTCATCAGTGCAGCTCCTGAGCCTCTAGAATTCTTCTTTTGCACATGTATAGAAAAAGCACTGTCTTGGTAGGGTAGCATAGATCAGTGTCTCATACCTACCTCAGACAGCATTTCCAAAGTAGCTGTTCTTCTGCCTGCCTCAGCAGATATGCTACAAATTTAGCTCAGTTCAGGTGGAAAACATTAGGAAAAGTTTGTTTTCAGTCAACAGTCCTGGTGTTGCACATTAGGAGAAGTCAGGGATCCATAGCACTGTTGCTGACTCTGTGGCAATAATTTCTAGAGTATGAATGTCACTTTTATTGCCAAGTTAGGAACACATTTACAAAATTACATGTAAATACTGTGTACTTATACATATGTTGATCTGCTAGATCCCATGACTAATTTGCATGATGTCCAGTTTGTATATAATTGCTAATGTTCCAAACACTTTCACTGGAAGGGAATAATGGCTACTAATTGATGAGATGTCCATAGGTGGAAATTGTTTTGCAGAAGTTGTGGCTTCCTATTTTTGTTCCAGTTCAATTAAGGCTTTGACCCTTACGATGTTTTGATGATGAAAAGCGGCAATGGTATATATGCTCAACAGGCCCTTGATGCTTAGTGAAAATTTAGAAGGAGTTTGCACAAGGTCATGATTTCGTTTTCTTTTTCGTTTAGGATATACAGAAAGATAGCTGTGAATCTAATCACAACATCACCTGTAAAGTGGGATATCCATTTCTAAAACCTGCAGAAGAGGTAAAAAGTCCCCGTGCGTGCAAGTTCTCCTTGCTCCATGCTGTTCTAGCGACGGGGCAGTCCCTATCACCTCTGAATTTCTTTTCTCTTGTGTTCACCCCAAAACCTGTCCATGCATGTTTCCCAAGCTATCCTTGATATGAACTGCACTGAGCCAGAGAGGAAAACATCAGGTCTTCAGTATCTGGGCAGTCAGCTGTGGTATGTGAGGAGGTAAAAGGTGCATATTGCCATTCTTGGACACTGTCAGGAGGCAAGTGGCACACCTGGCCAGAAGGGTCTGTCTCCAGATGTATAGGATATTGGTTAGGATATAGTCATAAGACATTAGATACTGTGGCGTTCCACAGGTTGGAGCCTATGACTTTAGTTATTTTGTATATAAAATTTAATCAGATTGTTGAAAAGAGAATAAGCTGGTATGTGGAAATGCTAACCTGGATCTGCCAAAGACAGATCTTAAAATCGAGCTCCAGCTTGAACAGCTCCAGTGATAAGTCTGTATCCCCTGCAGGAAAAGAGAGGGAGCTTTAGCTAAACTTGGCCTTTGAAAATAGGCATCTAAGCCTCACTTAAATAGTTCTGATATTGGATTGAGAAATATCAAATTGCATTCAGATAAGACCAACTGYCTTTCCTGGCAGTTTCTTGTCTGTTCCTCTGTCATATCAGGTCTGTATTGCAGATGCATAACAGAGGGAGGACATTGCCTCCCACATACACGTTCCAGCTTGTGTCTTGGACTTGTAGGAATTAAGTCAGCCGTTACTTTCTTGCAGCCAAATAAGCATACTACCCAATGCCAATGCCCACAATGCTTCATTCCCAGCTTTACTGGATTTTTCACATTTTCCTTCCGTGCTTTGATTGTTAGTTTGTCTGTAGCTGTAGATCCTTAAATTTAGAAATTTCATACTCTCCTTTGCATTCAGAGGTCAATTAATCTGTGATTCACTGATAAACAGCCCTAACACATTCTTTTTTTAGAGCCTCTTCCTGGCTTTTTTTTTTTATATGAAGAAATATCTAAGACAACCTTCTCTAGRTCACTTTGTAATAAAGATTTGTACACACTAAAGGAAAAATAAAAGTATGAGCTGAAAAATCCGGTGCAGTAACAAATAGTAAAACTTTTGCTTCATATAAAATTGCCCTTAAGTGTCAGGATGTGAAGAGGACAGTGTTCCCAAACCTTGTGTAGTGCCAAATTGTGATAGATTTGCCGTAATTATAATGAGTAGGGAATTTTAGTGAGACCTAGTAGTCATTTATTTACATTGTAAACWTTTCTGTTCAGTATTCTAGGTGTTTTCCTGTATTCCAGCAGCCTTCTGTAGGCAGYTGATCTCCACTGTAATTGCCAGGCTTTGAAGCTTCGTTTCTTCCTCACTGGAGAAAAAAAATGGTTTTGATAAATTGCTTCAAGACCAGTTGGTTTCTGTTAAGAATTACCTAGCTATCTATTTTTAATATACTATATAACAAGTTTTACTGAGGCTTCTCAGTTCTGAAAATTTGAGGCTTCTGTTTAATAAGTGGTAACTATTAGGTTTCCTTCTTGGTTGGTTGGGACAAATTAAAAGAAGTTGTTTCATTCATAGAAAAGTGTTAAAATGTGAATAAGCATTCCACAGATAAAAGTAGCGAAATTTCGCTCGTTTTTCATCAGATCAAACCTTATTAGTGTGCTTTTATTTCTTTTTTTTTTTCCCCTTTTGAAATGTGTAATGTATTTCTCCAAACAGATTTCCTTCAAAATATCATTCCAATTCAACGCATCGTGTCTCCTGGAAAATGCTACTCTTCATGTATATGCAACAAGGTTAGTTGCAATCATTGCTTGTTTATCTGCTGATTTATATTTTTTTTCTTAGAAAGCGCTACAGCTTTGTGTTTCACAGTAAAACAAGGGTGACTTTTCTGAAGTCAGAAGTCGTTAAACAATCTGTAGAGCTGGCAGCTTTACGGATGTACTTGGTCCAGCAGTGGACTGAGTGGACTAAATAAATAGGTGTTTGTCTTTAGAGCCTGAGAGTCACAAATGAGTCATAATTTCCAGTAGTTTTACCTACATAAAAAGTTTATTCTCTTACAAAATTACTGCATACTTTAGCATGAATCACAGTTTATGCTAAACAAATAGGTCTGGCCTTCAAAGAGCAAGAGCATTGCAGAAGTTGTCTGTGATAAAGTAAAGGAATGTGCTTGCCCTCAGTGTTTGTGGTCCCTGCAAAATACAGGGATGGTGTAAGAGTAGTGGCCCTTACTTGGTCCATTTTCATTCAGTCAGCTGCAGTCTGTAATTTTAACAAAGATGCGTCTCTGAGCTGGGACTCGTGCAGGACTTAACTTTTTAGTTACTGGAAATAGTCTTYTGAATTTATTTTTAAGAGATAGTTATTACCTGGAAATGGGTAGTATGTTTTCATACCCAGAGCTGTAGGTATGTGAGTTTCTTAAGATTCCTTCCCATCTAGTAGTCGCGTTGTTGCATGTGCAGATGACTATCACACTCTGAGTCGCATATGTTGGTTTTTTTTAGTGACAGTGAAGAACCACCTGAGACCTTAAGTGACAACAGAGGACACGTTACAATTCCAGTAAAATATGAAGTAGGATTAATATTTGTAAGGTACTGATGCTTCTCTGTACTTCTATTTGCTAGCACAGCAAGAGCAGGTGTTCAAAGAGAATATAGTATTGTTTTGTTGTTGAGCTGTGCTCAGTTAGTATCTACAAATGACAGCTTCTAGGCACAGGCTTCATTGAAAAGAACAGTTACATGAAATAATGGAGCAGTTACTATCCCTGTCTTGCTGTAGCTCCATTATATCTATTTAAATTTGATCTGCAGTTTGCAAGTACAACAGCAGCTTTTGTTGATTTTTGTACTTTGCTCTATTCATTCAAAGGCGTTTCAGGTACATAAGAAAGTAAATACTTGCAGATTCCGGATGGCCATGAGTTTGTATCACTATAATATTGCATGATGTGGTGTTTGATTTCCAGCTTCAAAAATTAGCCTTAATTTTAGATTCTTAGAGGTYTGTTTTTATCAGTTCAGACATAAACTTTAATGCAGGTCTTGTAGTGCACTTTTTTTTCAGGAATAGCTAGAATTCAGTTAAATTCCATCCCTGAAAAACATTATAAATATTATCAGCAGAGTATATTGCATGGTGTGCAGGTGTAAATAATTCAGTCAAATTCATTTTGGATGCATTTCATAGTTGAAATCCAGCCTTTGTTTATCCCATAGGGAATAAGGTTGAATTTAGAACATGCTGGTTTTGTTCTTTTTTTACTTGATTCTTTTTTAGGATCCTGCCTGTTTCACATGGCAATACTCAGGATAAAGGACTGCACAGCTAGAATAAGAAAAGCAAAATCAGACCCTGATGTATTATTTTTGGGAAAAATGTTTACTCATTTTGTAGTTTTATCTGAACAGAACATTTAAAATGCACATAAGAAAAAGTGATCACTACTCAGAAAACAGATGAGTTGAACTTCAGTGGAAGTAGCAGTGCACTCTTAATTGCAAGACTAGTCCTGGAGGATTCATGAAATAATGAAAAGATCTATATTATTGACTGCTAGAGTTTTTATGAAGTTTTTGTGCTTATTGGGGTTTTTTTTGKTTTTTTTTAATCCGCAGTGTTTTCAAAGAGCACCATGTTATAATTGCAGCAAATGATACTGTCCCTACTGCTATTAACACAACAGAGCAGATTGGGGATGAAGTTACTCTTCATTATAGGGTAAGAAACAATCAAAACTGCATGATAGAGGTACTGGCTTAATCTTTTTTTTCATTTGGTTTGAACTGCATAATGTGATAGCTTATTACTTAAATAGCAGCTGTGCTGTATGTTAAACCTTCTACATGGGTATTTTGTGTTTAACACTACTTTCTTTCTCGCTTGCTTTGGAATAAGGTGACTCAGGGATTCTCAGAGTGGTCCATCTCTTGCGGAGTAGTTAGGGTGGGTTTTAGAGCTGCTGCCCTCAGCAGGGGAAAGAGAGCATGCCCTAGTAAATGAGAACTTGACCTACGTTCATTGCAGTTTAGAACAGATATTTCCAAAATCCAGTCAGCTTTCAAAAAGGCAAATGCCATGCTCCAAGAATGTTATCTTCATAATGGAATGAATACTGCAAACTAAAATCACTTGGAAAAAATATTTAGTGGACTAGAGGCCCAGCCTCAAGTTGCAGTAGGACTGAAGTTATCTTCAGAGCATCCTTGTTTCCCAGTGTCAAATCCAAAGCTGAATGAGCGTCCTGTATACAAGGGATAAAAGTTGCTGAATCAACTTTCTCTCAGTAAAAAATGGGCCATGGGAAAGTTCTCACTCTCACTAAATAGGAACGGCAAATGKTTTTTTATATTTTTTAGCACACATACGGTGTTTTACTCAGCTACTGTTTTTTAGTCTAAAAGTTCAAATCCAATACTCTTGAAGGCTTTTGTGGATGTTTAAGATATTATTCATCTCATTTAAAAATCTTTGCTTTCTGAATATAAAGCTGGTGAGCATACCATTTATGATCTCGTAAGCACAACTCATCTCCACAAGCAGTTTATCACAAATGCGTAGTTAGAAGAAAAAAGTTAGGTTCCTGAGTACTTATTAAGCTCGTGCACTTCAGAGACAGGCTCACCAATTCCCCTGCCAGCAATTCCACCTAGGCATTTTCTCCATCCTCAGCTACAGCAGGCATATTCAGAAGGAACAGCAGCTTACAGATATGTCCTGTGATCTTCTGAGGGAAAACAGGTGAGAGGAGCAGGTGAGCAGGAGGGCTGATGCCTAAGCACAGCAGGAGGAACTAGCAAGAGCCACCACTGGTACAGTGGCTCCTCTCCCATGTTAAAGCATTTTGGGGGCTTTATTAAAAAATTGAAATGAAATGACCTTAGATAAAAGTCCCAGGTGATAAGAGGATGCAGTAAACAAGAWAACAAGAAGGAATTTATGTCAAAACGGCCCCTTTCATCCTGTTCATTTGATTTCCTTCAATAGGGCATTGTATTACCAAAGACCACAGAAGAATGTGTCTGCTAATTCACAACAGGCTGTTCTTGGGGAAAAAGTAAGAGTTCACCACACCACTTTTTGCATAACTGACTGTGGAAACGTAAAAGAACACAGAAGAAAAGTAAAACACAGGAAAGGAAAAAAATCACAATCAAATACCAACAAAATAAGGAAAGTACTAATCAAAACATTTTTCTTTTTTTTATAGATTGAAAAAGGTGAAAACTTTCCAATGCCAAACCTCACACTGCAGATCTTATTTCCCAATGTAACAGCAGCCAAGAACACTCTTCTCTACCTTACTGCATTGTCACATTCCCAAGTAAGCTAGGAATTTATATTTTTATGATTAATTTAAATTTGAAATTCTTATTGTAAATGTTTTTTATGCAAACATTTGGGATTATGCCTTGCTTCAAGGTAGATATTGCTTTTAGTCTAAAAGACAAGATGCTGGCATTTTAAGAGTGTGTACCGATGTGCATAAGAAGACAGATAAATTTTCTTAAGAGGAAACAAGCAAATTTAAAATAGTGTTGACCAATAACTGGACTATAACAAGGTTAATTTGATATATTGCCAAGTGATGAGAGGTCCAGACTGAGATATGAGTGACAGGAGTTTCCTTCTTAGTTTTGTGTACTGAGCCTCAGATTATCTCCATTGTCAGCAGTGCTTATTGCAAATGCTCTAGTCCTGCTGTGTACATCTAGAGCTCAATCTCCTGTTCAGTCCTCTTCATTCTGTTACTGAACTTAGCCTTCCTGCATGTCTGCTCTCCAGTGCTAGCAGTCCTCTGGCTTCTTCCTTCTCTGGGGCATTGAGACATCTTGAAGGGGATGGTAGGTCATGTCTTTCAAATGCTCTTCACTGCAGCCCTCATTTGAGTTTTTCCATTTCACTCCTCCAGAGCAGCTGGAGGAGATCACAATTCCAGCAAATGCCATGATTCCAGATCTGTAGATATTAAAACTAGAGCTATATCAATAACTGGATGGCTGAAGAACCCATATATCACTAAGTGGTGACCTCTTTTTTTTTTTTTTTATCTTTCCCTCAGAGACACACACACATGTGCACCTCTCTCCAAATATTTTGCTTCGTTTTGGGTGTTGCACCACTGAAAAATAAACCAAATGGTCTAAATGAAAGTTCAAGGTTCACTTGAAAACAAAAATTCAAAAAAACCAAAAATATTTCAAGTTTAGGATACAAAAAAATTGTGTCTGTTCTTAAATTTCCTCCTCCATTATYTTCTTCCTAGACAATCACCACATTTGACCCAACTTTGCACATAAACTCAACAACTCTGTGCTTTTTCTGTGGGTATAATTCATCCACCACTAGCTACACCCTAGTGATAGTAGTGTGCCAAAGTGCACTGCGGGGGATTTGCAGTCCTCTTCATACTAGCAATCTGAAAGCGAATGACCTGACTGAAAAAACAAATTCCCCCACACCAAAGATGCCGAAGGATTTTCCAGCTGCCTTTGAAGGAGCCATGGAGGTCTAACAGTGCTCCAGCACCCGCTCCCCCTCCCTGGGCACTGCAACAGAGGCTTCTGAATCCTGCACTTAACCTGCCTGTCTGCTGGCTAAGGCAGAACCTCTGTGTATTCCCATGCAAAAGTTATTTAGCTCTTTTAATAGCCAACTCTTGCTGCTTCACATAGTGGTCATCTTGCAGGAAGCTCTTGTTTGCTTCTACAGATGTTTAAGTAGCTGGATAGAGTTTAGGTTAAATTATCTCATAAAAAGCTCATTTGTTGTTTGAATAGTAATACCTCAATACCTACACCATCAGAATTTCCTATTCTGCACTCTTGCAATATGCAGTTTTATTGCATTTAGTGGTTAGTAAATATTATTAATGTTATTAAATATTAAATATTATTGATGTTGGCTTGTTTCCAGAGCACTTTTTTGTAATAGATTGCATATTCAGACAATAAGATTAATATTTGTATTTCTGCTAACAGAATGCCATCTGCCAAACAAGTTACCCTGTAGATCCCTTAAAAATCAGCACTGGGAAACCATTTGTGTTGCCAAAAACAAAAGAACCTACAAAGCATACAATTATGGTAAGCCTACATATAGTATATATATATATTCATCTCGGATATTAACCCAGATCTTTGAGCTGAGTACTTCTGCAATAAATATATAAAAGGTTCTCTCAAACTGTATCCTGTGGAAACTCCCTTTGACTTAATAGCCTGAAAAACCATCTTTACGGAGACTAGCTATAGTTTTGATTTCGCTACAAAACTGTATGTGGAACTGAATTTGGGGTGGCGTTTTTTTTAATTTAGCAAATGTGTAAATAACAGTAGCACATTTGACAGCCGAGTAAATCTTCACCTTCTATATTCCCATTGTAATTAATAAATAGTAGTATTTTAAAAGCTTCTCATCTCCCTTGCAACTTTTTTAGACATCCAGTTGAAAATACTTTCAAACGCTAGCACTCAGATCTGACAGATTTTCCATGCAACTGATGGAAATGTAATTGATGATTCCATTTGGAAAGGATTAGCCTCTCACATTTAGATGAAAGAGTCGCAAAGTAATTTTGCTGCCATAGCGTTGGCATCTCAGGGGGAAAACTGTCATACTACCTCCTCAGCGTAGAGGTACAAGTTGAGTTTCTGGTGCAAATGAAACCACGCCATGAGAAGAGTATTTTGCCATGCTTATCATAGACCATTATCATCTCTTGTGAAGGACTAGACTAAGCAAATGTTTCTAAAGTGTTGAACATAATTCTGCTGCCCTCCCAGCTAGCAAGTGATACTGGGAAGTAAAGATACTTAAATTTTCACACACACATCCTGCCCTGCTTGAAAGATTCAAGAAACARTGCAGGGAAGCCATAGCTGTGTTGGCAGAAAAACACTTGCTATTACAGGCTGTGCCTCTTTTAGGAGCTCTGCTGGTGCCCTTTGCGGCGTACCTACAGTAACAGAGCTTCCTCAAGGCTAAGCAAGCCTGCAAAAACTGAGTCTCTTCTACCATAGCATGAATATCTCAACTCGTTTTATATACTGCAGTGTCATTTTTACATAAAAAGCCCCAATAATAAATATCATTTTAGTATCGGTGTCATAGCWAATCTATTATCTGTATATATAGTAGTTTACATGTTTTTATTTTAGTAATGTGAAAAGTCTCTTCCTATTAATTCATGCTGGTGCCTTTTAAACAGGACTGTGATACATACAGCTGTGCATCTATTAATTGTGCCCTGGTCCCATCTGACATATATCAAGTGAATGTTTCATTAAGAGTATGGAAACCTACCATGATAAAAGTAAGTAAATCCCATTTGTATGCAGAATACTCTTGGGTTTAAGAAACTTAAGACAATGTTTCTAATGTCTATTAAAATTATACCTTTAATTTTCTTAAGTCTCCACAGTCCGGTAGTATTTGAAATCATTTCTCTTGCTATTTTAAAATTTCCCCAAGACTAAGTTACATGCATTTTATTATACTTGAAGTAAGTACTTAGAACTTAGCAGGAATTTCAAAACACAGTAAGAAGACACCCCTTACTTATTCTGTATTGGTGATCTGTTTTTTTAATAGCTACTTATGCATCCACAAATTCTAATTCAGCAGATATAAGGAGGGGCACATAGAAGCATATAATTTTTAAATAAGTTTTAATCTGGAAAGATTTCTCAAGTCTAGAAAGGATTTTTTGATCAAAAAAAGCAGAGGAGAGAGAGTCCACCTCAGAGAACACCTCAGTATTGTCTGGTGGTTACAGCAATGACCAGTCTGTGGTCTGTTTTGCTTTGTTGATAAATTTCTGATACTGAGTTCCTGTTTTATGTCTTTGTTTTTCTTTGGGAAATAACAGGACAGAAGGGGAGATACAGCAGAATTTTCGAAAGCCCGAATCTGTCCCTGTGGCCAAAGTAGTATTCCAGGATTAATTAGTATTTCTTTGAAATCTCTGCTCTCTACTCTTTCAAAGCTGTATTGCCATCTTATAAACAGTGATGTGTGTGCTGAAGGTGACACACATGAGCAGCTTCACTGACTTTCACATTTTTCAGCATCTCCCAAAACGTTAGCATTAAGTTTTGCTTTCACCCTTCTCATTTTTACAAAGCTTTCTACTTCAAAATACCTAATTATAAACCATAGCCATTTCTTTCTTCTTCCAGGCAAGTATTCACAGCTTAACCCTTGTTGTGAAAGCCTTACTTAGGAGTGAGAACTCATCACTGATTTTGAGAAATGACCATCAAAAACTAGAGGTAAGAACATGATAATTCATGGATTTACTCTTCATAGGATTTATTGTGCTACTGAATCATTCATTTTCATTCACTAGTGAACTGATTGTTACCTGTTGCAATGTTTTATCCTACTCTAAATAAAAGTAAGTGATTTCATATTACAGTAGAAATGTCAGAATTAGTCAGATGATAATGATACCAAAATCCCGTTACCCACCAATGTACCTGAGAAGTACTGTCTGAAGTATTTCTGCCTGCTGCAGTATAAATGCTTCCTGCATCTATGTAAATTAAAAGCATAATTAAAATGATTTTAATGAATCAATAGTATTTTAAAAATTGTCCTGGGTCATTTAGAAGTGATCTTACTTTGTATATTGTATTTTCTTTATTATTTATTTATTATTTCTTTCCACTTCATTGCCCTTTTATTTTTCAGAAGTTCCCTGTCATTTTCTTAGATAAGAAAGTATATAATATTATAGTAGTGGTGTGAGGTATAAAGAGAAATTTCTTCAATTTTGTTGGAGTTGTTATTTATCCTTTAATACTCTTTTTTCCAAGACATTTATAGTTGTTAATGCATTGCTTTTCTGTGATAACTTGTACATGCAGGGACTTATTTACTACAGTATACATTTTTCAGCAAAAGTCTTATTATGTGTTATTATTGTTAATACCCCCAAAATTTAAAGCAAAGTAATATTCAGTGTGAATTACATTTTGTGCAAAATATTTTTGGAAATACAAACATCACAGGTCAACTGTTAGCTGGTATTTTATCCAGGCATTTTGTTTAAGTGATAGATTATAATTCAATCCAGGAGTGAAAACATAGCTGAGAGGCTTGCAGATAGTGAGAGCTGCCTTTACAAACCAAGGATTTTCAGAACTAACTTTTTTTAAGACACAATTTCAAGTTGAATGTTTAGGGTTCAGCTCTTCAATGCTTTTTTGAACTATGAAGTTGTGTCTGTAATAAATTTTTAAGATTAAATAATTCAAACTCCTATATGGTCATGTTTATTTAAATGTGAATATTCCTTATTTCAGTTTAGTTTACACCAGATATGCCTAGTTTAAAATCAAACCAGTATCTATACAACCTTTTACACTTAATTCATTTAATTAGTTTAGAAGCTTGTTAATCACTGCCACCTTTCAGGGAGGCAGGCATTGAGTGATGAAGGATATCCCAACATACACTTCAACTGCTCATGGTTTTGGTCCTATATCCTTTATAACAATGACTACTGACTTATAGCAGGGCTGACCTTCATTAAATTAATGCACTTACAAAGTGCAAGATATTATGTAAATATAGGGTTTCATGTTGGAGATTATTTTCTCAATTCCCTCCTACAAATTCCTGTACTTAGAATGAAGTGGAACCCTGGAAAATCACTGCATACTGATAAAAATCATGCTGCTCTGTTGATGTTTTAGAAGGACAAGTTATTTATTGCTTACATTCTGAACACTTTGCAGACCATGATTAAGATTTCCAAAGAACTCCCACCAGGTACAGTCCCCTTATGGGTTATCCTCCTGAGTATCTTCGCTGGACTCTTGATTCTTGCACTGCTTATCTTTGCTTTGTGGAAGGTAAGCTGCACGTTCTTGTCTTCCTGAAAATAAACAAATATGCTTAAATGCTCTGCCGTGTCCTTCTCATAATTAGAACCTCACAGACACTAATACTATCCAATAAGTAGAGTGAAATCTTGTAGAAATGACAAAATAACAAATAACACTACATTTTTCTGATGTGTAACATGCAACGCTAACCAATTGAAACCTGTATTGCTAGTATGTTATGAAAAGAAAAATAAAAATATATTTTAGTACGATTAAGAGTTTATTAAAGGTTTTTTTAATGAGCTCTGGCTGTGGCCTTTGGTAACCAGGTTTTCTCTTTGTGCAAGAGATGCTAGGCCTGTGGTGTAAGTATTGCCACAAGTGGGCACTCTTCTCCAAGCTAAATATCTAGTTCATACTTGCGTTAGAAGGTTAGTTTACAAATTTCAACATGCATAATCTCTTGAAAAAATTGACAAGTATAAAATAAAGTATTATTTATTCAACTGAGTACCAAATATTATTAAGTGTTTTAGCCTTTGACGTTATGTGAGCATAACAATGACTCAGCAATCATTCACTATCTATTAACTGTGCTCCTTTTGTCTGCTTTCGTGACATGTCTCTAGTTTTTCCGTTCCAGGAGAAACAATGTTGTACTTCAGTGATAAAATATTAAATTGCTTTTTACTGTACTGAAAGTATTAAAATAGTAGTAAGAACCAGCACATGAATGCTACCAATACGGGTTGTATGCTTTGAGCAGTTCTTAGTCACTCTTTTCTTTTCTGCAGGCGGGATTTTTCAAGAGACCACTCAAGAAGAAAATGGAGAAATGAAGGAAAAAAAAAAATGCAGAAATTTTGCTCAGGTCTGCCTCAAAAATATTACTGTAAAATTATAAACTTAGGTGCAGTGGTCACAATGTTTTCTAAACTCTGGTGCGTTAAAAAAACAAGAAGCAGAACAACGAGAAGCAAATCAAGCACACATGGAAAGGAATGATGCAAAGGAAGAATAAACAGCCCCATGGCATTTTGTGATACTCAAGGACATACTTTCAAGTGTTACTCATTTTTGGAGAGTAACTGATTTCAAAGATTCTAACAATTTTTAAATATGGAAAATGCGTAACCATATTTTATATACCTATCTATGTGGAATCATTTTTCATTCCAAATTATGCAACAAGTCAGCTTGTATGTAGCAATCGCAGTCTTTTTTATCACCTTACAATTTTCGAAAGTAAAAAGCATAATTTTCAAAATTTCCTCCATATGTCAGTTCTGTGAAAGCAGACTGTCAGTTCACGAAACAGAACATGCAAACTTTGAGAATGCACCAAATACTGTATGCTAACTAATGTAATGACAATTCAGAAGATAGAAGTACCTGCAGAATTTTGGGTGAAAATTACTTAAATACCTTGGACTTCTCTTTCTGCTCATTTTAGCATGTCCAGCTGAACCCGGGATACTCCAAGAAAGAGATTTTTATGGTCAAGCAGACCATAAATGATTGATGCATTAAATGACATGACTATTTGAACATGAAACGGATTTTTGGCAGGCCTAAAAATGTATGTACAAAACATTCAAGCCCATCTGATTGCACACTGTACTCAAATAAGCAGGGGCACAATTGTATCTGCAAATTAAAATGTCCGTATTTATGCAGAGAATGTTTAGAGGTACCCTGAAAGTTTGACTCTTGCTGTATATCTTGGAGTAGCCAGGAGGGTGCCTCATAAACTGTCACTGTAAATTTATTGTGTAGCTATTTAATCCAATGAGTTTAAAACGTACAAAATTATAATTAACAAAAGAGCACAGAAAGGAAATTCAGCACTGGCAAGCTTCTTCTAGTATTATAAGTCACACCTCATCTTTGTTACTTCTGAGTTTAAGAAGTGATGAAGAATTTGCATACTAAATAAGCACTTAACAAATGATGTTTATTTTGTGTCAAAGATTAAAAGTTTATATGAGAATACACTGAAATGTAGATAGCAAAAGATTTCTTTAAAAAATGTTTTCTTTCTGTTTAGACTATTCAGTTTCCTCCTTTCTTTCACGCACTTGTCTTCCTTCCATGAGAATCTCTCCCTGGGGGCTCTTGGACTGTGGCTTGTCCTTGAGAGCTTCCTATATTACTTGCAGCCACACAAAATTAACAGAAGAAAATGGAGGCATGCTGGCAAAGCGCTATGTTGCCTCAGCATGAGACAACTTGGTATTGATTGCCAACAGATCAGAAAATGTTGAGGAGACGTACTAAGTTCTGTAAGATGTACTTGTTTGCAGAAAAGCTTTGCCTTGCCAAGGAAGCCAGGAAAATTTGTTCCTCCTCTCGGTACAAATGTCACTGAAATGAAAGAAAAAAATCATTGCAGTTTTCCAAAAGGTTTTAACTTAGCACTGACTTTATAGCAATAGCTTGAAAAGCAGTAATACATTTTATAAAGACTTCTTTTTTCTTTAAGAAGAGACCACAGATAGGGTTGAACATGCTGGCAAGTACAACTCTGAAAGTGTGTCAGAAGGTGCTTTATTGTTTGAAAGATGCTGTCACTCTTAAGTCCCTTCTATTTAATTCCTAAATTAGAGAGAGTAGTTATTGGRAAAGGCTAAGACTTATGTGAATGCAGCAAGTAGGATTAAGTTTGAAAGTGTTTGCAATTTCTCCTTGTGTCTGTGGGAAAGGTGGTTATTTCATAACAACAGTCTGCTGAAGGTAGCAGCATGACTCAGAGGAGAGGGCAAAGCCCTCCGTGGGAACACTGTGGGTGGCTGTGCTTTGCAGTGCCTCGGAGAGCCACCGAGTCAGTGGACGTGCTTGCTKTGCTCGTCTGCACGCCTGGAAGTGCACCCT
Organism: Oceanodroma leucorhoa; assembly: GCA_030449065.1. NCBI lineage: Eukaryota > Metazoa > Chordata > Aves > Procellariiformes > Oceanodroma > Oceanodroma leucorhoa. The sequence goes on from JASVER010000093.1 coordinate 2,592,024, forward strand.
GTCTGAAGGGGGACAAGGTGAATTGCCCTGGTTTTGAGCACAGAAGGAAGACTTGAATGGAAGCAGAAAAATGATGTGGAGAAGTTGTGGATAGAATCCCTGCTTCATTCATTGTGAGAGTTAAATAGTCCTCGAAGGAAGGCAAAAATCCATTTGTTGAACATTGAAGATAAACTAATATTTGTAGACGTGTTTTCAGTCCCATGTGAGATGCAGGTTTTATTTCAAGAAAATGTATGATTTTGCCAATTTGTTTGAAAGATTTAAATGGCACTTGTCACCATAGCATCTGAATGCCTCAGAATTGTAAAGTTTTTTCCTTATAGTATCTCTGTAAAGGCATAGCAGTGCTGTTATCCTATTATGGTTTTGTAAAGAACAGAATTATGAAGGATTTGTGACTCACCTATGCACACATAGAAAGTCTGTGGTAGCAAAGGAAATACTTATATTTATTATTATTCAGCCAGCCTGTTAACCATGAGGTCATTTTTCCTGGCTTCATAAAATTACTCACAAGTTGTGCAAGCCATCATTTTTATGCAGCATACTTTTATTTTGTTTAAGTGGTTCGCTTTTTAGTTATGATAAGCTGTTAACCGGAGCTTTTTACTTTTCTGATGACATTTCATGTCTTATTTTAAAGCATCAGTCTAATTGAAAAAATATAAGTCAATAGAACAGTCTATTTCCCTAGATAAAGACTACGCAAAGAACAAGTATTTTATCAATGCAAAGTATGTTTGAGATCAGTGTTCCATTCTTTTTAAACTTGCTTTGTACTGTAAAAACAGTAATAAGCTTCGTATAACCACACTGCTTTCCTCTTTGTCATGATGCTTTCTCCCTTTTCACTTTTGTCCTATTATCAGATTTTCAATTATAGTATCTATTTAAAATATAGGTATGTAAAGGGAATACCACTATAGCACATTATTCTTACACAGGCTAAATTAGTAAAATCACTATTTTTATGTATAAGAGCCTTTCTACACAGCACTGCAAGAGCAGTATTTTATTGCTTTTCACTATATACAACAGAAAAGCCTACTGAAAGCAATATTACAAACATCAGGACATCTCACTGAAATTTGGCAGGCACAAAAAATATCAGAACAGCATGTTGTCTGTTTTGTTCCTATAAAAAGACACATTAATATGATGTAATATGATTCTAATAATTAACAAGCTAAACATTTTTTCATTCAGATAAAAGCCTGTAAAAAAAAAAAAATAAATCGGGTGCATAACCAGAGCTTAAGCAACGGAGGCAGTCTGGCCCAGCTGAGTTCCTAACTTCAGCACTGAAGTAGCTAATCTTAGAGGCAATAGACAAGCTACATTTCTATATCATATAACTTCTCTGGAAAGGAGCAACAGTTTTAAACCATCACTCCTGTTTCAGTCTGAGGTTGTTCTAGAGGTTGTTGATCCCATATGTAATTTTAGAAGACTTATAAAACAGCATCTACATTAGAGCAGTCTCCCTGGGCTGCTGCTGATGTTCCTGTACTTGTCTGATGTCACTCTAGGTCTGTGTTATGAGCCCTTGCTACAGACACAACCCACCTATCTTGACCCCTTACCTGAGGCCTTTAGTACATATCCTTTGCTGTCATTTTAAGCATGGTGTTCTTTTTCTGCAGAGCTTGAGTCAGGGGAATTCACCTTCCAACTGGAGCCAAGGGTTTTCATCTCACTTGGCACTGAGAGGCTGAAGTTAGGGTCACACTCATCTAATGAATTCCACATAGTCTAATTGTTTTAATTTCTTGAAGTAACTATTGTATAGATGATGATCCCATTCAAAAATAAAAGCAGAGCAAGAGAATCAGAATGTACCGTTGTTAATTATACCACTTAATAGGAGTAGAAGGGGATTTGCATTCTTTTTAAGAAAATCACAACATTCTGCACAGCATTTTCTTTTTCCTGTAAAATTATTCCATGTGTTTTATTGATTAAAAAATTTTAAAGAGTCTAGTGAGCCTCCTTTTGTAGTTTGTTCGCTTTTCATTGATATAAGAATAATATAAAGGCATCTGAGTAGCTAAAAACAAATACATCTACCTGTCAATAGAAAGCTATTTTAGAAATAAGCATTCTTGCCCAGCATAACATCAAGGAAAGCTTGAATGTGGTCAAGCTGTCAGAAATACATTGCCATTAATTGTATGGGTACTGTACTTACAACCACATTTGAAAGCTTTTCAGATGACTATATGACTTCCTGACACAGATTTGATTTCATGACATTACATACATAAAAATTGAAGACATATTCATTCATCTAACCATTCTTCCTATCCAGTGATTTTTCTCTACAACTTATTCCTCTGACCCAAATAGTCTGTTGTCTTGCATAGTTGTAAATGATTCACATCTCCTTCCTTAAAGCCTAGTAAACATTTGTATCAAAACTTCCTAGAAGACAAAGATTACACCTTTTATATCACAGTTAACTTTTAGAAAGCATTACAAACCATGTGATTACTTAACTGTTATCTCATCAGAGACTACTTTGATGGTGAATCACAATTCTCTAATAGCAACATCCTGTCTAGTCACAGGGGAGTGCTTACCAAATGTCCTACTCTGTATATATCTGATCATTAGAGTTTGCTGGACATTTTCCATGGRAGTATTTCAATGAAAATCAGAAAAAAAGCCACTTCTACTTTTGTTTGTTTGTTTTAAATTGCTTTTCAATGGAATTAAAAAAGAACTAGAATCGCATTCTCATAGCAAGAAGTGTAATAAACTGGATTATAATTCATTGCATTTAGCAGAAGCAGCCCTAACACTTCACGGTTCAAAGGCAATAGCAGTTCATGCAGTGGGTGTGGTCTGAGTCCTCTAAGAATGAAGACTCGTAAAGATTAAAGCACTGATGAAGTTTTAGTAATAACTGGCTGATACCACAGTTTAGACAGCACAACTGGATTCTGTTTAAAGAAGCAGATGATGAAGTGAGCTATCCTCAATGCAATCATGTTTTAATTACAAAGTCCGAGGGCTGACACCCAGAGATGTTGGACTTTGCTCTTCAGTCAAAAAAAAAGGGAGAGTAAAAGACCTTCAGGCAGATTTTTCTTCTGACTCTAGTACAGTGGAGCATAGTGCTCCTTTACTGCTTTTTGCCTCTCATGCACTTACCCTTCTGCCCTTCTCCTTTTCTCAGTGTTRTAAGTCTTCTCAGAAAGGACAGACATTCCTCAATGGCTCACTGAATGTTGCACCTCCTAGGGATTTTCAAATAAATGGGAAAGGTAGCAGAAGTATTTGAAGTGGATTGCACACTTAGATCTAGTGGGCCAGTTGCCTTGGCACACTTTGTCCATCCCCTTCGCACACTCTGTGTTCACTTTCATGGTGGCCATGGTGAAATCCCACTTCTTAGTTATAGTTCAGCTTGATTTGGTACTGGAAGTTAATATTTATTGCAAAGCTTCACATATCTGGTTCAGTATTATATATGGTCCTTACGGTTTATTCATGTTAAGGGTGCCATTGTTCTTCCTCCTGGGGTAAAGGAATAGGATCTCTYTCTCTAGTGGAAGTTTCTTCATATCGTCTTCCATTACAGAGCCTTTTCATCTTATCGGAGAAGATAAAATGAAAAACAGAGGATCTCCTCAGGTTTCCCTAAAAAGCACTTGAAGTTTTGCAATTTTGTGACAGTAGACATAGTTTGAGAAAAGTAATTAATTTTCTTTCCTTTTGGGGAATTCTATACATAAACCTTGCTGGGTATTCTCATCTCATGGCCCAAATTAATAGCTATTAATAGCTCACTTTCTTGTTTCCAGCTCATAAAATCTCACTGACAAGACCTTATTACTCTGGCCTCAGTCATTTTACACTATGCTACAACAGATGCTATTACACCTCAAAACTTCTAGAGTTCAGCTGAAACTTCCCATTATCACGTTGGTCAGAAAAAAAAAAGTTCTGGTGGTATTGGTGTTATAGGTTTTGAGACTCTCAGGAACCTCGAAAACTACTGAGTTGCTTTTTGCCATTTATTTGAGGGATCTGCCAAAATAAATTCACAGTCTCTGGCCTCCTTTATGTCATGAATTTCCAGTATTTGGAAAGATGCCTATAGCAAACAGCCATTAGCAAGTATCTTTAGAGAGCAATATGTGTCTTATAAGATACTGCTGCAACATAGGTCATCCCTTCATGCAAACCACCTTCAGGTTTCATTCCAGTTATTGTGGGCTGGCCTGTTTGACCCCTCCTCCCAAGAGAATTTTACTTATAGGATGAGTAAGATTTCTCCAGTCTGATAAGGAACACTTTTGTACATCTGGTGAACTAGACGACACTTCATCCCACTACCCCATTTTATCCCCAACCCACTCAAGGTTTTGTAGCTAATGGTAGATAATGTAGGAAATGATCAGTTGAGAATAGGTCCAATTCAACAGTTATGTATACACCAAAAGGTATTTTTTTTATATTCAGTACTATTTTTATTAGCTTAACATGTTTTAGCTGCAAACAATATAAGAAAGAAAAAAAGAAAAAAACAACAAAGCAATGCATTAAGACTTAAATTCATCTCACCTAATTAATTTAAAATTCAGTGTGATACGGCGGGAATTTTTAAGGGAGTCAGGTTTGCTAAAAAAATGCCTACCAAATGATTGAGCAACTTTTTGTGACAAGCAAATAAAAAGGAAGAATGGATAGGTCTTAAGTCCACAAACCAGAAAACAACTATTACGTTTTCAAAATAGAAATGGTCAAAAATGTAAATAAAGCCATATTCTGAGGAGATAGAGGTTCTCGTCTTCTCATCATGTACTTATAACTCCTGTCTGAGAAATATTTTCAAGATACCCACTATTTTTATGAGTTCAAGTGGTTATTGGAGCTCTATCAAAGTTAATGCTTTGGTAAATGGGCTGAAGTTGCTGAGGTAGCACACTGGCTGCTCTAGAGAGCATGAAATTACGTAGGCTGCATTAGGGGGCTCCCATATAGGGCCTCACTTTTGGGGATCACAGGTGAATGGGAACATTTCTTCACTGGCTACCTTATTTCCCATTAATATAATTTCCCCATGACAGGCACAAGCTTTGCTCACCTGGGAAAAGAATCAGTAAAAATATGTATATACTCTGTGGTAAGTAGGACGTAGTTCAGTCAAAACAGCATGAAATAGGTAAATGTGTGCTGCTACGTCTACAATAGGAAGCAGTGCTGTGCATCAGGAGCAGGACTGGACATGATACAGCTATTGCTGACTATATGACACCSACAATATATGCCTCTTGAAGGTTTTATTTTGAGCCCTATCTTGAATATCAATTTTGTATTTATTTTTCAGAGAACAGCCTCACTTTAAAGGACATGAGTATTATTCCTGCAGGACTGCTTTTCAGATCAGAGCACTGGCATATTTATGTTTGCCTGTAGTGAAAAGGAGCATTAAACACGGCTGCTGTGTTTTCTCCCTAAAATCCTGACTTCTTCAATGTTRAATGCCATTTAGTCCCACCGAGGTTCATATTCCCTGGTTAAGAAATCAAGCGCATGCTGACTCAGCTGGACTTTCAAACATTTTGCCATGGTCTATGTTGAGTCTTTGTCATCTCTATTAGCCCTTTTCTGTTCATTTTTAACAGTTTTTGTGGAAAATAGGTTACTTGGTTTAAAATTTTTACTCTGGGATGGCTTGTGTAACAAGATAGGTTACTCTTGATCACCATGGCAGAAAATCAGCTTCCCAAAGTGAATTTGGATGATTCTCAGAGGGTTTGAGATGCATGGGGAGGTAAAGGAGGCAACTCCACAATTTTAAACCAATCTGCCTTTTGTCTGCTTTTGTAACCCATCTGCAACTTCCTTTGTGTCTGTCTGTGTATGTCAGTTTTCAGCCACACCAACCCCCTGACTGACTCCTTACACCCTTGTACAAGTGCTAGTGCCACCACAAGAGGTGGAGTTGGGAATGCACAGCCAGGCAAAGAAGAGAGCGAGTCCAGACTAACCTTGGTTTAAAAGCACAGCCAAAGAGCGAGACAGAAAGAATACATCACCTATGGCAGGCGTGATCCATTAACTGCTGTACTTTGTGACTTTTCAACKGCGAACACTGAGCTCAGGAACAGGCACTAAACGTGGGACTCAGTTTGTCTCACACAGGGTGTGCATGTGTGTGTGCCTGGAGAGGGGGCTCACCTTACCACCTTGCACATTACTCTACATATTACATACTACCTAAGGTGTCTGACACACCAGTCCTCCTGAACTACTTTTGACTGCTTTTCCCTTCAAGTCAGCAGCGTAGGTATTTCTGAAACCTATATAGAGGAAGTCTTGCCGCCTGAATTAGCTGTCCACCCTTTGCAAGCAGAGGCTTTCAAAGGGAAGCGAGACTACAGGATAGTTTCAACTGTCACTAATCTTTTGCCCTCTATGCAGATTACCAGTAGGGGAAAGCAACTATCTTGTTAATAATACAACATTAAGAATACAGAAATATATCTATTAAAGTCAAATCAGCCATGATATTCTCAATAATGCCTTGGAATTAAATCATAGAATGAGCTAAATACTAAAAATAACCAATCCTTATACATACTAAGTCTGTCTTCCTGATTATTCGTTATAATTAAATCAATGGAATAGAAAACTATAAATTGGCCCAATAGCAGAAACACATAAAAGAATTAATATTGGGTCAGACCAAAGGTCTATGCAGTACCAAGTCCTGTCTCATGTCAGCCAAAGCGGAAGCCATGGGAAAAGCATCAGACCAAGGCATACAGACAACCAGCTTCCACAAGCACTCTTCCAGCCTCCAGACTTTTTGCAGCTCAAGGTCTTCATACGCTGGGAAGGTTTCAATGTGTTTAGCAATCCTTGGCGGATTTCTCGTCCCTGACCCTGGCTGGGAACCCAGGTTAACCTTAAACATCTGCCACCCTACAGCACTGCTATCTGCACCTGCATGCTCCCTGGGAGAAGAATCATATTATTCTGTTTGTGCTGATCATGCTATGTGGTAGCTTCATCAGACATCTGTCCCTCAAGTACTGTAAAAGATAGAGTACAATTGTCTCCACCAGCCTGATCCATGCCCCTTGTAGTATACATTTACTATGTCCTTTTAAAGCCATCTCTTTTCCAGAGCAGAGAGTCCTAATTTGCTTAATTAGCCTTGGTAATGAGGCCATTCCCCACCTTCCTTACTCAGTCTCAACTTTTCATAGTTCTTCTGTAGCATTTTGAGATGATTGAACCAAAATCGCACAGGGTTAAAAATGTGTGATTTGGACAGTAGCAAAACAAAGTGCTGTTTTATTCTCTACTCATTGCCTAAATAATTCCTAAAATCTCATTTGTGTATTACTGACTTTTTCCAGTTTAATTCCAAAACGGAATTATTACTAATGTCTAAACTACATCCTCACAGCTAATTTTAACATCTCCTTTTTACATTTTTTTTAGTAGCTTATTCTTTTTTCCTTCAGTGCAGCCCTTAATGTAACATTTTTGTTTCAGACATCATGTGTCTGCCAAAAATAATAACTGATACTTGGTACCTCTTCCCTCTAACATCTTCAGACGAATCACATCAAAAGAGTAACCTGGAGCCATACACCTTGGCCACCTGTGTGTAAATTACATCACCTTTGCAAGAGCCCCTCCCAGAAATACATTAAGAAAAACTCCTCAGTTTTGCATACCACAGAAATTCTGATTCTGTGGCCACCTCTCACATATGACATAAATGGAAATACCTGAATTTTTTCTAAGAAGGTTGGCATTAATTATACATTTTGTTATCACATTAAAAAGCTAGGAAAACACAAATTAGTTGTAAAATTCCACAATAAAACTGATGATTAAGTATATGTTCATCAGAATGCCTTTTAAAAATCAAATATTTGCTCAGTATTAAAAGTTTCCCTCTGAAACTTTTAATTTTTCTTTAAGATGCAAAAATAATAGTGATCTTTTTGTAGTGGAACTGATCAAGCTACTTGCTTCCCACAGTCCTTACTGTGAAGAAGGTTTGTTTGGCCCTTGCCAACAAAACAGTTTCTTCTAATGTGCAAGTAATCCATATTCGCATAGAACCAAGCCTGAAACTTTGCAAACCAGCTCAGGCAGATATGGCGTTTTTGGCAAGTGTCCCTGTGATCACTGACAAGCAGACACAACAGTGTGCTATAAAACACATCATTAAACAACAAAGACATGTAGGGCAAAGGGTGTGTATCAGGCCCCATTTTAAATTGCAAAGATAAAGAGCACTAACCAAACTGTTCTCTGAATGATTCTTTTTATCTGTGTATGTGAACTATAATAAAGAATAATATTTCTGAATAAGCGTAATAGGTATAAAATAGCTGAAGAGAGTCAAAAAGGTGAAATACTGCACAATATAGAAAATTTTGTTTTCTATAAAATGCAATATACAGTTCAGGATTATATGAGAGGGTTGTTATCAAATGCCTTAAAATCTATTTAAAACGGAAATATTCATCTAAGGGAATATAGTTAAAGAATACAATAATTCTCATAGTATTTATTCTCCTATGACCTATTCTTTGTAGATACAGACAAATGTTGGTCTGAGAAGCAACACCCTGGGAGACAGCCTTTGTGTGTGAGAAACTATTTTTCAACATTGTGTCTGGATGAGGAAGAAAGTTTCGTATCCTTAGGGTATATTTATAATTAGAATGATGTAACTGAATCAAAGACATTGTTTCTCAGGAAACTGAGACATCTTAGTCTGAGGAGGTTATTTTAGGGTGGGGCAGAGGGGGATTCTAGGTTTGTTTCATCTATTAAGAAACCATTTTTCTCTATGCTGTGGATTTTTTTTTTGTTATTGTCCTTTCATTAGTACCCATTAATTAGTGTTCTTCTTCTTCCTTGTGGAAATACAGATTTTCCYCCTTGTCCCAGAGCTGCATACGTATTTATACACTCAGCGCAGACGGGAGGAGAAGCAGCTAGAGCTGCTCTCCTGATCACAATTTGCCTACTGGTCACTGGATCGCACTTGGTGCTGAAGCTGACGTTTCTGCCTTAGGTAGCTGCACCTTGAAGTGTCTATTTGCAGGGCTTCTGTGACACCACAAAAAGGAAAACCCAGGGACTGCTCTGAAAGACACGTCATTTCTGGTAATGATTGACTGCGGTTTCACAATTCGGAAGTGACGGTGTCTTGGGAAGTGCTCACAAACAGTGAGTCCATGTGCAAGTTCATGCATTAGCATGAGTAACACGTCTGTCTGTCCTAGAAGAGTAAATACATGAAAGAAATCAATGTGAGTTATAAAGGGACAGGTCCCTGCTGTACTTCCATCCATGATTTTAATGTCTTGGTGGAGCTTTCTTGAACTATACGATGTCCATAAAGAACCAATGTCCAAATAAATACCTGTTGAACTATCCCACCTGTTGACAGGCTTCTTCATTTTAACTTACAATTCAGATTTAGAATGTTAAAAAGAAATAATGAACAGAGAGAACACATGTACTTTTATAGCACTCCTGAAATAAAAGCTACAGTCTGTGTCACACCAAAAGGACCATGACCTATATGCTGAGAACGGGGACAGAAGGAAGCATTTCTATTTCAATTTTCCAGGCAAACTGTCTTTTTCAATACAGAATGTTAATGCCAAGAAGTTCAGAGTTATTCAGCAGAAATCATTGTTACAAAAGAGAATACATCCCATATGAATAGGTAGCGCCACACATTTTGATATTTACAGAACTGTGGGATGGAGAAAACGAATGTTTCTCAAATACTCTGAATATACAGTATTCAAACAGTGCTGACAAGGCTAGATAGGCTGAAAGCTGCACAGCACACAGGTACACTGCACTTTGAACTTCCTTCTGATTTCTTAGCAAGTTGAAATCCTCACCTCACCTATTTTTACTGGCTTCGATTCACATTGTCTCCCTGGATATTGGCCTGGCACCTAAGCCAACGTAGGCAGTATTTTGCATAGGCAATACATCCTGACCATCATTGCCAACTTCGGATCAGTTGTGTGGCAAGGCTCCTGGATCCTGCTGCACTCCTGCATAGCTGAGGGCATATTCTGCAGGAATTTCATTTAAAGGAGAAGACACAGACCCAATGTCATTAAATGTGCAATTTAGTACTCGAGGAGGACAGCCACTCTACGCCGTTACATAAATCCACGTTTTACCACGATTGTACATTCTTCTGACTCCAAAACTTGGAAAGAGGCATCCCCACCCCTTCAAAGCATTGTCTGAGGCTACCCCGGGGCGAGGCGGCGGTTCCTGCTCGCCGCCGGCAGGTCCCGGCTCCGCAGCCCTCCCTCCAGCGCAGCGCCGGGCAGCGGGCGCACAGCCCCGGCAGCGCCAGCCGGGGCCAGCGCGGGCGTCTCCTCTAGGGACTGAAACTGGGGGAGAACCGAGGGGACAACGCGGCTCCAGAGTCTGCAGGGGACCGCCGGGACCCCGCCGGGGAGCACCGGTGTGCGGGGGCAGGGGGGCAGCCGCCTCCGGCCGCTCCGCGCCCGCGGCGCGCAGGGGGCGTGGAGGAGGAGGAGGAGGAGGAAAAGGAGGAGGAGGAGGGGTATTTCGGAGCGGCGAGGAGCAGGTGGCGCTCAGTGCCGCGCTGGGAAGCGGCCAGCTCGGGAGCGGCACCGGCCCGGCCTCCGCACCGCACCGCACCGCGCCGCGCCGCACCGCGCCGCGCCATGGGCTCAGCGGGCGCGGCGCTGCCGCCGCTGCTCCTCGCTCTGGGTAGGTCTGTCGGTAGGTCTCCCCGCTCTGGGTGGGTCTGTCTCCCCGCTCGCTCGGGGTAGCTCTCCCCGCTCTGGGAGGGTGGGTGTCCCCGCGGGCGGGGGCGGTGGCCGCTGCGCCTGGTGCGGAGCGGGGGCGCGGGGGTCGGCCTCCGGCTGCGGTCGCCGCCTCTCACCGCGGCGGCGGGGCCGGGGCCGGGGCCGGGGCCGGGGCCGGGGCCGGGGCCGGGGCCGGGCGGTGAGTGTCCGGCTGCGGGCGCCTCTGGTTTCTGGGCCAGAGGCGTGTGCGGCTGTGGCTGTGTGCGGAGCGCGGTGCGTCGGCGGCGTTTTTAAAGCAGGTTAAACCCCTGGCTGCTGGATTGGCATGGAGTTCCCCTTACCATAAAATGGAGCGTGTGCGCGCTGGGGCGGGGGGAGTGGGTGCAGTCTGATGTGTGAATTTACGGTTGTATGTTGATTATGCCTTTTCAAAAGGGAAGATGATATTCTTCATTGTGAATGCTGTTCCTAATCTGCAAGAGTCCTCTAGGTCTGTTCCCACCCTGTTGGGCAGATGTCGCTCCTTGGAAAAGGACAGGGAAACTTGAACCATCTCCTCCTCTTGGCTGTCTAAATTACCATTACATATGTTTTCCTGGGAACTCTAAGCCATCATATTCACTTGCCATGAGCAAATTCCCAAACACTTTCAGAGTTTTAATATTACTGTATACTCTTACAAACCCTTAATTAGCAAGTCACTGAGGAAGCGGCATGAAAATGAGTTTTCATTGACGAGCTGTTCAAACTTGTTCTTTCAGTAACTATAGCAAACGCTGCAGTGGAATGTGCGGCTGCAGGGTATGAAATCAAATGCAAAAGTATTAACCTGTGATGAGATATACAGTATACAAACAACCTGGTAACTTTGTATAAAAAGAAAAAATCATAGAAGCATCACTGGGCAAAACATTCACTCTGCACTTTTACTTAATCCATCCTTTATTCTCCTGGTTACAGTCACTGCACACCAGGACCATTAACATGCCCTGTAATTCATGGGGTCTTAGGACTTGCAAAGGTTTGTAGAGCAGTGCTGAAAGCAGAAAGTAAGGACTGATTGAGAGAGGAGGATTCCCCTGGCAATGAGACTGACAGAAGTGGGATAGGTCTACTTTGCTCAGGCACTATCCATGATTTATCTTTATTTATACAGTTGAAAGCTGTCATAATTTTGATTTCAGATGTGCCATGACATTTGATGTTAGTGGATGTAATTGCTGAGTTAATACTCACTTAACAGGCCTTTTTGTTCTTGTAGAAGTAGCAGGGAAAAGAAAGTTTCAGGACAGGAGCATTTTCCCTGAGTGATTTGGAGTCCTGCTGTGGCGGTACTGTTGTAGCTCTCCCATAATCATTTTAAAGTTGATTGAATTCTTATGAACAGTTTTACTTTCAAAGGCAGTATTCTTGAATTTAATTGGGCTAGCCGAGCTGAATCCGTGAATACTTCAGGAAAATATTCCAAGTTTATTTTAAACTTGATTTTATGTCAGTATATGAATTATCAGCTATATTAAATGGACCACATAGAGGTATTGCTTTTTTGTGTCTCCAAATTCAACTAAAAGCAATGCAACCATTAGTAAAGGTGTGGGTTATTCATTATTGGTGTGGATTTTTGTGATTGGAAAGTCACTAAGACTTTGAAGATGCTACAAGAAGAAAGGAATAGAAATGCAATAGAACTATCATTTTGATAATATGACTTTGCTACCAACCTTGTTTTTCATTGACCAAAAAGTATATAGCACACAGAAGTAGATTATGTTAAGAGGAATAACAATAAGAACTTAATAGGGCAACCTGTAAGACAAAGACTGATGCTTTCTGTTGTAACACACTTCTTTTAGCTGCTTATAGGTTTGCCACATCTAGTTCTTTAAATTTACATTTTAATCATCCAGTTTTTTCCTTATCTTGTTCTTAAAAATCAGGGCCAAAATAGCCCAGCTCTTTCTGAGAGTGAGGCCAGTGGAAAATACAGTAGCTTTCCTGGGCTCAATTCTGGTAACATTTTCTTTGGAAAGCTCTAGGCCCTCATGCTTCAGAGGATATATTTGAAATTTGGCAGGAAGGTGCTGTTTGTATTGTCTTGAAAATCTACCTAAATTTGGCCAAGTAACAAATCCTTGGAAAATTGCATTCTTCTGGAAAGAAATCTACTTTTATGAGCTTGATTGTAACATAAATTCTGTCCATCCTTGGTGTGGAGCTCAGTCAGACTTCCTCTACTATTGGAGTTGTAGTGGGGTGTAGCTGTTTCTGTGTGCGGTCTAGGTCTACACCTGCAAACACAGGAACTCTCTCTTGTGTTCTCATGTTATTTGGTATTTTTACAGCAATCTCCGTTGTTGTTTGAGGCACTCTGCTTTCCAGTTTGCTTCTGGATCCTGGTTCGCTGATTGTCCATACTGCATGCTGTTAGCTGATTCTTGGGCTCTGGGTGAATCAGCTTGCTCTCCCCTTTATGAGAATAATTCACTTCAGAGTCAATTCTCAAGTCATAGTGTTGGAGGACCATGCCAAGTGGAAGAAATCAAATTTAGTGTGGCCTCACCTACACTATCTTAGCAGACCTTCACATTCAAGCCCACCATGCACCTTCCTCCAGCAACCCACGACGTGAATGATATAAATCTGATATGTTCTTAAATTCCCCACTCTGTGAAGCATGCATCTCTCACACTATTTAACTCTGAAGTGAAAAATCACAGCTGAATAAGGGTTATGCCTTTTGGGCCACAGGTGTACCACTTGAGGACCACAAGTCCTCAAGCCTCCCTGTGGGACCCAGGCAGCCTGGAGGAGAAAGCAGCCCTATCTGAAATTTGGGGGGGGGGAAAGCGGGAGGAGGTGTGGCATGTGTTTCTGTTGAACTTTGAATAGAATCCGGAATTTCCAAGTGTAACCCCTTTTTTGTTTGCTACATATCTAACCCTTGTTGATGAAAAACATCCTGTTGTTCTGGGGACCTTGTTGGCAACGGGCTCTAGAACTGTATAGAGGGATAGGAGAGGACCCCACTAACATAATCTTTTTCTTCAGATCACTTCTGTTTAAACTGGGATGAAGATTGTGATAAAAGAACAGAATTTCACATGCAGAAGTTAGGAAATGCCCAAAATAAGTTAGAAACCTGGATTTGTCCCTTCTGCGCATCAATGCATCAGGTGGTCCCTTGGGTCCACATGCACAACCTTGCTGCTGTCGCTCCATGGACTGGGGAAGGTAGTGTGATCAGAGAAGAGGCTGGGACTCTTGCCTTGCTTAGTTTTGAAATTAGAAGGTTCTCTATGAATRAGGAAGAAAGGTAGGATGAAGAGAAAGGAATATTTTTTTTCCCCCATTGCAAAATTGGATTCTTTCTCTCCTTTTTTTGTCACAAAAGCCGAGTGCAATTTCAGGCGAGTCATTTAAATCAAATCTTTGACACGTGGTTGGAGCTTTTGTGTTCCTCTCTTTCTCTTTGTTCAGCCAGGGGTTCTCAAAACTGAAGCTGCATTTTCACGATCTGGTTTTCACTGACCTGAATGTGGGGCTAATGCTGCAAGGACATTTCGTCCACTCCTGCTTGCATGTTCCCACCAATTTCCCCATGCTACCACTGGGGCTTGGTCTGGGCAACTGGTCAGGGACCCATTTGCCTGAATAACTTTTTCCCTTTTTTGTGCCAGGTCGGTTTTGGAGATGAGCTAAACTGATCCTGTTCATTTAAGCAATTTATTTAAGTGTTAGCACTGGCGTAGGGGACAGTCAGAACTCRTGGCCAGAGGAGGGAGGGAAGCTGGAAAAGTCCCTTTCACTGGTAGCCAGCACTTCCACTGGCTTGAGCTGGTTGTTAAACTGCATCTTGACATGCAAAGCTGCTGTGTATTCACAGCTGTGAATGAAGTCAATGGAAATTGTATTTTGAATGTGCTAAGTATTCTGAAAAAATAAGTTTTCAGCTGTATCACTAGATATCCAAAACTGGTAAGTACTTTTGACCTTAATCTTTTTTTGTTTGTTTATTTTGTTTAATGGGGCAAGGATGATCTCTCATTTCACTTGAGTGTTGAAAAATAAATTCTGTCACTTGCAATACTTAGATGCTTATGGTCAAGATATGTAGAGGTGAATCCAAAAGGAAGCAGAGCTGCTAATTCAGTAGGTTAAAACAGTGTGCATAAAAAGTACAAGGCCATGTATGGAGCAGCAGGGAAACTGAGAACCAACTAGCAAGTGAAAATTGCACATTTGGCGTAATAAATGAAGCCAGAAGTCCAGGTGAAAATGCAGTTAATGATCGTAACACACATGCACACACACACCAACTTAAAGCTGTACAACCCATCTTAATTTTTGCCTTTTTCTTTGTGAACATCTTTTGTTTTATTATCATACTTGTGAGTAATGTTAATATTAAAAATTATTCTAAAATCTGGAGATTGTTTGAAAGCACGGCCCAAACATCAACTCTTCTTAAACTAAAACTATCTCTAGTTTTTCCTACTTTAAGAGAGTTTGTCAGGTAGTAGGAGTGTTGTTATGTATTATTTTTGGAGTTTTGCCTTTCACAGCATTGGTCATTGAAGTAAGACTTCATTCATGCTGTAGTACAGAACTTGTATTTTGTACAAATTATGTTTATTTTAGAAAGCATACAGGGTATTACCATCACACTCCTAAACACATTAACAGTTAATATTTATTTGTGCATAATTTGGGCGAAGTAAACATGAGACCTTACCAACAAGTTTTAACTATGTGCTGTCTGGCTTTGGAACAATTTTCGAATTGTTCTTTGCTTTTTTGGTTCAGTGACAAAGAATTTTCATTTAAGAAGTCAAAGAAGTAAAAGGACTGATACTCCTTGGGTTACTGTGTTTCTTAGCCACTATATAAATGTTATTCATTGTGGTCTTTCTTCATTATTGTTAATTTTGAATGAATGAAAGTGGGGTTTTTCATGTACTTCATGTAATGTATTTTCATGAGGGCTAATAACAAGAACTGCCAATGTAATGGCTTAAAGTCCAAACAGCTAAATATTAATTAAATACTTTCCTTCAGGGTTAATACAGTTAATACTTGCTTTACTCAGACGAGTAAAGCAAGTCATTTGCTCCAGCAGAAATCTTGGGCAGTCTCTACCCAGTGTTGTTATTTTCAATTAAAGGTTTCCTTTGTTAGGCTCTGTGCAGTCCGGTTCCCATTTCCATGGTGACCATGCTGAAATGCAGACAGGACGCAGGCTGGATTCTGATCTGACTAGCCATGCACTTGCATACCAACACATGTTATCTGCTTGGTTTAGGACGTTTCCATTAGCAGTTTTAATGTTTAGGACTTCTTTTTCACAGAGTGATCTCTGGCCCTGTGATAATGCGCTGTCTTAGGATTACAGACACTGTACAGTGAGAGAAAGCAAGTTAATAAGGTTATTTTTTGTGTAAATAAATTGGCTGAACTGTTCCCATTCAAATTAGTCAAGGACATCAGAGAACTGTCTCAGCCTTGGTTTTCATTTCTGTTAAAAAAAGATAACAGAGAAGGATTTTTATTTATAAACCTTTAGGCGAAAGACTGACACATCTGTGCTAAATAGTTATATGAACATACCCCCTTTTCAAGGCACCGATAAAAGGATAATAAAAATAAATGAATGTGAATTACGTGGGGTAAATGATACTTTCTGTCTATATTAGCTGAGTGTGAGTGTGTATCCCTGTAAAGCAATATGCGATAATGTTCTTCCTGCTCACACTGCACTCATTTTCTGGAGATGGAGAATACTGAAGGCACCTAGCGGAGTCAACATAAGCTGTGTGAGCATTTTCATCACTTCCAAATCAGGATGGGAGTTCTGAATTACCAAATAAACTCAATATTCTGGGTGCTAGTAATTGCTACTTTGAATTAGTCATTAATAGCATTTCAGGATCTTCTACGTTAGTTTTATTTTCTCCTGGCTTCAAAAACTAGTAAGGCTTGCATGTTTTTCAGGACTTAAAAGAGGAACTATGCAGGCAAAGAAGTAAGATAAACACAGACTCTTTGAATGCCATACGAGCAAAGACATTTTGTGTATAACCGAATGGCATCTGCATGGTTGAATGTCACACGTGATGAATGTCATGGATTCTTTTGTCCCTTTCAAATTACTGGTAGATAGGGTGAAGGGCTTGGATATTATGCACAGCCCTGGTGGAACTCTCTTGCCTTATTCCTGATTTATTTTCCCCTTTTAATCCTGCTTCCAAGTTCATCATTCTTCTTTTGTTTCGTAAAGGATATTTTTTTTTAATTATACAAATCTCCTTGTCTAATATGATTGCTGATTTCTAAAGAACAGACAATAAAGAAATCTTGAGGAAAATTACTGGTAACAGCACACTTCTAGAAGGGAGCGTATCGCACAGTGGCAATACCTAAGGAAATAATGGGTGGGAGTGGTGGGGGGGAAAGGTTGAATTAGGTTTTTACCTTTTATCTATCTACCAATCTATCGTCTGCCCTTTCAGCTATCTGTCTCAAGTATAAGTGACCCTTATACAAGAAAGCTGGCAGCAGCTGATGCTGTGTTAAGGCTGTGACAGAAAGCTGTATGTAGCAATAGACCACAGATGCTGAAGCTGCCTGACCCAATGGATTACCCAGTAAAGAACCACCTCAAACAACTGCCAAATCAGACTTCTTATCTGAGTGAGGAATAGTCCACCCGGGCTTGGCTCACGTGAGCTTAGTGCAGCGGTGGGTGCCGTTACGAGAAGTTGTGAAGCCAGCAATTTTTTGGGGTGTGCTTGCGCCGTGCGCTGTGCTGCCTGGAGTAAGGCAGCTGCCCGTAGGTAAACCAGGTGCCTACCTTTTCCACATACACAGTCATCACTTCTCATAACTTCTCAGTTCTTGTGACTGTTGTGTTTGTGTCTCCCTTCAGCTGTGAAAGAACACCGGGTAAGAAATTCTACTTAATTGCGTAATCTGCAATAAAACAACAAATCAGTAAATTACTGGACTTTAGTCCTAAATTTACTCCTGGTTGGTCCCGTTCTCTGAGTGAGCTAAATGTCTACATAGGTGTCCAAATCAGGGCAACCTGTGTCGAGAGTTAGTGGCCTGTTTACAGTAAGGAAAGTGAAACATAGAAGAATCCCCTTGATAGACACCTATCTGAAGCAAAAGCAAGTGGGGTATCTTGTCCCCAGGCAACCGGTGTGTCCTAGACAGTCAGCAAATACAATTGCAATGGAGAGTGTGTGACTCAAATGTTTCTGTGCCTATATCCTTGCTTGCATTTTCTATTTGGGGAGAGTAGTAATTGCTCAAATAGCAAAAAGGCACAACATTTTATTAAATAGTTTTTCACCGATTCTACCTTCTTAACTGTGAATTCCATTAAGACAGTAAGAGTAGTGCTCTAATAATGAACATGAGAGCAATTTAACCCAGTATTCCTACTGTGTGTTATAAAATTCAGTTGTATTTATGTGCTGTACTTCAGATGCATATAGAAGTGCTTGAATTTACAGATATTAAACTCAGATTTAGCTGAAATTTCTCAAATGAGAATTTAACTAACCTTTCCTAAGCGGAAATCTAACTACGCCCACCAAAGAGAGTTCCCATTTAAATATGCCTGGTATACATATAGGTCAAATTTAGAATAGCAGAAATGACTGAAAATTAAATAACGTTTAAGATGGGCAAAACAATAAACAGAGAAAAAAATCCAGCAGCACTGCTTGGATAGTAGTCCATTAGTAGCTCTGCTAATAATAGTTATCTGTTCGACTCTAGCCAAATATCCTTTCATTTCACTGTCTCTACTCTCTCCGGTTTTGTTTTCTTTTCCAAACTGCCCAAAGCCAGTTCATCATATTGAACAGTAAAAAAATACTTTAAGCGTCTCTGGAGTTATTTTTCTGAGAAGTTGACAGCTACAATAGACTTCATTTCTCTGAAGACAAAAAGCAACTGTTCTGCATTTGTGGAAGCAAGTATTATCTCCAGAACGCTCTTCTTAAATGTACATGGGCCCTTCTCTCTGACCCCAAAATGTACAATGGCTGCATTTTACAAAAAAGATAACTTCTTTCCAAACTCTGACTAGAGATAACCTGTCACCCACCTGACCACAGACATCTGGATTTGCCAGAGTTCAGTGGGCGGGCTGAGGGCTGGGAGAGTGCAGGGTTCAGCCCACTTCACCTGAAATCTGCTCCTCCTGCCCCAGAGTGGCAGTTACGTGGCTTGGACTCAGCAGAGACAGTTAGGCACTTTTAAAGTGCACAAAAAATATTTGCTAAAAGCAGGAAGGCTCAGGATAGTCGAGGGGAGTGTTTGAACTCCATCCTTCCCAGGCACCTGCATTAGGTGCCTCCTTCCCTTGAGGTCAGGGGTAGGGAAAAGTTTTGAGCAGTATGTGTCTAGTTCAGCTTTTTTTCAAGAAGTAGCTGCCTAAGAGGTGACGGTAATATTCACCTGGGAAACATGGGCTTAGTTCTCCCTTGGCTCATGGTGATGTAGGCTCACCTCTCAAACTTTTATACCGTCTTTGCTAGCAGGCAACAAGCAAAGAGAAGCGTGCTCTACCTCTGCTATTTAAACCAGGTCTCAGCTCATTCCGGGATGCATATTTGTGTTTCCAGGCAGACAAGCAAAGACATATCTTGCCTGTGGCCTAACTTCTGGGGCACTTAGCTTGGAGGAGTTCTGAGTTGGCCCTTTTGGACTGCTCCTGCAACTTACATTCCGTAAATAGGCAGTGCATAAAAAGACCTTATTTAGCTATTTAGTTAAATCATTTAATTATTTAGAGCAGAAGTTATTTAATCAGGAAACATTCATCGCCTCTGGCCATGATATCAGAGTGGGTCTACGGTAGGGTAGGATACTTTGCTCTTAAACAGGGGTGCTTCTACACTTGTATCATATTCTAAATTTTTATGTGACTTTGTGCTGTGAAACCTAGGTGACAGATAATTTTAAGTTCATTCTGGGTTAGGCATCTACTGAAGTTTGGGCTTCCTGGATTGTTTTCCTGGTTTTAATGAGCCCAAATTCTGCCTAGGACCTATCCAGTGCCAAAATTGATCATTTCAATGTGCATTAAGATGGAATTTCAGGTGAGTGATTGAGACCACCTACCTACCATTCAGGCTGCCAGCCCATGAGCTCCCATTACAGTCAGGGGAGAGAAATAGTCGTTAAGTCTGCTATAGGAAAACAAAAGTTCTGATAATTATAGCTCTTCCAACTATTGTATTATATATCCTGTGGTGCTTTTGGGGTTTTCATGTTGCAGGAAGCTGATATAGCAAACTTTCTACAGCTGAGGCTGTTCTTGTTTCTGGGGCTGTCTGTGTACAGCGCAGAAAGCTGACATTCCAGCTAGCTCTTGAGAAGCTGTGAGGGAGGAAGGGGGTCCTACACACAGTGTCCTAAATGGCGTGATGGCACGGTCGCTCTCGAGGCAGTGCGGTGTTCACGCTGCAGACTGTGACACTGGAGTGACAGAGGGATCGATGGTGAAGGCAAGTCCCTCAGCCTTTTTCTAATTTAGCCTTTTCACGTCATGTTAACAGTGATGTAATATGATACAATACACTAATATGTTATAATACCCTGAAATTTTCATATAGCCTGGAGTATGATATGGGTAGGAAAGTACAGACGCCTTTGCTTTCCCATCTTCTTGATACCTGTGTGCAAACATGCATTTTCATCTGTGTACAAACATGCTTTCATAGCAGCTGAGACAAGCAAATGCAGCAAATAGGGTATAGAGATAGCATTCGCATCAGTTTCTGTGTGATGACATGCATTTCCTCTCCTACAGTTGTAACGTGGCTCATGGTTCTCTGACTATATTTGGAAATATTGCTGGTTTAAAAAAAGGGTCAACAACTGATAATGTGGACACAAGGGAAGAGAATTTGCTGGACTGAAATGCCACATGAAAAGTTGGTTTTATCACAGGGAAGCACATGAAGGTTTTTTTTAGTACTTGTGAAGCCACTGTCCTAGCTGCCTATAAAACATATAACTGTGTACAGCTTGTTAGACTCATGTACTTTTTAATTTCTTTGTAGTATCATTGAGAACAAATTGTGGTAGTCTAAGGACAAGGTTGAATCCTGTTTGTTGTTCCAAGACAAAAGAAAAGAAAAACTGTAGGTCAGTTTAAAAAGATGCAATTTATGTGAGTTTTCTGTAAAAGAAAGTTTTTCCCACTTAACTTAATGATGGAAACAAGCCAGGATAATAAATATGAGTAGGCTTGAATTCTTGCTGTCTTTATTAAAAACACATAGGAAGCTGTCAGTCCTGCAGGAACTGCTCTTAAGCATTACTTTGGAATCAGTCCTTGTGTGTACAGTAGGTTATTGAGATTTCTTAACTCCACATGAAGAGCAGCTTATTCGTCTGCTTTGGGAGCCAAGGACAGCAATGTGTGGACCACAAATAGGGAGTTATCAAGAGATAAGTCTTTGACAAGTCTTTTGAGTAACTAATGCAGTTGTGGGTAAATTTAATTAGATCTCTTACTCTGCAGCGGTGCTAGAACAGTAAAATGGACAGCACCTAGTCATGTTATCCCAGTTTCTCCAACTTTTCATTCACAATTTGTGTGTTGTACCATGTTTGGGTTGCTCTTATAGCAGGTTATTGGTAACTCTTTGGTGCAGCTTCTTGGATCATCAACAGCTGTAATTGAAAGGCAGTGACTCAGGCTTTTGCACACTCGGAGGCTTTCAGACTGGAAGCTGACCTACTTCCAGGAAGAAGCAGTCGGCCAACTAAGCCAAGAAAACTTGAAGGGAGGGAGAGGAGGGGAGGAAGAGGGGCGGGAGGGAGGGAGGACTTGTTACTAAATGAGGCATTGTACATGGGTTGAAGATATCTACTTGTCATTGTGAGTATATACTGATGAGGTTATGCATACTGAAGAAAAAATTACAAAAAATAGAGAAGTAAATATACAGGAGAAAACTAATGAGAAAATATTTTTCAATTCTATTGACCGTATTGGGTATAGATTAACATACCTTTCCAGATTAAATTATATGCAATCCTCTATTTTCCTTGCATTAAGTGGGTTGGATTCCACATAGCCCTGACCGAGTATACTAAAGATACATCAAAAAGGTGTTTTATATTTATGTATGTTTACAGAAAAGCCTCAAACAGTGCAACCAATATAGAATTACTTGTTTTACATGAAAAGAACTTGATTTGATGTCATTATCTGTGCATGCACAAAATGCATGTACCAATACAGCAAAGCAGATCAGGCTGAAGACTAATATGTTAGCAAAAAAAAAGTGTTCATTTTTGGGTAGATTTGTTCCCTGAACAAGCTCATTGCAGTGAGAATTGCTCAGTGGCTTCTGAAAGCCACATTGAAGAATATCTGTGCTGCAATTCAATAGAATAAAGTAACTGCATGCTGCTTGTTTTGTTCTTTATGTATTCACAGTCCTGTCAATAAAATCTTCAAAACAGTGTATTATGAAAGCTGTTCAAATTATGGGTTGTCCATTCTGTAAGACTAGTTGACCAATTCCAGTTGGATTATTGCTCTGACAGTATAGGTTCTGAATAATAAGGGAGTAACTTCACTCTTACACCAAAATGTTGTTGCCTTTTAAAAAAAAGCAGTAAAGTAGCACTAAATATATTACTATGAAGCAAATACTACTTGTCTGCCCTCTTTCATAACTTTGTTACTTTCCCTTCCTGCCTTCATTCCACCTTCTGCCTAATATTTCAAGGACAGTAGGTAACTACAGCTTGAACGGTATCTGTAGGTGCCTGTACTCCCTTACTAACTTTGGAACCTGTGAGCCAATTTCAGCAAATTTTTGCAGAGGAATGAAAAAAATAACCAGTTGGGTATTGGAGTGAGACAAAAGCATCTTTACAAGTTCCTTGACAACTACGGAGATCCAGTGTGAGCTTGCACAATGTGAAACACCAGAAAATCCACCCTGAGGAGAGCCTTTAGAAATGCTTCAGTCACGGAGAAAGCTTGAAAACATAGTGCGCAATCCGCTGTGAGAAGAAGCCAGCAGAAACCAAGAGTTATGCATTCTCTCATCCCTCCCACACCTTTCTTTCTCTTTGCCCCCAGCGGGGTTTGACAGGCTTCAGGGCCCTGCCGATGTGTGCTCTTTGGAGGAAGAAATCTTTGAGAGCAAGGGGAGAGTTTTCTTTGTGGAATTTTTAGTGGCTCTCTTGGAGCAGATTAACATAAAGGGCAAAGTAAAGCCCTCTTCTGGAAAGAATAGATACTTTAAAAAATGCTAGCCTGAGCAATTAAGGCAATGTGGGCTGTACACATCTTACCAGCTGCCAGTCTATGAAACTGCTTCAGGAAGCAGACAATAATCCGGTAGGATTTTCTTGATATTTTTTTCCAAAACAATTCGTGGACTAAAAACGCATACAAGAATGCATGTAATACTATCTTGGTTTTACCATAATGCCAGGTCATGGCCTTGCTCTTCTCTACTGACTACATGCTTACCCCTTCCACCCCCAAATCCCCCAGCGTGCTGATGCCTTTGGGTTTGTCAGGGTCCACTGCCCTGTTGGAGACAGCACAAGGGGCAGCGGTTATAGCTGTGGCCGTGCTACCAAGCAGAGAGGAGCTGCCACAGGGGGTCTTTCTGTTCTCTCTCCTGGCATCCTTACTGGCATGAATGCTCACTCACAAAGACAAACAGTTGCTTAGCTGGATTAAATAACAAACTTTTTCAGTTTTATAGCTAATAATTGTTTGAAGAAGAGAACAATATACAGTTAAGGAAAAAAGGTGATGAAGTTTCCTTCATCTTAAAGTTTCCTACTGGCAAGGTTAACACCAGATAAATTTAAAACTAGTGCTTAGCGTGAGATGGATCCTTATAGACTCAGTGGTCAAATTCCACCGTGTCTTCTTTTTTCTTTATACTGTGATGGCTAGACCTGTTTGATGCAAGCTATAAATAACAGCAGCAGTGAATTCCTCTGTTTGACTGGATGTTTTAATGAGAGATGAGACTTGGCATAACTGAGTCTGCATGGTTATGGGATTCTGTCATATATTGCCATCTTAAATTGGAGCATCACCTTTGCAATGTAGTATAAAGTGATTGAAAATTCAGTTTTACTATTTAGACTGAAAACAAAATGACATGTTTATTATGACACTTATGACACAAAATGCAGACTAATAATATTTTTAGTATATTTTATTAAACTTGTGTAAACTTATTTCACAAACCGAGCAATCAAACACACAAAATCTGATTTCATTTTTTCTCATCCAATTAAACAATTGTTTTTTGTTATACTGATTAATCTGAATAAGAGGTCACAATCATGACATTAAATGACTGATTACCCAAAAGACATTTTCTGCTTGCTCACTTTAAGCTGTGAGCTTTGCTTACAAAATCAAAACAATTATGAACTGGGTGTACCTAATATGAGCTGTTACTTCAATAAACTTGCTTCGGCTTGTACTTCAACGGCAGCAAACAGAAGGCATTATAGCCATCATTAGGCATGTCATTTATAGTTACGGAAGAATTCCCACACGTTCAGGCTTAAAGGTGCACAGCCAGAACATGTATTATTTTTCGTTCTACTAGGAGCAAGAAAATGGTGGTGCAGAAGTATGAAAGCAGCTATACTCCTACACTGCAGCTCCTGTGGTATACACTGCAATAATGCAGTTGCTGAAATATGGGAATTCCCGGAAAAAAAATACCATGCAAAGAGATACTGGAGTTTATTGGAAAGCTTACAGTTCCTTTTATCCCATTAAGGATTTTTTTCTAACTTTTCTTGTCTGGAGCTTTCTGTTGGGAGCTACTCTGCTCGATGAAGCTGTCCTCTTTAAACCAAAGCGTCATGCCCCCTCCCCAGTCGGCGGAGAGGAGCTGCTGCTTTTGAAGTCTTCAGAGGGGCCTTCAGAAGCTTTAGGCTTGTATCTGACTTCTTTGTTCCACATAGGCTGTTTATTTGACTGTAAATAAAGTGTCATTTACAGACAGAAGTTAGGAAGTGGATTTTTATTTGCCTGACTAATCTCTCATCATGATCATCAGGTCTCAAAGTAGAAGTCTGTCACCAAAAGCTATTAAAATCCAGATAGTGAATTAGTTTTCTTTATTTCAAGATTCTTAAATTATCAAAGTTCATTGCCTGAAGGCAGCAACAGATACTGAATCTTTCCAGCCTAGACTATGCAGTACTTTGAACCTAGATGCTTCAATGATTGGCACCATTTTAATGCATAAGAGACCCTCTTATTCTGGCATAGGCTTAAAATAGGTTTGAAGCAAACTTAGCATTTTCTCTTTTTTTGGCTACAAATGCTTGTATTTCTTGTTCTGAATACTGTATTTAGATAGATATACAAATGGATAAAAGATGTCCTTATAGTGTAAGCACTATATAAGATGGAGGAAAATGGCAGGAAAATGCCTAGTACATTATTGCAAGTATATACTTGCTAGGCCCAAACCAAGTAAGATTTGTGTGGAGTAGATCTAAAAATCAGAAACCTGCTAATGATTATAAAAATGTGGAATTTAAAATGACTGTGATTGAAATATGTTGAAACTATGGTTCACTTGATAGTGTTCATGGTGAGTCAGAGTGTATTTGCCAGATTTTCTACTTTGATTTTGAAAGCAGTCATGAGTGGGAGGCAAAGCTGATCCACAAAAATATTGCAGATGACTGTGTGTCTTCAGAGGCGGGGTTTTCTGGTTGCTTTTTTGCTCTTTTCTTTTCACTGTCCTTGACTGATGCCAGGCCAGAAAGTGAGGATGATAGAGGCAGCTTTGAGAAGAAACCTGTGGTATGGCAGATACTTTTCCCATCATTCCAGGTAGAAATTCTTGCCCTCAAAGAGCAGTGCTCTGATGCTGCAGTAGAGCAAATGATTAAAAAGAATAAAATCAAGTCCCAGTGGTAAATGGGAAGGACGAGTGAAACAGTTCAGTGAGGAGATGGGATGGGAGACTGGGGAGAAAAAAAGAGCATTGCTTCCCTAAGCCATGATGAGGCCCAGAGAAACCGCAAGGAGCTGAAGCATCCCCAGGCTGGGCCAGGCCGTGTCTTAGCTCCTTGGAATCAACCCCGATCTTGGAGAAAGCAGGAGCACAAGGGTGGCCCTGGAAAGCCCCAGGGAGGGATGCTGCAGCACCTGCAGGAGGGCCAGGGGAGAAGTGGACGGGCAACGCATAGCCGAGCATGCGTTGTCTTGACCCTTGTCTGACTTGTTGCAGAGCCCTAGGGGCATTTGGACCAGCATGGCGACTTCCCTGCAGGCTGTTGATTGTGGCCTCTGGTCTCTGTAGTTCTATCCAGTTCTTGAAATTTTTGCCCTGGCTCTAGCATTTAATAAAAGCCTTGCCTTGGACACAACTCAAAAGACCTTCCATGCATTTGCACTTAAGTTGGCCAATGCACTTAGAAAAGATTTAGCAAAGTTACAGTTTGGCTAGCAGTGTGATTTGCTAATAACCGTGTAACAGAGTCCAGGCAGTCAAGAATTTTTCTCTAGATGTCATTGGATTTGGGGTCAGGCTGAAAATGTTTATCATTCTACGATACTTTTGGCTCTTCATTCGAAAGCCAGGGTTGATTTCCATGTGCACCATGTAACTTGGAGAGTTATTCTTCCTCTGTATTTACATGCAGGATGGCACTGCGGTATAGTGTCCTGTGACCTCTGAGAATGGGGCACTGCTAAATTGTGCTTGATTTCTGACTGAGGATAATGTAATTTGAAAACAACAGACCCAAAAATAAACCTAGCATGTGTCATGAGCAAAATGTTTTGATAAAATGCAAGTATATTAGATCACAAAAGAATTACTAGCAATAATCAATACCTATCCCGACTCCTCTTTTCCCTCTCCCTAAAACCCCGACTTGAACTATGAATATATGTGGTTGTGTTTAGTGTCAAAAGTATTGCAAAACACAGAGTGATATGTCTGTACACATTCTCTTCTCCAGTCTTAAATAACATGACTCAGGAAATGTATTTATCTCTAAGGATGTTTCTCAAGGAACTATACTTTTAGCACAGGGTGATTGCTTGCTTTCCAGAGGCCAGCTGTAGATAGTGGTTGTTTGAAATAACTAATATATGATTTCCTGTTTTGAGTTTGTAGTAAAAAAGTAGTAACCGTGTGAGTTGTATTTAGTCTTCTGCTAGTAACATTTGTGTTTTCTATTCTATGGGCAAAGGCACAAAATTAATTGAACTTTTTTACTTGTTGTGAACTTTGACTGTAAACCTGCGTTTGTGATTTTAATATTCTCATTATGAGGTTATTATGTTATTACTATTACAGCTAAACTACTATGATGGGCTGTTTTATGCTGATATAACCCCTGTTAACCTCTCTTCCAAAACTGGTTTGGGGACCTGGAAGAGAGTGATACCAACAGTGAGCTGTCTGCCCATCAAAACTAGAGAAACGCTTAGAATTTAAGCTTGTATTTTTAAGATGCCATAGATCGGCACATCTCTCCTTAAAGGGTCCCTATTATAAGGGATTATAAACGCTGCCACTTTACTACACAATGACTCACACTAAATAACTATGGTGAGGTATGTTTTGTGTGTAGAGGAGATAAAACTCATTCTGTCTGGGCACACAGGAAGGGGTGGGAAACGTGAGGGATGTTGTTTAATCTGTGAGCAACTCTATGAAGCTGCCTCACCTGGGAACCTCAGGCAGTAACTGCACAGTGCAACCAAAGGTCATGATTTCTTACATAGCTGCCGTTTTTGGAGGGTTGTCAGGAACCCTAAGGTGTTCCTCAGCTGGACTGTAGCTTGTTCCTGAGATCCCACTGTCATCTCAGTCCTTCCACCTCCGAGTTGGGGGAGGAGTTATCTACTCCAGGCTATTAGGGGACTCTGGCCTTTTTCCTGCAGCTTCTGTAGTGGACATTCTCCTAGATGTCCACCTACAGCTCTTGATCAGAAAGAAATCAGGTCCTTTACGAGTGAGGAGTGGGCCCCCATGCCCTGCAAAATTGTGATACTTAGGACCTTGTCCCCAGCCCACACTGCCAGTTCCCCTCAAAATGGCATGGCGTGGCATACCCTTATTCCTAGGCATGCAAGTGACCAAGGAAAAGCAATTAATACTATGACCACAGCGAAGTGGATTTTCGGTGTTAAGTGTCATGATTTATTAATGCAGTTCTATCCTGCATGTTTGTATTTCTAAGTTTTCCTGTTTGGACAACTGTTCAGGCTGTTTGGACTGAAAACAAAGGCTTCTGGTGTGATAATGAAATGGCTCAAAAATGTAGGTTTTCTGATGCAGCAGACAATCTGACATTAAGTTCAGACATTAAGTTGCAGATAGACACTAGAATACAAATGTATTAGCAGTTACAGTCAGTGCATTTTCATTTTAATGTACATCAGCAGGCTGTTGACATGTTTGCTGTGCCATAAGCTTAACTTATGCCTTAAGGTAAAGGAGGATAACAGACCTCTGAATCATATTTCATGCCTCCCTTCAGCTAAGACATTTCTATTAGTAATGCTGCAACTTTTGTAAGGCAAACAGTGAATGAGTCGTTGATCTCTGCCCACAATATTATAACACCTGTAAAGAGTGCTAGACAGGCATTACACACGGGCAGATGGGTACTGTAGGGAAAAGGCTAGGGATTTTTGCACATGTCAAAGGCTACATTTCATTTTCTTCTATAGGGGCAGCTGGCACAGATGAAGAGCCTTCTTCACTAGGATGAAAATTTTTCTTTAATTGCTTCTGTAATAATCATAATCTTTCTGTTAACAGGCATTCTTCAACACTGCTGTGAAGCCTACAATGTTGGGCTCCTAGAAACAAAAATATTTTCTGGTCCACCAAGAGAGCAGTTTGGATATGCAGTTCAACAGTTTATAAATGATCAAGGCAAATGGTAAGCAGTTCGAACAGCTTGTTATATGTCCAGTTAAAAGATTAAGGAAAAAATGTTGCATCTAGTTTTTCTTTTATAATTCCACATTTCATTTAAATGTGTTCGACTTAATTCCTTTTTATATTAGAGTTATCTTTTTATGAATAAATACGTACATTATTAAAACAAAAGTTGAAATATTCTAAAGATGTATGCATGTGATGGTTCAGGCCTTTTTCCTTTACGCAATGCTATCTGAGGTCTTTCTTTCTGTTAATCTTTTGCTTTCATCTCCAATACACCACTTTCCTCACACGCACATTTTCTGTAGTATTTTAACTCTCATTTCATTCCTTCCTGTACCAATAGCATCATTGTTACACGTTACATATATGTGGGATATTTTTCCATTTTAACATTGTTGACTTCAAAACAAATTATTAGGGCTGGGAAGTTCTAATTATTAATATTAAAATTAAGTGAACTTAAATTTATATAATTTTGTGTCTGATACAGTATTAAGTGTTCGCTTCTCAAAGGACGGCATATTTGGATGTATATAATAACACAATCCTAGCAAAGGCCTTGTGCCCTCTGTACCTCTTCAGCCATAAAATTTGATGTGAAATCCACTGTTGCCACAACATTGGGCTTGATAAGTAACTAGTAAAATATGTTTTCTAGTAATTTGGTTTCAAAAAGAAGTTCAAAATATTAACCCAGAGTAAGCCCATTTAGTGTAAAACACATTGTTTCCTCTTCTGCAGGTCTTTCATGGCAAGGACTATATGTGTATAAATAGTTCAGTGTTACTCAACTACTTTAAGTGGTTATTTGTGTATACATGGTTTTAAGTCTATAGTGGAAAGTCACACAAGTTGTTACGTATATTATCATAAGCTGAGACAACATTTTAGATGTGTCATTCTCCATAGCTTGAAACAGTGTCAGAACCAAAATAGCCACAAGCTGGCATGTTTGCTTAAGTGATGATGGATGGATAGTGAGTAACTGGACTTTTTCAGTAAAAAGAAAGAAGTCAAAATCTGAAATCCGTGGAAATGCATATGAAAATGTATTTTACAGTTAAAGTTTGGAAAAGCCCATACAAAAATATGGAGCTAGCTGAGAGGTTTATGCATAGCCCTGCACAGAGACAATATGCAGTTGCGATTGGTTGCATATGCAAAGATGAAAGACTACCTAGATCTCACTGCGTCTGCGGTGTTGCTGTGTTTACCACCAGTGACCAGGAGAGGAAAGCAGAGCTGTATCCTCCGAACTAAGAGCTCGGTGTTTCCTCTCTCTCTGTTGGGTAGGCTCCCAGCCTACTCCCACTCCTCACCTGATGTTGTGGTGGCTTCTCACTGCATTTCTGCCTGCTTTAATTATGTGTTTAGTCACCCATAGATCAGAGCTCTCTTTTTTTAAAACTTCTGTGTAAAGCCATTGAAGGAGAAACAGGACTGTCTGCCTGAAGTGAATGCTTTGGCTCATATATGGAGAAATTATGTCTTGTGTTTTATCCTTCTTGGAAGTTTTTCTATAAGCTTGCAACAGAAGCACCAGGTTGCAGACTCACACAAGCTATTTATGTTTTATATTGCCCTGTTTTATTTTTACTTCTGATAGAAAAACTCCTCCATTACCACTTTCTTGGATAACGTGTGGTGGAGTTTGGGAATGAAAGTAACTTTGAATTAACTTTTCCTATCTTCTCCCAAATATATGAATATTATGTATCTTGGAAAATTTTCTGTAGATAGGCACTTCATCATTTGTTCATTCACTGCACAGTGTCTGACAATAGCTCCAAAAGTCAGGGGAATTTTATCAGCTCTTGTTCGAGTAACTATGACTTGTTAGAGACTCTTCAGTGAAGAAAAGCTCTTTTCAGTCTCCCTCTCAAGAAATCATTAGACAGTCTTAAAAAAAAAAAAAAGCCAGTAATGGTTTACTCTCTTGTTCTCTTCGTTTCTAGGCTATTTTCTTTTTCTTGGGACAACAGAGCTTTTTCCTGTGTGCATATTAAAAAAATAAATAAATAAAAAAATAAAAAACCAACAACACTCAAGCTGTTCAGTAGAGTTGGTTTCTCCTATAAGCAATGCAGAGACTGCAGTCCGTGTGCAGAGCACTTGTTGATGCGGCTGAACTAGGAGTGATACAAACAGTCCGAGCTTTGCATAGGATCGGGATGCTGCTTTCTGTCAGAGGGGAGCATTTATCACCATATGCTTTTATGAAGAGATCATTGTTGTGCAGCAAGAATGTGATATACTTGAAAACTCTGTTCAGCCACAGTGGGGCTGCTCACCACATCAAACACTGCTGGGTTGGCACCTTCCTCCAAGGGAGAGGTTATCCAGAATCTGGGATCTACCAGAAATTTCATCACTTCCTAGACCTTGCTTCTGTTAATAAAATCACATGGTGCTGTGTTAAATACAGCTTTAAAATCCTCCTGTACTCTCTCAAAGAGCAGAAAGGAGACATACAGAAAAAACAGCAGATGCTAGTTATATTACTCAGCTCTATTTCTGGGAGGTACATCTCCTGAGGCAATAAGGGCTATAGAAAATGATAGAGGAGAATTTTTGCATAACCGGGACTGCATGCAGCAGTATGTTATCCCTTTTGCTTAGAGGTGAGTTCGGAGAGAAGAGGGAAGACAGTCCAACCAAGAGCACAGGGCCATAGAGGGGGCTGGTACATGTTGGRAAGCTGTGACACAAACCAGCAAGGGAGCCCTTTTTGTGTAGAGTCAGGTGATCCAGGATAATTGGACACTGGTCTGCTGTGCATTGATGGGCATTGATGGCATGTGATGCTCGTAAATAAGGACAAACTTGCAAGTCAAGCACAGCTCAAGCTTTTCACGGTGTCTGGTGGGAATTTCAAAATCGGAGCTCTTTAATGAACTCAAGGAAAATTTTGAATACCAAAGAAACTCATCAATTAGAAAAGTTTAGGCAGTCCACCACACAAGTGATTAGCCAAAATAGAAGCATCATTCAGTTTACGCTCTGGTTCTCCCTGTCATGCTATCATCTGTATTTGAACCTTAAATTGAGACCAAATTCTCTGTTATTTTATAAACATAGTCTTTTAGAAAGGTGGATTGTACCCTGTCAAGTTCATCTTGAATGTGCATGCCCTGAACAGCAGCTGATAGTACATTCTGCAAAGATAACAGTACTTACTCCATCCTGAGATTTGGTTTTATATCTATCTCAGGTGAGGAAGATTGACTAGCTGTATATATCTGTTAAAATGCTTTTTCCTACCCATATGTGTCTTCAGTCTGTGATACATCCCACAACAGAGGTAAAAATCCCAGCGTACTGTTGAGGTACTGTTTGGTATCAAGTTGCAGCCACCCTGCTTGGTTGTGTCTGTGTGCTTAGGATTTGGAATTTTTGAATTTTGTTTTGGAATTTATCTTATGGGATTTTTCTTTTTTAAAATATTTTGTTTCATTCCATATCATGGCAGTAATGACACCTTAATACTCAGTGCCCTTACTGATGTATCACATAATCACTGCACTACTAAATAGTTTCAATAATCATTGCATACTGCTCACTAGTCATCAAAGCCCAGCAGCCTCTCTCCTGAGGTGGTGTGTTGCCTCTTCAGGCCAGTAAGATGTTTTGCCAAAAAGACACATTTCTGTAGCAGCTTTTGTTGAAATCAATACATTTTCAAAGCCTTCTGATTTTAATGAGGAGGGTAATTTCTGCCAACTTGTTTTTTCTTTTGAACAAAATGCTGCCATTGTTACAGCTCCGTCTTTTCAGTGCCAGCACCACTGCGAACGTTGAGTTCTTTGCCCAGCTTTTTCTCGCCCTGACTGCATGCCCTACGGTTTGCCTTTTCCCTGCTTGGAGAAGCATCTCTGGCTTCTGTCTCCTAGGCCTTTCAAGTTTGTCAGTCAAGCTCTCTTGCCATAGCTTGCTGTAGTTTTTGAAGTTTGGCGTCTTTTGTTCAAAGGATCGAAAGTTTTAGATGGTGATAAGTGTTTTAGGGTGTGCAGAGAAGTATCTATGAGAGTGAAGGGTCTTCTGGTCTTCATATCTATTCCTTGCTTCCTGTATTTGTAGGGAAAAGGGCCAGATGATTTAAGAGGTCCTTCTACTTTTATTTTCCTATTTCATATTAGCCATCTTTGTGCTTAAAAAAAACACACTAAAGAGCAAATGCATGAAAAGAGAAAAAAAAAAGAAACCAGAAAATATAAAACGTGCTCTGACAACAGCTGGGAATTCAGCCCTTCGTCATGAATTCTGATTTTGTTTTCTGCTACATCACACTTTGCCAGTTACTAGCGTTGTCATGGTGTAATTTCCCAGAAATAATTCCTGTTGCACTTTGATCTGCCACTCCTGCAGCCTGTGTGGTATGGCATTGCTGCTGAACTTTATTTGACTTCATGTAGTTCCATTGCTTTGTATACAGTGTTGGAGACTGATTAAGGAGTTGAATAATAAAATCAGTGGCAGTATTACATGCCAATCACTATGTAGTGTTGTGTAAAGACAGTCTACAAGGACACATAAGGAAGTTTTGTAAAAATAAATATTTAACTCATGGCTGAAAAAGACCCTTAATTAATATACTATACATGATACAGTTTATTTGGAAACAAGCATTTTCAAGTATTTTAGTACTCATTTCTTGCATTCTTTCCTGATACATTCTGTTTCACTCTGCTTCATGTGCATCCTGTTTAATCACAGTAACAAAATATTTTTGTAGTTAGCAGGATGCTAGCCAGATACTCTCTTGCTTTCTTCACTTCTGATGTTTCAGAAAGATACACATGCATTTTCCCAGAGCAGTATTGTGTAACCCTCTACTGTAATGGTTTATGTTAATTTTCGAAGGCAAGTAGGACTTGCTGATTTTTAATATAGATTAAGGCTAGTATTAAGCTTAAGTAAGGCTCAGGATATGAGAGAAACAATAATTAAGCTATTTTCTAGGACCTTTAAGACTGGCAGTTAAAAGTGGAGGGTTAGGCTTCACAGAAGTTAGTTAAATAACTTTTTCTCAGGAGCATATTGATGGCAGGTTAGACTAGTTAAGTCAAATAAGGGAAGGGGTTTAGTAGCTCTGTTTATTTCTGAAAATCACAGTGGCAGTAATAGTCAGTTCTAAGTGTTAAATTCTGTGTATGGAGTGGCATTTTTCAGCCTACAGCATAGATATGTCATTGAGATTCATGGACCCTACAGATCTACAAGGAAGACTACTACAGCAAAGGGGAAGGTAGTATAATAACTTCCAGTAAAGTGTGAGGAGTGCAAGCTAAATGAAAGACAAAATTAAGTTTGCTTTTGGCACAGTTGGCATAGGTTTAGATTTGGGATTAAAATTATAGGAGTTTGTCTTGTTTTGGCTTACATTTTTCTGTTTGTACCATGCCACAGCTACAAGGTTAGTTTTGGGGTTTACGAAAGTAAAAAACAGTTGTAAATATTAAGTTCTAGAAGTGGATTGGGTATAAAGAGCGATGTTTCTTTGGTATAAATAGATGTCTGGGTTGGAATTAATGTTGAGGTTGGGGAAAACAAGAGTTTCAGAGCCCACATTACTGCTAAGCAGCATAAAGCCCATGGAATGAGCGCAAATATGCACGCTGAAAGGGAGACAACTGCTTTTTCTAAACTCTGTGGATGATGTTTGTCTGTAGTTCATGCCAATAGCAAGGGTGAGGCTTGGAGTTAGGCTTGGAGTTAGGCTTGGATTTGGGGACAGCTAGTGCTCAAGCACGCTTCTCCTCCTCTTCTCCTCCTCTCATTCTCACTGTGTTTCTGAGTGCAGCTATGTGCTTTGGGCTTCAGGATAACCCATGGCTGCAGAGCGATGCCAGTGCGGTGCAAAGATTTGCAGTGAGTTTTGTGACCAGTTGGAGTGGTGCAGGGGGTACTTCCAAGATCTGTTAAGGTCATTCTTTGAACAATAGCTGTCCTCCTACAGGGGCTCTGAAGTACATTTGCCTTCTGGGAAACTTAGGAAAAACAGACAAATATTTATAAATGTACACAGTGCAATGCTCCTTGGCAGTTAATGCTGAAAAGCTGTTCCAGTTGCAGATATGTCTGAGTTCTGCCATTCTTTTTAAAGAATGTTTCTGTTTCCACAAAAACTGTTAGCCCTTCCTCTCTCCCATCAGCCCGGTTAGCATTTTATAACTAAGTAAGTCTGTAGTACCTAACAAGGGGGGAGACTATAACACCATGTCTTCCTTTTGTCAACCACCATTGACCGGTTCTAGCCTCTGTGTCACTGCAAGTGTTTGCGGGTTGTATCATCTATCAGCACATGGCCGATGGAGCAGTTTCACATGAGCTCTGGTTATTTGGTCCTGAGCTATGCAAAAAATGCTATATTCCTCAGAAAATAACCAGAAGATCAGAGGCCTCCTCACAGCTAGTGTAAAAAACACTGGTTTTATATAGAGTGGTATTTGTATGAACCTGAACTGCAGGTTTAGAGATGCTAAAAGTACACAAAATCCTGTTCCTGCTGCCCGCATAATCACTGTTTTTCAGCAATGTAAATGAGAAGGAGGTAGGTATTTTTAAAATACTGCTAAACATAGAAAATAGAATCTGAAGTTACCCCCAACCGAACTGGTAAAATAGAATAGCATTATTTGTGCTCTTAAGTTTGTATTTAATTGAGATGAAATAAACTAAAAAGAAAGTAGTTAGCAGTATTTTCTTTGAGAGAGCTAAAAAGGACTCAAACTCTTGCTTATGCATCTAAAACTATGTATTTTTACCAAAGCCATTTTATTCAAACTAGTTATAAAATTGCAGCAGTAAAATTAAATGGAAAGTTAATATGATATATATCAATTGCTTGGAAACATAATAATGTCATAAAATGTGTTCTTTTTATAGTGCAAGTTATATGTATTAGCTACCTAAAAACTTTAGGGGATGACAGTTTTGTTTTTAGCAACCTATTGACTAACTAAAAAAGATGGTTTCTTATGAAACTCCATACTCTGTACTGGGGTCCCATTGCTTGTCCTTTTACTGTCCCATAAATGCATTAATTACTACCACAGACTGTTCTGTATGAAAGGAAAGTCAAATTGCTGCTGGAGCAAATACTCACAGTCCCAGCTTTCTAATAATCCGTTTGATTTTTTCATATCCCTTGAGGTCGTCTTCCTATGGTCACATTTATTTTACTGCACGTTAAACTGTATAAAGAACTGTCCTTTTCTCCCAGCCCTACATGGCCCTATACTGTCTGGTGGTTTCACTCTCTTTGAGAGTTGTGCTGAAAAATAGGTGCTCTTAAGCAGTATTCCCAGGGGGTGAATTAATCGGTTTTGTGAAAGCTTTCAGATAGGGATCCTGAGAAGCAGATATTGGAGGGGACACCTTATGGCAGACGAAGGAATCAGTCAGAGAAAGTGAATCACTTTGTATTGTAGGCACAAATTATCGTAAGTCCTAACTTTCTTGTTCAGGATTAAATACTTCACGCAGCAGACTGTTATCACCTGCAGTATTTTCTTTCTGACTCAGTGTTTTCAAGGTGTGGTAGTGTTCAAGCTCAGACATAAGCATTTGACTGTTGCTGAGCAGATCCTGTAGGAAATGTTTCTTATCAGCTAAAAGAATAACTTAAAAGGAATCAGTTAACTGTTAACTGACAGGACAATAAATTTTTTGCCTCTCAATCCCCAATGTATATATTTCTAAATTTGTATGCAACTGTATCTATTAATATATTTGCTGTATTTCTTCTGACACTGTGACATAATGTCACAGAAACAACAGTATACATATTTGAGGCAGCCTAATACCCAGAGGCTTCTCTACCAAAGTTGCCTCTGGTGAATCTAGTGTATTAACATGCAAGTAAAGCTGCTGAACAGCTCTGGAGAAGACTCCCGAGCGCCTTAGGTGCTATATCTGGCAAAAGCCTCTTTACCTGTTACCTACAGTGTGCTATGCAATAATGCTGCTGGAATTTTCCAGTATCATTACAGACCTAATGAAGTTCCTGTTACTTTAGGTTGTTGGTTGGTTCACCCTGGAGTGGCTATCCGGCTAACAGAACTGGAGATATCTATGCATGTCCTGTTGGTACGCCCAAAACCACATGTAAAAAATTGAATTTACAAGGTAAGTTGTAATGAATAATGTCTTGCTACAACTATTCGGTTTTTCCTCAATTTTGTACCGGGCCAATCTATCTTCTTAAATCTTTTCTTCACTACCTCTCTGCATAATCTCAGTCTCTGTCGTGTGTGTGTCTGTGTGTGTGTGTGTCTGTGTGTGTGTGTGTGTGTGTCTGTGTGTGTGTGTCTGTGTGTGTGTGTGTGGTGTGTGTGGTGGGGTGTGTGTGTGTGTGTCTGTGTGTGTGTCTGTGTGTGTCTGCGTGTGTGTCTGCGTGTGTGTGTGTGTGCAGGTGTGAGTGTGCCGGTGGGTGGAAACCGGTGCCTGCCGCTGGAGTCGGSCCGGGGCTGTGGCCGCCCGGGGCTGTGGSCGCCCGGGGCTGTGGSCGCCCGGGGCTGCGGTGCCAGCTGCTGGAGCCCCTGGGGTCTCAGCGTCAGCTGCTGCAGCAGTTGGGGTCTTTAACCTCCAGCCGTGGGGCGGGAACTGTGTGTGTCCCAAAACCAGCTGCTGGGGGGGACCAGGGCTGCGCGTCAGTGCGGGGCTGGGCGCTGGCGGCTGGGGCGGGACTGCGGGTCACAGCCCATGGGCCGGGTGCGGGCTGCTGGGGGGGAGTGTCTGCATCTCCCCCAAAGCAGCTGTGCGTGCGTGTGTGTTCACTAGCGAACGTTCAGCTGGAGCAGCCAGCTTAGGGGGGTCTGAGGTCTGGATATCAGGCGGGTGGGGGGTCCGTGCTGGTGCACCCAGGGGAAGCTGCGAATGTGGAGTGCGTGACGGACGAGTGTGTGAGTGGATGTGAAGCCTTTTCTGCCTCCGCGTGTTTGCAAACAAAGTATAAAATGGGATTCACTCTTGGGTACAGTGAAAATATGGAGCAGCAGAGTGTGCTGAGATGCCTACTTCATGTTTATTTGTGGTGCGGAGTATTTCTGTCCTCCACTGCTCCTTCCAGATTTTTGTCTCAAGCCTGATACTGGATCAGGGGAGTCTGGCATCCTGAGGGATGTAACAGTAGCTGCTCGGCTGCAGCTACTCAGCCAGCCAAAAATACTCAATAGGTAGACCATTTCTTCCTCTCTTTTGCCTTCAGCTCTCATGAGGGCAGGTACTCTAAATGGCCATACTTAATTCATGTCTATAGTTAATGGTTAGCAAATTTTTGACAAAGATTAGCTTTCGTTTCTTTTGTCTCAGAATTGTATGCAGCCATTTGGAAAAGGCGTCTTAGATTCTGAGAAATCAAGCTTTCAAAAAGGAATTCTAACTTACTGAATTGCTTTTACATCTTGTTTATTATTCTGTCATTACTTAATCTCTTTTTATTTCAGCTTTAATAAATATTCCAAATGTGACTGAGATAAAGGAAGACATGAACCTTGGCTTGACTCTGATACAGAA
The DNA here is from genome assembly GCA_030449065.1 of Oceanodroma leucorhoa. Lineage (NCBI taxonomy): Eukaryota > Metazoa > Chordata > Aves > Procellariiformes > Oceanodroma > Oceanodroma leucorhoa. Next base: position 2,630,287 of record JASVER010000093.1, read on the forward strand.
CTCAAAAACAGGAGGATTTTTGGTATGTATCAAGGACATATTCAGTACACACAGAAATTCCCGAGAATGAAGAAACTAGATTTCTCCACATTTTTTGATAAGTCCAAGCTGAATGTATTTTATTATGCAGCATAGATTAATATATATTTTGCATATTTTAAAATATTACATCCCATTCCATGATTACCTAGGGTCCAAAATCAGGAAAATTATGAATTCTGTCCTATATCATTTACCTAAATATCATGTGGAAGGGCACATAATTAAAGATTCCATAATTTAAGTCAGACAACATAGGCAAGAATATTTCCACCATGGACATCTTTAAGGCAGTCTTGTGTAGTTCTGATTATGCTTTCAAAAGACAGTATGGGATCTCTCCTCCACCGTAGGCACTTGCACAGTGACTGTTCTGCTCAAATGTTAGGATTTCTAGTCCTGTGGATCTGTGATACGTTTTATTTGGTTAGTGAGCTGGAAGAAGATGCATTTTCTATGTGTATATTCTGCAAACCACTCTCCTTGGAGCCTGTAAAACAGATTTCATAATCAAAAGGAAGCTAACACCTGTTTAATATGCCTTTTTACAATCTTAACTGTAAACATGAAAAATGTTGTGGTGCAGGTGTATCCCTGTTTGATGCATACATTGTAGGCTTGTGTAGTAATTAAGTGAAACAATAAACTACAGACAAAAGAGCTGTGAGGCTCGCTTTAAGCTTTGTATTTTTATGTTACATCTTCCTACTAATTGCAAAAGTATTCAAATGTTTATTATCTTCATTACCACATAGCGCAGTTCACTGAAGTAGGTCTAATTCCAACGTTTTCAGCAGCTCTCTTGGAATTAGTAAAGTTAATCATAACTTCAAAATACAGCGACAGTGCTCTTCTTGATTGTTGGTTTAATAAGATATTGACCAAAAAAATCTTATTCTGTCTCTTGGTTAATACCTTTAATTGCTGTTAATACTGTCTCATGCATACCCACTTTTAATCAGTATCAGTAATTGCAATGATTTAAAACATCTCATGCAGAAAAATTTGTACTTTCTAATAATACTTGAACTTCTCTCAGTTAAAAAGAATTTCCTGATCCATTGATTGACTCTCCTTAAATTGCATAAAGTAACAAAAAAAAAAGGTTGAATGCTAAGACATGAACAGTTAGTCGCGTCTTTGTAGACAGGAGTTCTTTCTGACATAAGGAGAACAGGGTACTAGAGACAGGTGCTTATTTGTCACTCAGCCTCAACAAGTATCAAAAGCCCCATGACTTAGTTGTTGCAAGAAATGGACAACAAGCAGAGATTGTCTGCTTGTAACTGCAAGCTGCTGCCAGCCAGGACTTCGCTTCGAGACGCTGTCTCTGGCAGCTGGCCTGGGTGATGGGCTGTTTGGGTTATGCTTCCTCCTCCCAGCTCACTGTGCTCCTTCCTCCTGCGTCTGCTTCTCTCTCAGCCTCCATCGATTTGCACCAGTCTGTGCTGCATCCGTGGGCTGCTTGGCTGGAGCGTGACCCAGCCTGGCGTGTCTATGCCGTAGCTCGTGAGTCCTGCTGGTTCAGCTATTTGATGCCATGTGATTGCTTCCCACAGGTATCCTAAGTACAGGGCAGTCATTTCCACACACTCATTACATTTTTCTGAGGCATGCTTAGTCCTGTTGGAAAGGTGCTTAAGAATTTCACTGATGGTTAACAACTTTTTTCCAGATTTCTGACTTAAGTTTCTATCAGTTTGTTCTTGGGGCAGTGCTGTGCCTTTAGTTGAAAGGAACAGCTCTCATCTCCCTACATGTAAAATCTCCATTCGGTATTTAACACCTCACAATCGTTCTCCTTTGTCCTTCACTTTGCTAAACAAACACAGAGTTTTTTGGCTGAAATGCGCTTTTCAAAATACACCTCTCTCGAACATGAATGACCAGATCTATGCTGTATTCCACACCTATCTTTCCAGGGTATTTGGTATTTCCCTGTCTCAACTTCAAGTGCTTCTTGTCACATATCTTTAGGCCATATTTGCTTTGCATGCTGGCTGCATGCTTATGGTGACCCTGCAATCAGCCAGTGCCCTATCCGTCTGCTCCTCTCTTCCATGCAATGAGCTCCCAGTTTATGTCCACGTTTCCTAACATTAGTCCTCAAAGGGCAAGTCTACGACCCTTTCTAATATTCCACTTTTCAAGTTCATCAGTTCTTCATGTGACCTCCCAGTTTTCCCCTGCATTAATGATGCATCTTAAATTTCTGACTTAACAATGCTAGAATATTACAGCTTTTCCCTTTTTTTTAAGGTGCTTTTTAAAGAGCTTTCCCCTTTTTTTAAAAGCAAAGTTTATTAGAACGTTTTTATTTTTTGCTGCAAGATTAACATCACAATTTTGAGTTACCACTAATACAGAAGAAAACTAGAAAATGGGCAAATGAGATTTAGCTAAAAAGAACTTTAAATTAAAAATAACTTTAAATTAAAGATTAGTAACTCTCCTCCAGCTTCATAGTTACTGACATAGATGATTTATTTTGTACCTCTCACCTCTGTAAATATCCATCTTTTCTGGTAAAACTAATCATGCCCCATGTAGCAGCTAAAAAGATCACTTATCTCAAGATCAGATAACGTAGATCTACTTCCTCATTAAATATGTTAGGATAGTTTGATGTGGTCTACCACTGGTAAACCAGTGTGTGATTTAGCTCATTTTCCATTTACTTCTGCCTTTAATTACTTTTTTTCCAATATTCTTGAGAAAAGGGTAATACTGCTGTTTACTCTCTCTTTTCTTCCTAAATAGAGATGGTGCATTTTCTGTTTTCCAGGCTCTGCCAACTGGATAGGGCAATCAGAAAGTATATGTAATTAAGCTATTGCTTATTTTAGAACTGTTGGTCAGAGGTTATGTAGAGATTATGTTTTTTCCGTGAGTTCCTAACATGATTTTCTTTTAAAAAGAAAATCCCTCTCTCCCAAATATCTTCATTGCAAAATACTGTCTCAGTATCTGTCTTTTTTATCTAGATACTTTTGTAAAAATCCTCTTAACATCAGAGGTGTGGCTGCCATGCAACCAGCTGGTTGATACAGCTCAAAACGTTTCTTTTTACAGAGATCGTTTTCAGCAAAGAAGCACGATTATCTTCTCCAGAAGGCAATGAAACACATAGCCAAGGGATATGCGAGGCCAGGGCCAAACTTCTTTTAGCTGCAGCTAAATAGGACACTGCATACTGTGAGGCTGCACCCTCACTGGAGATGATGAAGAAGTTTAACCTGTAAATATTTTGGCAAAGTGAATTTCCCTTGAGAACAAGGCTTCTCAATAAATGCGTGTGTGCGTGCGCACTGATCGCAAAACTCTTCCGTCTGGTCACGCCGATGGTGGTAATCGGACGTACCGCAAGAAAAACTCTCTGCGCGTTTGCAGCGACGTGCGTGCTCATGGCTCTGATGCCACCTCCTGGTTAGTGGAAGTACTGCTCTGCACGCTTATAAGCCGTGTGCAAATACCAACCCTGGTTTTAAACCCATAGTTTGAAGGGCAGGTGGCTTAAAGCAGGACAGATTCCTTGCAGACCAAGTCTGCACCAAGAGGTGGCAGATGCCCCATCCCTGGAAACATTCAAGGTCAGGCTGGACGGGGCTCTGAGCGACCTGATCTAGTTGAAGATGTCCCTGCCCACCGCAGGGAGTTTGGACTAGATGGCCTTTAAAGGTCCCTTCCAACCCAAACTATTCTATGATTCTATGAAGCCACACTCCTTAGGTCTTACAGCTGTGCATAGTCTGGAGGGGCCAGCTTGCAGAGGGAGGCACTAGGATGATAATGAATAGAAAATCTTTTTAATGAGAAAGTCTGTGAAAGGGGTAACACTGTCACTGTGATTTGGCCTGGTAAGGCAAGAGGGCTTCTCTGATCCAATATGCCTGTAGTCCTGCTTATTGTGCTTTTATATATGGATACAGTGAGACAAGTATTTGTTATTTATAGTTATAGTTTCTTTTTGTTGTTATTTTTAAAGACTTGTGGTCCCTTGTGGGCACAGCAATGTGGAAGCCAATACTATGCAACAGGAGTCTGTTCTGAAATCAGTCCAAGTTTCCAGATCCTAAGAAGCTTTTCTGCTGCTGTTCAAAGTAAGGCAACGTGTACAAAGCGGATTCAATTAAAAAAACATATCGAACGAAATCAAGATAAAGTTGTGTTGGGGACTTTTAATTTGGGATTTTTAAAAAAATGTATGTACAAAAGGCAAAGTCCTGTGGTTCACACCTAAGGACTGACAAATCGTGATCCAATGCTGATATGAATATGGACTCACTCCTCTGAATTCAGAGGCATTGCACCAGCGCAGGCTCAAAATCTGCATGTGCTTCTATTGAGACCTCATTCTGGCAAAACCTTCCTGATTGGAAGTGTTGCCTGTGTGAGACCTAAATATGCATACCTGAATTTAGCCAAAGAGTTGTAAGTATATTGAGACTGAAAGTGCATTTAATCTCCACTTTTTATTTTTGTTTTAGAGTGTTCCTCTGTCATAGATATTGTGGTGGTTTGTGATGAGTCGAACAGCATTTATCCCTGGGATGCAGTGCGAGCGTTTTTGAAAAAATTTGTACAAGGCTTAGACATAGGCCTTAACAAAACCCAGGTAAGTCAGACATCTTTGAGAAAGACCAAAAAAAAAAAAAAATAAAAAAAGGCAATGGGTTTTATTAGCAATTTTAAAGGAAACCAAGCATGCTTTAGCGTAACTACAGTACCCCCCCAAAGCCACAGATTATGCAGTTGTCTTGTATCTTTCAGTATTGTGTTTTTTATCTCACAGCTAACCTATTTCAAAAGGGATTAGTAATTTGATTCAAAACATAAAACAACTGAAATAGAAGTCTAGGTTTTATCTAGTGAAGTCAGATCTCTTTCATGCATTAGGTGTAAAAGTGATTAAAATATAGCCTGTGGGGGCGTGGTAAAAGTAGAACAGATTTTTTTAGGGGCTCTTACTTTCCAGCTGCTGCATCTTTAAAATACGAGTTTTTCCTGTTTGTTTACTGTCTGATTTTTGAGTTCTTTTTTCCTTTTTATTTGGTGATGGTAAGGAAGATTTTGTTGCCTTTTTTTTAAACATTTTCTGTCTTTACAGTTGTCCATTTTCCATAAACAGTTCTGGGAACAATGACTGGGGCACTGGAAATCTCTCTCCCAAAGGCTGCCTTCTTCCTTGGGCGACTTTGGAAGTGAGGTGCTTAAAAGCTAGGCTTCCTGCTCAGTCCTTTCTGAACCTCACCTTTAGCATCTTCTCCTCCTTTTTTCTTTCATACTAAATGTACATCTTAGCATATGTCTTTAGCTTCACCTGTATTAAAAATAAATAGGGTTTGCAGTGCTGTCAAGTAACTAACCTTTAGGATTTCCTTAGAAGAGATCAGATTGAGGTGCTGTCAGCTTGTAGAATTTTTGCTATTTTCTCATTTTTCCCAGAGCTCCCTGTGTTATTGCTATCTGTCAGCTCTTCCAGAAGTAACCAAGCAAACATTTAATGCCTACTATTTCAGATTGTTTGCATTAACATATTGTAGTCCATAATAAAGACATAAGGTGCAAGAGCATTTTAGCTTTCTTTGCTTTCCAAACACGTTAATATTAATTGGTTTTATATGTGTTGAGAGAAAATTATAACCCCATGTGCATCTGCAGATCTTTTACTCCAACCTGACAAATAAGTAAGTGTCATGATTCTATGTAACTGATCGTAATACGTGAAAATCTAACATAATTTCTTTATTGCATAGGTGGGTTTAATTCAGTATGCTAATGATCCCCGGGTAGTCTTCAACCTAAATACATACCAAACAAAGGATGAGGTTGTTAAAGCAATGGAGGGAACATATCAGAAGGGAGGAGATCTGACTAATACTTTCAAAGCCATTGACAATGCAAGGTAAAACACATCGGTGATTACTGTGCCACTATTGTAACTTACGAGGCCACGGGTACATCCTGAATTTCACTCCCACTGGGATTGCATGTGCTCAGAGCCTCTGAACAGGTTCCCAGGGCCAGGCAGAATCCTTCAGGTCCATTTACAGTGGCCCATGCAGAACAGTACAGGGGTATGTACACTAGACTTGATGAAAATCATGTCTTTAGCCATGGGGTTAAACTCTACACTACAGTAGTTTTGGTACCCAACAGAATTGTTTGGGCTGTCACAGATGTCTAAACATGTCAGTGCATTGAACACCATAGACAAGCTTTTAGGAAAGATACAAAACCATTGAAAGAAACAAAGTTTATCCAGGGATTCAGTGGGACTGGTAACATTCCTGTTTGCAGGTCAGGCTTTGGTTGATCGCAGAGAAAACAAAATCTCTTGTGTGCTGTCAGTTTGTCACTGCAGCCCTAACACCATGAAAAATAGGAAAAACTTAAAACAATGCACCGTGATTCTGAATACGTATACAAACCATTGTTTCTCAATAGCAAGATGCTATTTTGCAGTTGAATCAAGGACGGGAGTCTAGGCCAAAACACATGCTGAATCAAATGGCCTTGCAAATGTTGTTTAGGGTCAGACTCAATGTTGAGTCAGTATTTTCAGTAGTATTGAGGAACCTGTTATTAATACTCTTCCCCTTTTGTCTGAACTTGGTGGAGCCAATTCCTGGCTACTCTGGTGTTACAGAACATTAATAGTTCTGACAAAAAAATCTTTTTATTTAGAAACATCTGTACAAAAAAATATTGTTTTCCCTGGTATTTCTATCAGAAATACTATCCAGTCCTACTTGGTTTTTTTTCTTCTACTTCCTTGATTACATTTCTGATGGCTCTTTGAGCAGTGCTTTGAGAAGAAGCTATCAGGAGCATAACTGAAAATTCTTATTGCAGATTGTTAATTTCCAAATAAAAAGCACTACAGATGCACCTTGTTCTAAGTCAGTGATGGACATATTCACTACAGTATATATACTGAATTCCATCCATTATAAATTGACATGTGATAAATCCAATATTTTATAACAGACAGTATGCTTTCTCACCTGAATCGGGAGGACGTCCGACAGCCACAAAAGTAATGGTTGTTGTGACGGACGGTGAATCACACGATGGCTCCAACTTGAAAACAGTGATAGGTAAATGCAATGAAGACAATATAACCAGATTTGGCATTGCTGTAAGTAAAACTAATAATATATATTATTGCAATTTTTGAAAGATCATTTTGTTGTGTATGTATGAAAGTGCATTTTCTATATATAAGCTCTATATAATGCATGCATTGGTACACTGGTGAGACTGAAACTAGGTGGAATTAATCTTTATGAACTAATGAAATATTGGTCTTCTTTAGCTGGCCGAAAAAGCAAAACCAGTATTACCTGAGCAACTTCAGTGGTTTTCTCTCTTGCCTTGGTTTATGTATTTTTCCTATCTGAATAGTCCCTTGTATAGAAATACAGTCTGATAAGCAATTCAGTAATATGAATGAAGGTAATTCTATTATTTTTTTTTTTAATATGTAGACTCAAATAATACAAAAGGAAATGGAGTAACACCATGATTTCCTTCACTCTTCTTATTTTGTTCTTTTTTACCCAAGGTTTTGGGATACTTAATCAGGCATGAACTTGATACTAAAAACTTAATTAAAGAAATAAAAGGAATTGCTAGTCATCCAACAGACAAGTATTTCTTTAATGTGTCATCTGAGGCTGCACTACTGGAAGAAGCGGGAACGCTTGGAGAGCGCATTTTTAGTATAGAAGGTAAAATACTCAATGTCTCTGAAAAATTAGATCAGATTCTCCCAGCTGACGAGCTAAGGGTTTTATTTAGCTTCACCTTAGTGTAGTCCTGCAAAAACGAGGGGCAGCTGGAGCTGCGGGCTGCTCCCTGCTCCCCGGGAGGGCTCTGGCTTGCACAGGTGTTCCCCCAGCTACCCCACCCCTAATGAGCCTGAGCTTCAAGTTAGTTTCTGCAGTTTGTGGGAAATATTCCCCATCTGCTGAAAACTTCAGCCAAGCCCTGGGCTTCAGGCATCCACCGTGGGCTTGTCCATATGAGTCCAAATGTATTAGGAGCTATTACCACTGGAGGAGTAAAGGTACCTTTATGCTTGGCAGATTCACCTGTGTTTTTCTGTTAATGCTAAGCCACTATGAATTTAAAAAGCAAATCAGAAGACTATGTTACTGATTACAGAACTGAAAAGCTACAGTAATGCAATCTGTGTGGCGTCTACCAGGCTCTATCCTTAGTATCACCCACGTTTTCTGTGTACTGTTTGGAGGAAGATGCTGTAGAGGCAACTCAGAGGCACTTCATTCCCCCAAAAGCTTTTTAAAGTCAAATTTAGACCATGCTTGAGAGACTTGTGACCTGGTGTCAGCCGTCCCTAAGGAGCCTTTCATGGCTGCAACCTTCCTGAGCTCAGGATGAAATCTTCCCTTCTTTTTCATCTCCATCTATTCTTTACCAGGCCTGTGCTGCTAATCAAGTCAAGGGGATCGGGTGAGCTCCCCATCTTGGGTTTTTTGTACTCCCATTGAATTCCTGTTATCTGAGTCCCATCCATCTAGCTTAGGAAATATTGCTGCATATCACAGTAATTTTCAAGACTGTTAGAACAGTTCTGTAAGTCCTATATGATAATAAATATTAGTTTGAAAGTTGTGAATATACAGTTATTAAAGCTGCTAATTTCAGTGTATTATTAGTGGTTCCCAGGAAACACAAAAAGAGATTAGCCGCAGTGACAACACTGTGCAGACCAATTCAAGCCATCTTTATCATCACCCTCTGCCTTTTTTTGGAAGAGACTCATAGCATCATGGCTCCATCTTACCAATTTGCCATTAAATCCTCCAAATATTCTGCAGTTTATTAGCTCTCAGATTTCCGTTGTTTGGAAGTGTTGGAAATGTTTTAGCAGAATTGGTGGATTTGGAAAAAATAGCATAAAGTCCCTATTTAGCTATGCTCAGAGGCAGCTATATTGGATCTCTGGTGTGGTTTTATATGGTTAACCATATGTGAATATTTGTTTTACCAGGTACAGACCAAGGTGATACATTCCAAATGGAAATGTCACAGGTGGGCTTCAGTGCATATTACTCGCAAAAAAAGGTATGTGAATTATTTAGTGATACAAGTAGATTTAATTACATAGACATGAATGCTTAGAAGTGCAACAAAATAAGGCTAATAAAACACAATGACAAATTTTAAGATTTTTTTACAAGCAGGACAATGTCAAATTATCATTGTCTTTTTTTTTTTATTTGAATACCACAAAAATTACTTCTAATAGATACTAATATATCCCTAATATATCGCTAATAGATACTAGTATATCCCTAAAATGAAAAAACATACATTTAATATATGAAGTGGAGTAATAGCTTCTTTCATGTAATGATTTTGAGATGTGTTAATCCAATTATTTCAGTGATTTCTGAGTTCACTTAGCATGAAAAATTCAATTGCTCCAAGTTAATATTTTGTAGTTGAATAACTCGGAATAATTGAAACCATATTGTAAAGCTAGTATATTTCTAGGCAGTCACCAACATGTAAATAAATCAAGTCTGAAAACAATTAATCTAATATTTATACAGTTAATAATATTTGTTTAAAGCATATTTCACTTAGAAATTAGAAAGAATAATAAATCAGATATATTCTTCTTGCTAATCAATTTTAAGATTATCTTGACCAAATAGGTCCTCTTTGTAAAATTCAAGTGTGGTTCAAGCACCTTTCAACTGAAAATATAGGAAGGTTGTTTCTTTCTCATAGCCCTGAAAGATGAATGAAATAATTTTTTAAAAGTCCTCCATATTTGCACAAATTGAAGTTTTAATTTACCAAGCACTTGATGCTGGGAAATGGCAAAAATTAAGAAAGATTTGGGGTTTTCTTCAGGAAAATTACACGTACTATTTTTACTGCAGTTTTCTATAACAGTATCTCAGTTCAGTAAATAATTTTAATAATGTGAATAATCTAAACTATGTTTGTTTTATGTGTACAAGTCTAAGTAAGTATTTCTGTATTAAGTATTCTGTATAACAAGCCATATTGATTTGGATTTTAGATGTAAGGGTTCTCTGAAGGGCATCACCTTACAATACACTTGAAGAATGAAATTTTGTATCTTTTTCCATCAGCTTTGGTGTGCTGTCATTAGTATTTTTGTTGGCAAAAAGCAGGCTTTAGCTTTTTCTTTCAGTTTTGTTTGTCTGATCCTCGGTCTTCTGAGGATCATGAGTGCATAAAAGCATAGACTTGGCAAGCCCAACCCCAGGGTGGACAGGCTTAGGAAATTATCCTCTTGCAGTAGAGGGGTGATAATCCCTCTTCATAGGGCAGTGAAGTCCTGCATGTAAGTGGTAACTATAAGCAGCTCCAGTCAACGGCTTGCGGTCATTAGACTGTACATCACTGCCTTAAACACAGTGATGTAGGAAATTATGTATCATAACTTCAGCTTTGCTCACACTTTTTCTGAAAACAGGTAGTTCTAAAATGTTGATTTTTATTTTTTCAAAGGATGTTCTGCTCTTGGGTGCTGTTGGGGCCTATGACTGGAGCGGAACAGTAGTTCAGGAGTCTTCAGACAGAGTCACCACCTTTCCAAGCCATGTGTTTGAGAAAATTCTACAGGACAGAAATCACAGCTCTTATCTAGGTAAGAGGCTGAAATACAAATCTGGAAATGTATCAAACCTTTATTAAGATATTAAAGAACTTGGGAAATTCTGCTTTAGCCAGACTCCCGTTAAGACCTGATTTGAGAATATGAAAAGCATTTTGCATCCAAAAAAGATTTTATTTACTGATCAACAGTTCATTGAATGAAATCTTTACTGTGTTTTTAAAATTCTACTCATATCAGTGTGGTAAGCTGAAAAGAAAAGTCGGGCTTTGTCACAGAGACATAAGAAGTTATGGGATTTGAAAAGGCTGCCTAGTGCATCGTACTGATCATTATGGGTACTTTCTGTTTTAATATTTGTATGTACTTCCCCAATTACATGTGGATGAAAAGTTGATTGAATTGCTGTCGTTTCATCTATGCTTGCTCTTTTCTTGGCCTTTCCCAGTTCAGTTTATAGTTTTAGGAATACTGCTGCAGTTTAACAGAGGTCTTATTTATAACCCCCATATATTTTCTGGCGCATCTTTTTGTGACCCAATAAAGCCAGTCAGTTTGTCTTGTCAGTTCATTGAAATGTTTTCTGCAAACCTAGAATGTGCATGCTCTGGCAATTCATCCCTGAATAATGCTACTACATTAAGCACCTATGACTTTCTTACCCTTGAAGTTATTTAATGAGATGCTATTTTTGCAACTAACATGCTCTTTTCCCTATGGCTTGGCATTACTTGCATCCAACAGAATGAATAAATTAAACCTAACCTAGTGAGTTAGAGCAGTAGCTCTTTTTCATGTGTGACATCTTCAGACTTTCTATTCTTCCATTTTCTAGAATAATTCTTAAAAGGTCAGGTCATTTCCTTTCAGCAGTTCTCCACAAGGCACTTTCTAGAATATTGACCTTAATCTTTTTGGAGCAAACAATGTTGTTGCCTTTTCCATCCCTTCATTTCCTTTCCACCTCCTTCTGTCCCCCACTAAGAGCTCTCTATACCAGCTCACTTTCACCAGCCTGGGGGAGCCCAAGCTAAAGGGCTGCTAGCACATCACAGCTTGCTAGATTGGCCCCTGTTCTGCACTGCACCCTCTCACTTCAAATGTCTGTATGGTGTGTTAATTAGGAATGTGTGGCCTTAACTTGCACAATAAAATCTTGTTTTGTTGTCGCTTGTTGAACTTGTAGTCTCCAACCATGTTCTCTCCCTAGAAAAACAGTGACTGAAAACAAATCTGAAGTAGACTGGTACATGTAATGACCAAGGTGTAATCCTTTTAGACTGTGCTCCTCACATGGTCCTGCAGCTTGCTAAAGGCCTGTATATTCTGCCCAATCACTGGGATTTTGTTATTAAGTTTAAGCTATAGTCTTTATAAAGGATGATTTTGTTTTCTTCTGTTAAAATAATTTTTCTGTAATTAAACCACAGAAATGTAAAATATGTAGTAATGCTAGCTTTATAGTGCTAATACATATTTAAAATATTTGCAGGTATTAAAAGATGTTTCCTGAAAGCAAATAATGGGGACGAGGATTAAAATGTTCAAAGAAGTTCAATCAACCTAAGCCCTTCAGCTGACAAGCTATTAATATAGCCTGTTGTATTCAGCCAATACACTGGGCTGTGGTTTGGTGAGCTGTGGGAAAATGCACTGCAAGCTTTGTGGAAGCTAGGTGTTCCTTCCCAGTTTGAAGGCTGGCCCACATGTTCATCTCATGTTTCTCTTTATTTCTTCATTCCAAGGATACTCTTTGCACCCTTTTTCCTATCTCCTTCACAAGCATGACATTTTTGTGGTCTACGTTTTACTGAATAGGCTAAACTATTGTCCATGCTATTCTGCAAACCTGCTTCAACTTGATCTGTGTGTCATTGTTCTCACCAGAACACTATTGCAAATTTTATGCATATGTGACAGCTTAACGTCCCATCTGGAAGTATCATTCTCTGTGGCCAATGTACCAGATTGACTCATCCTCTGTGCCTTTATGGATAACCAGCTGACGACTTGTAGTTAATGGTCTCTCACACATGCTAAATGCTGGCTTCTCTCCCCAGGTTATTCTGTTGCTGTTCTCTCAACTCAGAGCTCCATCTATTTTGTTGCCGGCGCACCAAGATCCAACTACACTGGCAGAGTAGTGGTTTATGATGTTGACAGCGATGGTAATATCACAATTGTGCAGTCTCAGAGAGGCGAGCAGGCATGTATATTTTGGTCATGAATGCAGATTTTGCAAGCATCTGTTTTTATTGACACAGCAGTAAATTGCAAATGCATTTCTTCTGAAAATTCCTCTTTCTTGCAAATCGTTTAGAATCCACTTGAACTTTTCTCTGCCACTGGACTATTTCAATGAGGTTAAGTGTAACTCTTAAACAGTATTTTAGGAAGTCATCCAATTAGTGGTAAAAGATAATATACACAGCTACTTAATGTATCATTCTGTCAACACTTCTAACTGGGAGAGACTCAGTGAGCTCCACGCTGTCTGAGAAGTTGTGGAGTAGATGACATCAAAAGAGAGATTTGGATGCTCATTCTCCTTTTCTCCATTTGGAAAAGAGCAGTGAGTTTAGATGGTTTTGGTTTTGTTTGTTCGTAAGACAAATCTGAGAGTAAATCAGAGATTGGGTTGTTTCATGTGCACAGTTTAATATAAAAAAATATACCTCCCATAGCTTATTCTGTGTTTGCATTCTTATTGCCGAGTGGTAAAGCCATAGCAGCAGCTACTGGGCAGAAACAGTGGACACATGGTAAGGATACGATTCTTCAAACACTGGAGTATGTTATATAGTGATTTCGTTCCAATGGGCAGTTTCATTCTTTAGTATTGGACTATTTCTGGGTGTAAGTTTTCTGAGTCAGGTGCTAAAACATTATGCTTTACAAAATCCACATACAAACATGCCTCTCTAACTACTGATTTCAGATTGGTTCCTACTTCGGCAGTGTGGTTTGTTCAGTGGACGTTAACAGGGATTCTGTGACGGATGTGCTGCTTGTGGGTGCACCAATGTTTATGAATGACCTGAAGAAAGAGGAAGGGAGAGTATACATGTTTTCTATCACAAAGGTAAGAATGGCACTGTAGCAAAGCTGGAATCAGCTTCCTGCCTCTCCATCCACAATAAGTGCTGATATTTTCATTTGCAGCTGGAGGTATTTACTGTTGTTCCCTGGACTACAGTTTTACTGAGGAAAGAGCAGTCCAAACTGCAATAGTACTTAGTGGCAGTGTCTATTCTGTTAGATGAGAGAGTGATCAGAAGAGCAATCCCTGGCCCCACAACCACCTGGTGCAGCAGACTCACTCAAGCAAACATTGCTTAGGGTTAGCTTCTTTCAAGCAGACTGGCCACATGCATGCTAAAAAGCCTTTGGCCCTGGATCTTTTCAAGGCCTCTAAGTTACTATTTAGTGTATCTTTTTCAAAGTGTTAGAAATATTGTGAGCGGTGTTTTTGTACGGAGAAACGGAGCATGTGCTTTTCCCAGGGTGTGGCATAAGGGCAGGGGTGAATGGTGCCAAGCCTGCCTGGTTAGAGGACTGCGGATGGAGCCCTTCCCAGTGCGATCTCACCCATTCTGCTTTTCAGGAGCAGCTGCTTGAGCATGTAATCTGGGAATAAGCAAGCTGGAACAGACAAAATGGAGACAATAAGCAAGTTAGTAGCTAAGCACTATTAGTGGCCAGCAGCCTGCTGCTCTAGGTGGCTCCCTGGTCCTGGTTTTAGGCACTGTGCTAGGCACTGTACACAAATATAACACGAGGTTAGCTCGAGGCTTTTGCTAATTAATTGTTTACCATTTTATTTTGGCAAATCTGTTCAACATCTAACAGTGTTCCCAAAACAGTTCTAATAAATGCTCTTCTGCCAGTTTTCTGCATTGTTTCGTAGACTTTCACACTGGATGGTTGCTATTACTCATGTTGTCTCCTTTGTTCAGTGAAGCGATGTTATTTGTCTGATGGTTGACTGACTGTGGTTTTTATTCAGACCTGTAGTAGGTGTTTTCATAATATCTGTATTAACAGTCCTGAAGCCCCTGCCACTTTTGAACAGTCTCTCAATCAATCATTCGATGTCTGGATATGCAAAGTAAATTAATACCTGCCATCCATTAGAGAAAACAGAGCATGGCCTTTTTACTAGGTAAATTGCAATCAAATAAATAGAGGGGAAGGACCATCTTCTTCAGCGGCAGCTCACAGTCAGATCATCCTGGAGCAACAGGAAACTGTACCCTAAGGCAATTTCAAGGCACATGGAGGTGCTGGAAGTGGTACTGCTGGCAGCTGACATTGGTCTTTGTGACTGTGGGATTAGACACAAAATATGGAAGAAAAGAAAAATTAAGGATTTTTTTTTCATATTTTGAAAACTGAATAAATTGGAAGACTATCCCTACAACATTTAGTCTTCGCCAAAGGTTAAGTTTAAAATTATTTAAAAATCAAGAATAATGAAATAATTATTTTTATTTTTTTAAAGAACCTRGATTTGTGCAATCTGTCCATGTTGCACAAATAATACTTTTCTAGTAATTTTTAATAAATAGCTTGGCTGGTATTTCTAAAATTTTAAGCACAGGGTGATAACTGAGGTTAAAGATGAAAACGATATTTGCCAGAGAGTTGACTTTAAGCTAGTATAAATGTGATTATTTAACTATAAAGATCTCCAATCTTTCTTTCTTCATTGGCACTGGAGAGGTCAGGAGTTTAGCATTTGGACACATGTTTTTTGCATTAGTTTAGTTAGGAAATTCCATTTCTGTTTCAAAGAATTATGTCCAGTTACATAATTTCCATTCCCTCTGCATAAAAACTGGTTATCCAAAACTGGAAACTGTATTTTTCAATGTATTGTGAAACTTTCAGAACAGTCAGATGAGGACAGTGAGAGCATTTAAGCTTCATACATATGGTTATATTTGCTGTTAGTGCTTTGCATAGCATGCTGTAATTTTGCTGTGTAATGCTTGCCAAGACTCTGAGACATAATGCAAACTGAATGGACAATACAATGGGAAAGGAAATCAGGGCTGAGCAGTCCAAAGGGAATGTACTGGAAAACAAAACCAAAAAACAATGCACATAGATACTGCTCCTATGTCTAATCTGGTGCAATGATAGCCCTGTTTTTGCTTTTTCTTCTTTTTCCTTTTTTAAAGGGAATTTTGGATCAACAAGAACTCTTGGAAGGTCCACAGGGGTCAGAAAACGCTCGCTTTGGATCAGCGATCGCAACACTTGCAGACATTGATTTGGATGGCTTTAATGATGTTGTAATAGGTGCACCACTGGAAAACCAAAACTCTGGAGCAATTTACATTTACAATGGATTTCAAAAGACTATACGTACCAAGTATTCTCAGGTAATTGACTTTGTTGCATAATGCTGTACTCGGTGCCTTTAGACCTGCTAGAGAAAAACAGGAAGGATTTTCTGTCTTTTAATTGGCTACTGTTTCATCCTCTTAAAGGAATACTTTTATTCTCATGGCTTATTTCAGGTTTTGTGCCTCTCCTTACTTCAGCTGTCAGCATGCCCTGGTTGATGTTGTGGTGCTTATAACTGAAGCATATAGAGGAAAAGGACTTGCAAGGTGYTCTGTCTGAGCCACTTACAATTTTTGGTGCCTGCGTATGAAGTCAGCTAATTTCCTACAGATTTTTTTGACACCCATTATTCAGGTTTTTAGGGTTGATGTACAGCAATGAAGATTAGATAAATCCCAGCTCTGTAAATGATAAGTATGCAGTATTAAAGCAAAAGACCTTCAAGGGTCTTTGCGTATCCTATATGCTAATATAATGGTAACTTTAATGTCACTTTCCATGCAGACTTTCTAGTTGGACCAAGTATTTGTCAGAAGTCCTGTTAAACTTCCTATTCTTCGTGTTGCTCAATGTGAGATGGAAAAAATTTCCAGTAAGTACTAGCTGGCATACAAGCAGTCAGTTAGTTGATCTACTCCCAAGACAGAAAAATCTAGTCCATTGTCTGCTCCAACAGGGGAGAAAAAAGTGCGTAAAAGCATGTGAGAAAACATCCACAAAAGCGTTTTCTTCAAACAATACATTACATATACAGGGAATATCAGTGAAAATCCATTGCTTATGCTGCTATCTACAGGCTTAGGCACACTTGTGGCAAACTCAGTAACCAAACTCTCTTTCCCAGAAAATTTTAGGATCGGATTCTGCTTTTGGACAACAGCTCCACTTCTTTGGAAGATCAGTAGATGGCCATAGAGACCTAGATGACGATGACATTACTGACTTATCAGTTGGTGCTGATGGAAATGTGGTTCTGCTATGGTTCGTAAACTCTTTTAGAGAGGAAGCACTTAATGATTCGGATGCAAGTTGAGCATTTAGTTAATTAAACAGCAAAACAAACAAACCAAAAAGCTCTTTCATTCCATGTGTTCAGAGCTAACACATTGCCTCATCGCTGCTATTGTAGCTAGCTGAAAAACAGCATTAGACTGAAACCCTTTTAAGGTTGTGATGTATCATCAAACCATCGAAAGCCAAGGCAGCGTGGGGGCCAGAGCCAGGGCACGTGGGGGGAAGCTGGGCTGCGGGGGCTGCCGGGAGGGACCTGGGCAGGGATGGGGAGGGCCAGGAGACACCCCTGCCAGCTGCTGCTGTGCAGGAACGTGGCCCAGAGGGAAGGGGCGGCAGCAGGGAGTCGGGCTTGCTTGAGAGTATTTGTAACAGCAGGTTGTAGTTCAGTAGCTGCAGCATAATTTTGATAGCTGAGCTTAAGACAGATGAAGCCACTTCCCACACAACCTGTGTGACCTTTACTGGCTGGTAGGGTGAGCCGGGGGAGAGAGTTGTCCTGCAGGGTAAGGACAGAGAGCAGTGGAAGAGAGTTGGCACCTATTTCTGGCAAGAAACCCATCTTTTCTGGCATGTGGCCTTTGCCAGAGCAATCTGAGTACTTTCACAAAATAAAGAAGAAAGGCTTCACAGAACCCAAATCTGCTGCCTCCCTAACCACTGTGTATTTTCCATGACTTCCTTGAAGAGTTAAATTAAAATGGATCTTGCTTTCCTATCTGTCGCCTGTCTTCTTGCTTGAGGCTCCCCATTGTAAGAAGAGAAACATCACTGAATTGCTACTTGTTTCATAACGAAACAAGATTATTAAAAATGAATGGTCAGTTTGGACCTCTGACCCACAACAGAACTGCTTCTGGTGCTGGTGGGAATTGCATTAAAGAAAATTATGCTCCTTGGAGTACCAGCATTTATTTAGATTTGATTAATGAAGATGATCATTTTTCTTTCACTCTAGTATTTGGTCTGATTAATGAGTTTCTCTTTTGATTAAAGTGTTTGTTTTTACACGCAGGCTTCCTTTGCATGTTCTTCAAAATCTTGATTATTTACATGGAAGTTGTTTTTCTGAAAAATAAGAGCATTAATTAAAATGAAGAATTACCCTTCTTCACCTTCCCAGAGGAGCTCAGTAACTTTCCTAAAGGAGCAGAAGAAGGTTACTTATTGGGAAAACATGACAATGGCTTCTATTGTCTTAAGGAAAGGATTAGAGCATTAGGATAACGACATTGATTATCCATTAATTTGACATGATAAATTATTTATTGTCATTACTGAAAGCTACTGTATCAACAAATTCACTTATATACAAAGAAAAGTAATGTTACCAGTGCCATTAAAAAATGTTTACATTGAGAACCAAGAAAATCAATGTTACATTTACAGATAGTAATAGACAACAGCTTCAACATGACTCAGTGCTCTTGAAAATCACATGTAACCTTTTAAAAATATTTTTCAGGTCACGAAGCATTGCAAATGTGTCCATAATTGCCTCATTTAAACCTGAGAAAATCAGTCTGCTGAACAAGAACACAGAAATAACTGTCAAGATATGTTTTCAGTCTACATTTAGACCTGCTAAGAGAAATAATCAAGTGGGTAAGAGTATTTCAATGACTTTGTCTTACATTAATTTCTTCAAAAGTCCATTATTCAAATGAGAAGTAGAAATTCTAAAGATATGTTAGACTGAATGTCAAGACAGGCAAAATCAGTATACAACTTAAGTGCTTGAGAGTGTTTTTAAGACCTACTTTCACCACTGGCTCCATCATCTTTGAAAAGTGGTGAATTAACAGTGTAAAGGAGAGCTGTATCCTTGCTGTTCAACAAACCCCAGAAAATGTCATTAGTGAGAAGCTGATTTTTTTCAACCTGCTGGTTTCAACAGCAGACTGCAGACTTTTCTTCTCTCTTCAGAAAAAAAAAAAAAAAAAAAACACCACAAAAAAAAACCCCAAACCCTAGGCTTAGTGCAGATGTCCGTGGCGAGAAGCTCTTCTTTTCAGAGGACAGGAGAGCACCAGATATTTCTGAGACCAGCACTGGCCTTTCCTGAAGCTATTTAGTTAAACGTACATGTCAAGGATAACACCAGTTGGACTGCTTTCAGCGCTATGTATAGTGTCTTTAGGAACTCATGATTGTGAGCTATAAAATAACAGTGAACTTCCACAGCATATTAGTCATAATATGAAGAGAAGAAGACAGAAATTATTATGTGATTGAAGAGAAGATGCAGATTCTTTATAGTCTCCTCAGAGTTCAGGGTTGCAAGGCCCCTTTATCTAGCATAATCCTGGCCCTGCCGACTGGCTTCTTGCCTGAGCTGCAGGCTCAGACATCTGCAGTGGTGACTGGATTGATTGCCATTTAATGTGCTCTCTGTGGATGAGAACTTACGTCAGGATTTAAACCTGTTTGACTGCTTTGGAAAACACAAGAGAAAATTTTATCATTTTGAGACTGCTCTGTGTTTAGCAAGCTACAAAAAAAGTGAAATATTTAGTGTGGTTTGGAAAGCCTGGTCACTCTGTAATGTTTAGCGTAGTATTGAGATCATGGGCAGTCATACTCAGCAAAAAATGTACTGTTATTCTTCTTGTAGCTATAAAGTACAATGCAACATTGGATGCAGATCTCCAGTCCTCTAGAGTGACTTCTAGAGGATTGTTCAAAGAAAATAATGAAAGGTACATGCAGAGGGATCTTGTGGTACGTCATGAGGAGAATTGTGTTCATGACATCTTCAGTGTACAGGTAAGTGCAATTGCAAGCAGTCTTATGTGACAAACATGATCAGAAGAAGCCGTTGATGAATTTTACATCTGTAAGATTAATGTCATGCATGGTGTACTCAGTGATTACTTTTCTTGAATCTCCCACAACTGAAAAATACTTAGTAAGATTCTGATTTCAAAGAAATTAATAACTGTCAAATTCAGCACAGCTTTTTAGGATAGAAGAGGCAGTTCTTAATTATGGAATTCAGCTCTGACATAACACAGAGCCCACAGTCCATAGTTTCAATAGATTTGAATTTCCCTCTGAGTAGAGAGTAGTTCCCTGTAAGAACTAAGACATACATGCCAATGTTTTCTCTCAAACTAACAACATCTCAGGCAGACTTCTGGTGCATGCTAGCCCCAGGTATACACCTAGGAAAAAAATAAAAATAAGAAAGTCTCCGTCTTTCTCTAGAACTAAAGACTGAACACAGCCCTGAGACTTGCCTCAAGCTCCCTGCATGATGCTAGGTCAGGTAGAGGACTTCGATTCCTGCTCTGCTTTGCAATGCAAGTATCTTTGACCTGTTGATCACATTTAGTGCCGTTGTGGAGCTATGAGCCAGAGGGCTAGAAGAGTATTCATCTAGTACTAAGAAATAGAGGACACATGAGGTATATTGTGTTTTACTGTCGCTCAGGCCCAGCTGCTCTCTGTGATGATAAGGCAGAGCGGAATGGGAATTTCACTTCTGCAGCCAGGTGAGAATGAAAGTCACCTGGTGGTGGCTTTTGAGGACCAGCTTCTGCAGCTGCAGAGAATCTGCATGTTCCTTAGTCCTAGAAGTGACTGTGATGAACAGAGTCTCCAGAAATCCTAGGAAAAAGAGCTTTATCATGGAAATGGCACTAAAAACTGTTTAGCAAGAGGAGCCCACTCTAGGCAATCTCGCAAAATTATTTCGGTCAAGAAATGAAGCTTTGCACTGTTACTTCTTCTTGTTTAGAGCAAGTATGATTTTACTATGCATTCTCAATTTGCAATAGAATTACGTGTTTTACCCTGTTTGCTGTGCTGACAGCTATCATCTGAACCGTGTGCTTTACAGGAACCTTCCGATGCAGTGAATTCCCTTAGTCTGCGCATTGACATTGGCCTTGCAAATCCTGGCTCCAGCCCTGTCCTTGATATATATTCTCCTGCATCTGTGGCCTATAGTGTAAGTATGCAGACTTACTATCGAAAAATGCACAGCTATACACACATCCATAATGTGTGGCCCCCACAAACACCAAAGAGGTACATGCAAGTGAAAACTGGTGTTCTGGTTAAGTCACTGGGCTGAAAGCAGGCACCTGGGGGGGTATCCTCTCGTTCCTTTTATACCTTCGTCTGTATTGCGTGGGCTTGCTCACACACACACACACACACACACACACACCAGCCACCATGACATAACAAGCATGTTGGTTGAGCCATGTCACTGTTGATGTGAACTTCTAGTTGATGGCAAAGATGAACTATTTTAGGTTAGTTTAGCCTACAATAAAAGAGTACATAAAAGAGAGATGGAACCCCTTTGATTAGATCACCTTTGTTGTGGATTAACAATAACCTGCCTGCACTGTTCTTACGGATCAGTTGACGTGTCACTGAGTGACACTGAGTCACGTTAACTTGTTCATGTGTCAGAGTTTTTAGTGCCCTTAAGAGGGATTGTTTTATCTGCAAACCAAGAATGTGCTTTACCTCGAAGGTGTTTGCACTCCACTATCTGTAGATAATTTTAAAGTTGAGCCCTGTCATTCAGGAAATGTTTTTGTTTTTCGCAGATTCCTTTTATTAAAGACTGTGGTGAAGATGAACTTTGTTTCTGTGACCTTGTTCTGAATGTTCAGCGGAAGGCAGATGATGGGTAAGAGCTGAATCACTGGAATTGCTGGGGTCGGGTGTTGAGTTTTCACCAGTTGGTTTGTTTGTGGGCTTTGGACGAATTTCCAGATGAGAATGCCTCTCTAGTTCAGTATCTACTTAGAAATAGCAGGGATAAAAAAAAGCAATAGCATTTCTGTCTAAATAACTAACCAAGGAAAAAGAGGTATGAGAGGAACACAGACATAGAAGTAGGACTCTTGTCAGCTTAGACAAACCCAAGTTTTGGTACCTTAGGCATTAAGGACACAGTGAGCATTCAGAAGAATCGTGTCTGGCTGGCTGCTGTCAGGAACGGGAGCACGCTGGGAGAGCAGCAGCGGCTGCAGCAGCCATCTCGGTCCCTCCCGCAGGGAGCAGTGAGGATCCTGCAGCAGGCTGTGCCACTGGGGAGCTGAGGTCAGCCATTCGGGCAGCACATATTCCAAGTCCGTATGCAGATACACACATACTTGTACAGTACGCAGAGAGACAGGGCTGCCTCTTCCTGGAGCTGCCATCCAGGTCTTCTGCCCACTCTCTGCCCACCTTCCCACCAGGGTAGAGCCCTTGAAAATTGAGCAAAGTGACTTTGAGCATACCAGTCCTGCACTTTAAGAAGACACAAATTCCCTTGAGTTTTAAGAAACGCCATCACAGAATTTCATATGTCAAAGGATTTAGAAAACAGAGCGTTTAAGTGCATAGAACATAGGAAATGTCTTGCTGTGCTTGTTATTTGTTGTTGGCTGCAGGCAACGCATTTTCATGATCAACAGCTGTTCTAGTACCTCTGTTTACAACAATGGACTTTATTTTCCAACAGCAAACAGCAGTTTGTTGTCAGCAGCAAAAACAGAAGACTAACGTTCAACGTGAAATTGAGAAATAAAAAGGAAAATGCATATAACACCAGAATCCAGGCTACATTTTCAGACAACTTGTTTTTTGCTTCATCATCTTTACCGGTACGTGACACCCAACCTCACTCTTTCTGTTATTGCCACTGATTTTCAAGCTTCTCAGAGATTTTTTTTTTTCTTTTTCTTTCTAGTAGTGCCTATCCCAGGAAAGAATGTGTGTGCAAACCTCTCTCCCAATTTATTTTCTTGGATACCAGAATTATTCTCTTCGGCATATCAATTTATTTAGGTCAAAGAGAGACACTGCCAACTCAGCATAAAAGTTGGCAACCTGTTGAGTTTGACCTCACCTCAGTATTTCAGTCATTTTTTCCTCACTTTAGGCCTTGGCACCCACATCTTCTGCTTAAATCCCAACAGCATGCCTGAATGCAGTTGCTGTGCCATAGGGAATTTGTATTTGATAAATCAAGCATGCAGCATTGATGATGCGGCCTTAAAGCACAGACTTTGGATCTAGAAATAGTGTTACTGCCAAGGCCGTATGTTCCAGCTAGACAGTTAATCAGATGGAAATGATTGCTATACCAGAAGCTCTTCTTCTAACGAATTTTGTCTTAGAAAAGGGAAAAGAAAGGAATTATACATACTATTTTGGGGAATGCAGTAAATCTGTAATATCAACTGTTGCTCCCAAACAATTCATGAAGGATGAAATCCTTCATCTTCACTGAAATGACGCACTTCAGTGCTTGGCTTATGTGGTCAGGCTGCTACTGGAGAGGTGCGTGATAATCCTAGGGGTGAAATCCAGAGCAATCCCTATACTGAAGGGAGAGGAGGGATAGGAGCATTCATCACTGCCCAAGAGCAGCATTTTCCTGAACAATGAACTGGCAGAAGTACTCCACACAGCGCTGAGGGTGCCCCTCTACCTCCCCATCCTGTTGTGCAGCAAAATTGCTCATTCCACTCATGCCAGAAGACCACACTGGAGCTAGGAGTTTCTTTTGCTTTAAAAGCCCATTTGCTTAGAAGTATTTCAGCCTGCAAGTGAAGCTTTTGACCAAAAATGTGCCTGCTTCAAAGCAGGAAGAAAAGCATAAGCTGAGAATGTATAGGTGGGTTTTTTGGTGGTTTTTTTTTTGTAGCATAATTCATGAATTGCAAATGTCTAGGGATGCTTGTAACAAAAGACAGTATATTTTAGAAAATTCTTTTCAAAGTGATGATAACTGGCTATCGTCTACGAGTTTGTCTTTGATGTAGTATGACAACATGCTAAATATTCTGCAAAGTAGTAAATAAACTCTTATATATTGTAGATTTTCCTATAAAAAGTATGATAGAGTTCTCCTCTGCACACTGAATTCTACAGTGAGAGTACTTAACTAGCTCTCAGGTCGTGTAAATATGTCTGCAAAAATTCTGTAAAAATGCTGTAAAAAAGCACTGTAGGAGTTAATGCTGGAGGTGACCTGTACTCTCTAGCCTGTATTCCTTCTTCCAAGCCCAGCACAAAATTCTAACAAGATCATTACAGCTCACAAGAAATCACATGGGACTGGGCCTTGTCCCACCTTTCTCCTGCCTCTCTCCTAGCCCTGCCTATGCCCCACACATCTGCTGCATCTCTAGGAATTACTGCCATAACACCTATTTGTACTACTCCTTAGCGTAACACATGTTCTGTTGAAGACACCGACTGGGAACTTCCTCTCTGCTTTATCCAAACCTGATATTAATATGTCTTTTCTGTCTGTTTCCTCTGCAGAGYGATGGGACTGAAGTCTCGTGTCAGACAGGAACAGTACAAAGTACAGTCATTTGCCAAATAAGCTATCCTGTTTTCAGAACAGGACAACAGGTACAGCTAGTGTGTTTAAAAAACCTTGAATGATACCCAAAAGCTTTTTTGTTGTTGTTTTCCCCTAAATCTGCATTTACTGCTGGTGAGGATTTCTTAGATTTAGCAACAGTTAACTTCCCTTTGGGTTTCAGAGGCATCAAAAAAAGCAAACTAAGGGCTAAACTTTTGTGACTCCCTGACAGATTAAAGGAAGAAAAAACTTCTTGAAGCACATTTGTACCTACCCACGGCTTTCAAATGCTACTGGAGCTTTGTAACTCTTGGAGGGTGAGGGCTGGGGGCAGAAGCAGAGAGCATCATGTGTAGCCTTCTGGGAACCGAGCACAATTCCCGTCAAACCCCTCCTGCTTCATGAACCTGGGGTAGCTCCCTCTTCTGCTCTGTGAATCTCATCTCTTCAAGAAAGCAGTACTACTTTGAGAGAAGATGGGTGGCCTACACAGCCCTAGGATAGATCGTATATCCTTTTTCTCATGTATACCATAAATCTCAGGATATCCATGGTTTTATGGAACTTAATCTCTTATCCCTCAAGGACAGAACAGAAATAGGCTTCCAGCCTCTAACACAATCAACTGGAGCAATAAGAAACTTGTTAGAAAGAATAGAAACATGATGCTCTGCAGTGGGGGGAGCAAAATCAAAAAAACTAATTACATATAAAAAGTTAAGTTTGTTCTGAATTTTTAATGGCATTGGTCAAAGCGGACCTGTTAGAACAAATGGAAGAAAAGAGTGAATACAAAGCTTGTGTTAGTGCTAGTGTTTAAAAGCATGTAATTGAAGCAATCCTGAACACCTTTTGTTGCAGCTTGTAGCTAGTTATACACATTTAAAAATGCAAATAGCTCATGTTTATGTAACAATGCCAATTTGTAGAGGAAAGCGAGAACAAAGCAATTCTGGAGTATTAGAAATTACTGAAATTGGTGGAGAATTCAGATACAGAGGGCAATTCTAGATTGTTGCACATATGAATAATGATGTTGCTACTGGGAGGTCGTTTGGATATTGTGCTATCATCAACTCATTTACTGTGTGTTCCTTGTCTCTTCCATAGGTATCCTTTGATATTAGTTTTGATTTTAACCTGAAAAATCTTCAGAATGTGGCAGTTCTAAGTTTTCATGCATTGAGGTAAAGTATATAATCATAGGAAAGCAAGTTAGGTATTAATACCTTATTTGTATAAAATAATACTATAACACCTGACTTAAATGTGTTTTGATGAACAGTGAAAGTAAGGAAGAGCAAGAATTGGACAACCAGGTCAGCTTATCAATTCCTTTGCGATATGATGCAGAAATTCACTTCACAAGGTATGCTGAATAATGTAAAGAATCGCTGTCATTTTGCCAAGGCATTTGAATATAGTAACACTATTGAAAGGCCACTGAAAAGATACTGAAACTTTGTTTTCATTTTGGAAGTCGTAACAAATTCCCACTTCATCAACAGTAGCGGAATTTTATGTTCTTCCAATAATCTTACATGTAAAAAATTATGGAATGTGTAGGAAGAAATTGTGGATCCATGTTTACCTCTGCATAATTGTTACAGATGCTCACGTGAATGGAAGTGGTATAAAAACCAAACAGTGCTTGTGGTTTTGATAATATAATTAGTATATACTATACAATAAGGTTGGGCCTCTGGGCTCAAATGTAGTGACATTGGATCACATCTGGAGTTAAAGTGATCAAAACTAAACAAAAGAATAACAACAAAAAGAAAAAAATGCCCCAGATCAAACTCTCAGCAAGGGATGGGGTGGTAGGGGGGGTGGGTGGAGAAAAAACAATAATTATGGACATATCTGCTGAACCTGGACCAAAAATATAAACTCTTGGTAGCAGTTTGAGATAACGGTTTGAACTAAAACCTGAGGTGGCACATGGCAGATCCCCCCTTGCTGCAGCTGTGCTGGCATGGGGAGCAGCACACCCTGCTTTCCCACATGCCCACCCAGAGACTCTGGCTCACACCTACCCCTTCCCTCCTGG
Organism: Oceanodroma leucorhoa; assembly: GCA_030449065.1. NCBI lineage: Eukaryota > Metazoa > Chordata > Aves > Procellariiformes > Oceanodroma > Oceanodroma leucorhoa. Next base: position 2,656,693 of record JASVER010000093.1, read on the forward strand.
TGTCAGCCCTTTCCCCTCCCCGCGGAAGGCAGGTCGGGGCTCTTGCAAGAGGGATCCTTTACCCTGGGAAGGCAGTTTGTAAGGAGAGACAGCTGGGCGGGCAGGGGGAGAGTGACAGACAAAAATGCCTTTAAGATGGATCTTCATATCATGCCCTTGAAACCTCGTATCTTCAGCCCTGGAAACCCCTGGTGATTTGGGGTGCACTAAAACAGTAACAGTCTGTTACTGTTCCAAACACGAACGATTTCAGTTACAGCTTAACTTAAATTAGAACTGAAACAAAAATACACTAGTTTGACTCTCAGATCAAGATAGGATATTTTACCTCTCATCAAAGAAAATATTTGCTTATCTTTCCCAATTAATGAATTTCTAGGATAAATTACATGTAGTTACATTTGATGCACTTGGTCACTAATTCTTGGTAAAAAAATGATTTTGCATCCCGAAGCATTCCAAAATTTGTAAATAAACTGATAGAAAATAAATAGTAATTATTCAAAGAATGACAGAAATTTGAAAAAGAGGAAGCTGCTTAAAAACGCACAGCAACAATGAATTCAGGAAATGAATATTCAAAGATCACCATAACTACAAGGACTGTTGGCTGCGTAGGATGACCTGAGCTGGAATAGGGACCACAGTACAGAAGATTAGTTTAATAACCTGCTTTGCAGCAGCAGTTACAGAATATTCATAGGCCCTGCACTGACCGCAGCTAAGTGCACCAATTCTGGAGTCATGCAGAATTTTTCAGATTATCTTAATTGCAGAGAAGCATTTGAGTCAGTGGTGCAAGTTCTTTCAGCTCCCTGAGAAGGTTGCATGAAACTTCAGCAGAAGCAGAATGTTTGTTACTAAAGTTAGCAGCGGCACAGAGACTAAAGGAGCATCTGACTAGGGGGCTAGCACAGCAACTTATGCAGCCTCCTATGAAATTGAGATGGTGCAAACTTGAATTGGAAAATTTAATTAGCTGAGAAATATGAACAGAAACTCAATGCTTCAGAAAAGGCCAGGCATGGAGTCTAGAAAAGAATTACTCAAGGAAAAAACAAGGGTTTGAATTCAGGTGCATCTCCTGAGTATGAGAAAATGCAATTTCTTATGCAAGTCAAGGCATGAAGGAATCCCTACTGCCAGAAAAGGATTAGTTATTCTTGGAGATGAATCAATTTAAAAGAACTAAAGGAAATACACATTAAGACAAGGTAGAATTCTAAATGCTTCTCTTGGAGTTAGCTCATTTTTACACTCTTCCACTTAGGAAATATCTACTGGAGATGGTTCCTTCTTGAGACAGGTAATAGCCGAGGATCAACCTCTTAAAATACAAGGGTTGAGAAAAAAGTGTTGTCTTGCTGAAGTGAAGCCTTTCTAGGGAAAATTTCCTAATCTGAGTTTCCAGGAGAAGAGGTGGGAATCAGTCTTACCAGTGACTCCTGCGAGGACAAGGAAGCTGGTACTGTGCATCCTGGAAGGACTGCAGATTTGAGCAATAAGGAAATAGAAAATGCATCACGTGGGTTTTCATAGGAGTCCTAGTGAGGAGGCCCTTCAAGGAAGGGGCCCATGGGAGGAATTATGGAGGATTGAAAAGGATCCACGATACAGTATGGGGGAGCACAACTGATCAGGAAACACCTCTGTGAGACTGCATACATATTCATTTGGGATTGTATGCATAGATGTTACCCAGATTAAACAGGGAGAGCAGCACTGGTAAAGAGGACGGATTTGCACCTTGTGCTACAGGAAGAGCTGACATAGGAATCATCATAGCCCCTGACTTCTTGTTAACACACTCCCCAGATTGCTTTTTGACTGCTCAAATTAACCTCCTAATGAAAGCTAATGATGAAGAGCAGACGCAGTCCTGGGATGGTTCAGCAGAGGAGCTGCTCGCAGGTAGCACAGGGATGCAAAGCAGTACACAGGGATGCTTTCTTTGTCTTTGAGCATGGTCCCAGCTGGCTGAGACCCTCGAGCATCCACGGGCCCTCGCACCACGTCCTTCTACCACACACCTGTAATTTCATGCTGTGGTGGGCTGCAACCACCCCCATGTAACTTTGGAAATTTTGAATTTTGAAACCCATAAATAGTAAAGAAAGTGGCCCAGAGATAGAGGGCTACGTGCCATGTACCATGCACACCAGCAGGGTGCTGTGAGTGTTTCCACACCCAGGCAGTGTGGAAACAAGCCTGCCTGTGTTCTATGGCGTTAGGGCCCAGGATCTCCCTCGAAGTCTGGTGGTATTTGCTGTTATAGATGTACCACGGGGGACCGTTGGGGGGCCCCTTCTGAGGAGGGAGACTATTGCAAGGCTGAAAGCTGCAGGTTGTGCCCAGGAGAGGAGCTTGCAGTATGGCACTGAAACACCACGGGCTGCAGGAGGCTGAGCAGAGCCTGCGTCACACAATGCTCGCTCCAGGCTTCGGTACACCGTGTATTTTCTTAACCAATTTTGTAAAATTCAAACAGCAGTACAAGTGACTGATTTTTGCCTCTGACTGTACTTCTGACCTGTTGCATGAAGGCACATCCAGTAACATATGTTTTCAAAGCAGCTGCCAAATTGAAATGTATTGTTTTATGGTTGTTAACTAGGCTTGCCAACATCAACTTTTATGAAGTATACTCTGGTCATAACATTCCTTCCACTGTGAATAATTTTGAAGATATTGGCCCCATGTTCAACTTCTCAGTTAAGGTTAGTAAATGTTTCTGGTTCTGGTTTGAGAAGCTGCCTTACCTCCTCCTGTAGCCTGGTCCCAAAACATAGTTGAAAAAACATTCCTGATTTCGCTGTCTGATTTTGATGCTTTTGAATCAGTCAAGTAAGAAAAAAAATTGCAAATAGCTGGGGGATAAATGCTTACAGTCTTTATGAAGTTAAGGATGAAATTTGCACTTACTGCACAAGTAGAATGGAGGAGGGATTGGTCCTGCACTGTTTACATATTTGGAAGGTGGTTAATGCTTAACTTTAGGCCAATTTAGACTGTTTTTTCACAGAGGGTGTTTGTCTTCTGCTGACTTGATAAAGGAAAACAAGTCTTTGCAGGCTTGGACTTTGAAACTTGAAGTTTGGCGAGGGTTAAGTGCTCAAACCAGATGCAAGAACTAGCCAGATCGCAGCATTTATTACATAACTCAGAAAAACTTAGATCCAAATATGCAATGTTCCATTCACATTCCTGTAACTGCTACTCTAAAGGACTAAATAACAGGCCTATTGGTTGTGGCAGAATATTTGCTTTTCAAAACCTATTTCATGCAGTTACTATGAGCTTTGCTAAGGAAACAGACAGGGACCTGAAGCTATACAGTACACTTACTGCTTTACTATTGGCATAATGTAATTACTACCCTTGTGTCATTGATGCAAAAGGAGTTCAGTTTTTCCATACTTATCCATGATTTCTGATTTTCTTGCTATATCGAATAATTTATGCATATGTAAGTATAGCTACCTGAATTAATTGTGAGTTATTTGCTTTGCAGGTAACAACAGGAAGTATTCCAGTAAAGATGGCATCTGTAAAAATCTATCTTCCAGAACTGACCAGCAAAGACAACCCAGTGATGTACATAACTGCAGTCACCACAGATCAGGTGAAGAACTGAATTACATAAACTGCTGTGTTTTGGGGTTTAATCAGTAGCATAAACATCAATTATTTCCCTAATAGTGTGTCTGAGATTCAGAGAATTTATGCCCTTTCTCCCTGTCCCTTCCTCATAAACAGAAGGGGTAGGACCTCAATGTCAGCAGTACACCAGTCTATTACTTGGCAGATGTAGATAATCTTTATGGTCCACGGCTGACTTTTCATATGACTCTGGAACACTTCAGCTAGGTCCTTCTCAAGTTCCTGGGAAGGTTATAGGAAAAATGGAATTTTTAGATCAGTACAAACCCTTTAGGTCAATCTGGGGGGGAGGGAAATTACCATAAGAGTCATTTAATTCTGACCAAAACCACATACAGTCTCTTAGGTTGCTAAAGTATTCAGTGTTATATAATTCACAATCTAGCCTTTCACAGCCACCATCTCATCCCAGAAATACGTATTATGATGATGACTATAAACTCCTGAGTACGATGCCATCCAATTTGATTCCTGCCCTCTTTCCTAGGCCAGAGGTGTTACCTGCCAAGCTCAGATAAATCCACTGCAAATAGGGAAAAGACCTTATTCTGCATCTTTCACGAAAGAGAACTTCAGAGCTTCCAAAGAACTGGTAAGACTCAGGGCTGCAGTACTGCAGGACAGGGGCGCAGAGCTGATCCTTAACGAGCCCACTGCTGTGGGGACAGCTGTGGTGGGGGTGGCATTCTCATTCACAGTGCAGGAGCGCAGCCTATGGGTGTTCTCACACATACTGCATCTGCCTTAGAAGAAAAGGTGCATGTTCTTCACAGCCTGCAAGCACTTAATTTGTATGCACAGAATGGCAAAGGCAAGGGCAAAAAATCTGGATGTTAAAAAAACATTTGTTAAAGTGTATTTTTAACGCATGCTCTTGCCTCTCCTTGCTGTTTCCCCTGGAAGAACTGTAAGAATGTGAAGTGCAGTACCATCACATGCAAACTGGAAGACGTTATGCTGAAGGGAGAGTACTTTGTGAACGTGTCCACCAGAATCTGGAACGGAACCTTTGCTGCTGTGAGTATCAGCTGCACCTTCATGAAATATCCAATACTCAAATATTTCCTAACTCCTGATATTTTTCAAAGTTCAGTAAAGAGACCTTCCAATCTAGAAAGACCTTCCTTTACTTTACATTGTTGTGTTTTTCCAGATTGAAAATTTGAATCTAAAAGTAAAGTAAGTAGGGAAGCTGCATAATGGAGTTTATAACCTTCAGTCCAACACAAAACCTAAAAAAATGCTGTGATAATACAATCTTCACAGCTGAAAAAAACATTTTCTGCATCTGCTAAATTCATTCAAGGGGAACTACCGTTTCCACAAAACTCAACATAGGACAGCAGAGTACAGTATCGTCAGAGCCTGGAAAATAATGTTGCTTTTAGCTTTTGAACATCACAGCCTACATAGTGATCATTTTAAGTCACATCAAAATATCAAAAGCCTGTTAGTGCTGTCAGTTGTATTTGTTAGAGAAGGTGTGGAAATTTTTTCTAATTGATTTTTTGTTTTTATTAGACTTGGTGTCAAGGAAACAGTCCTTGCTTTAAAGACCTACAGGATGCTTAAAAATATCCATCAATAAAATCTTGACTTCCCCATTTTAAAATACCATGTGTCCTCCAGGATATAACTCATCATGAATTACCAGACTTTTGAAATAAGACCATGTTTGCTTCTTAGCTAGGCAACCAACCAAACTGTCTTGGAGTCCTGGGTTTGCCTAGAGCATCAGGAACATGACGCAGTCTTCTTAGTTTGTCTGGCTAGTCTTACGGCAGGTATTGACATTTAACAGCAGGGCTGTTGTCAGCTTTAGCATTCAGCTCTTAAAAGGAAAAGGTCACGTTGATAATGTAATATACTTATGCAAGTGCGTGAAGGAAAGCATCTGTCTGTCTTTAAAGTCTCCATTTTTCAAATCAGCTGGGTCAAGACCCCTTGTTAGTGCTGTCAGGTATGCAGAAGGTGGAGACCTGAACAAAAGGTTGCTACCCTCGCAAGAAAGTGAGTGGAAATAATCTGTTTACCGCTGGGCGATGGGAAGGAAAGATCGCATGTCAAGAGTTTTCTTCTCATCTCCCATTTTGTTATTTTCTATTTGATTGTCAATATTCAGTGCAAATAATCTTGCAAGCACTCAATAATGCACATAATCAGCCTTTTTGTTTAGTGGCAATCAGTCATTGTCCAAGAAGGGCATAGCAGGCTTGCTGGTACCTGCTAAGCAAAGCAAAAAGATGTGTTTAGGAATTAACAAGGTGCTTTGACTAGTGCTCAGGCAGGTTTGTAAACATTTAGGAGTGCAGGACAGGCCACTTGTACAGATAGCCACAGTGCAGGCGTGCAATAACTGTATGCTGCAGGGATGGTCAATTTCGTGTGTGTCGGCAGCTGCGGACCCACGGTTGCTCACATTCCCTGTGTCAAGCCCACCGTACCTGGCCCTGCCCCAGCAAAATGGCTGAGACGGCAAAACGACAAAGCAAAATGACAGAGCAGGCATTGCATTTGGTACGGCTGGTGAGTGCTCCTGTGCTCCCATGAACCTGAGGCCGTTCCTGGTGGTGCTGTAGGAAGCGGGGCTCTCYGTGCCCACCGCACGGGGAGGAGAGCAGCGGTGAGCCGGCAGTGTCTGCACAGCCACGCTCCCCTCCTCTCGATGCATGCACAGAGGGAAGCGGGATCTGGCACAAGGTCCCTTTTCAAAAGGGAATTGGCTTAAGATTTTTGTCATCATATTTGTTTAAGCTGAGGGAGCGATGTCAGAACTTGAGCAGTGGAGAGGAACAGATAGTGATAGGAAAAAATAAATGGGGAAAAACAGAAGCATTGGATAGAAGGGGGGGGCGCGGGAAAGGGAAAGAACATCCAGTTTCCATTTCTTTCAAATGCCAGACATATATCCCTGCCTGTCTTTTGTTGCTGAGCTATTTCTCCGTTTCTCACTGTTATTTTTCTCCCCATCTCTTCCCTGCTAGCAGCAGTGACAGCTTTGAAATAACTACAAAAATGGGTATATAATCAACTCCTTCTGTTTCACTTGAACTATATGTTAAAGGAAAAAAAGCCAGTTCTCCAGTTTCATTGCTAATAAATAAGAACAGCAAAATTAAGTCTAGATTACTGATACATTATTACTTTCACAGACATGTTAGCTTGGGACAAATAAAGAGATCATTTTAATTTTCTTAATACTGTGATTTTTTTCTGGTTCTGAAGTCTTCATTTCAAAGCAAGAGAATTATTTTAGGATGTCTACATTCTAATCAACTTGCCCCATAATAGAGCTTTACAGGTTTTTTTAATCTTCTCTTTCAGTTAACTTTCCAGACATTACAACTTTCTGCAGAGGCAAAAATTGATACACATAACCCTGAGTTATTTATAATTGGAGAGAATACCCTAACTGTAAGTGACAAATAAGTATATTTTTTCAACTTCTGTATCTTTTACTGTATTAAAGTAAATAACATTTAATTTTCAGTGTCCTTTAGAAGTACACACCAAATTACAAATTCTGATGACATTTGATTACGTTGAACTAATTATCTTTTTGGCTATATACAACCTCCCTTAAGTTTCAAGTGGTTTCATTTCAGCCAACTGCTATATAAACCATACTTAGTTAAAAATCTGTAGATCTCAAATAGATTGTATAACTATCAGCAAAACTCAGTTAGAAACTTCTGAAATTCATTTAGCTTCCTGTTCATGAAAAGATCAAAATTTGGACTTATTTCTGCAATGGAATTAATTGTGGTAGATAAATGAGCTCTGGGAAACATCTTCACAAATCTGATTTATAGTCTTACTTCTGTAAGTGCACTTGGTTTGATGTTTGCAGACAGATGTTTGGCACAGATTTCCAGCAAATATACTTAACCTCATTTGTAAAACAATGTGGAGTATTTTTTGCATTTGGAATGGCTGTCATATGGACAATATAGACACAGCTAATGTCAAGAAAAGTCTCCAAACCACCACTTTATTAATGTAGAATTCTTCTCCCAAGGTTTCCATCTGCTATATACAAACATAAACAAGACTTGAAGAATACATTAGCACTGTGGTGCTGTTGTAATAAAAAGATACCTTGTTCTCTTGGCCTATTTAGAGAGGAACACTCTTCCATTTGCAATACTAAGTTTAGATTTATTTTTACAGGATTTACCAGCCTGTTTTATCCATAAACATAACCAAGGGCATTGAAGACAAAAATGCAAGTTAGTAAGGGAGTCAAATATCTGTGAGAATGTGTAGCATAGCCCATTCACAGGCAAAGGAAAATTCACTTAAATATGTACAAAGGCAGTTATTGATTGATCTATCTCAATGTGGAAATAAGACCATAATTCAGTACTATTTTTTGCCATTGTTTTCTCATGGGTCACTCCGTTTCTTGTGAAGAACCTCTAAGTCGACCCACTTGTATTCAGGGAAACCTCCAGTGCCCGAAGAAGCAAAGGGAATATATGTGTATTTCTGGAAATGCCAGTTTTTGCAGAAAAGTTACACGCTTGTATTTCAAGTGTGCTGAGTGCCTCAGCATTGTGGCACAGTATTATTTCTGCTAGGAGATGAAACTCATTAATACACAATGCAAATATTAAAAGTAATTGCACAGGCTTTTTAGGTAGCTCATAAACCATGTATTTACTATGTATTTTTCCACAGCTGGAGCATGATACTGCCAAATTTACATTACCAGCAGTTCTGTTGGTGATTTCAGGAGAACCAGAATTTAATTATTCAAATGACTGTTGATTAAGTCAGTTGACAAATAAAAGGTAATTCCTCAGCCAGCCATTGAAACATCTGTAGCTGGGACTTCTACAGTTCTGAGGCAGTGGCTGAACAGACCCTGAAAGTTATCGACAGGGCTCCTAAGAAACACAGTGGGTTTTGGTGAGGCTTACAGCCTGATCCTTACTCCATAGCCTCTTGCCCTGTGAGAATTCTTGGAAAATGTGCCAGGTGATAGAGGTACACTCTCCCTAGGGCAGACAGTTTGCTTTGACGCTTCAGTGATGGAGTCAGTACCCAGCACCGCATATACTTCTTGGCAGGCCAGCAGTGATACCCAGTCTYTGCCCTTCACACTTCCTTGGGAATAGGTCAGTGCAGAAGCAATCTGAGTTTATTTCCCTACTTACCCTGTTATTTTAGACAAGGGTGGTAGGATTCATCCAACTTAATACCTACATTAGTCATCCACATCAGAGTTAGCCCTTCTATAAACCCTAATCCGTAGAAAGAATAGGTATTTCTGAGATGCAATTAATTTCATCTTAAAGATGATCCTGAAAATAAGTAGGGTGAATTAGGCCCTAAAAGAGCCTATCCTTCTCCATTGGAAGCCAAGGAATTATATTGTAGATATAACACTAGATGAGGTGAATCCCAGCCGCGGTGTCTTACTGACCACTTCAGGGAAGATATTTGTTCTTGCGCATCGATTTACCTCTCCAACAGTGCCACTTCACTGTTAATATAATCGAGAAAGCATTACTAGGCAAACTGCACATACGTATGAGATTGGCTCTTCAGTTTGGATGAATTGGGTTGCTGTGTAGCCAAATGAATTAATATTGCCTTGTGATGCTATGTGGGGAAGCTGCTCAGGTATCTTTGCATGAAAGCTTTCAGATTTTTTCCAAGTTGGAAAGGACTGCCAGCTGGAGGACAGAATGTTAACCTGCTATAATCATCATTATGGCCATTCAGTTAGAAAACACACAAAGCCATCCTGCCTCAGTGAAATGAATACACATAGCCACACCTAACACAACATTGAAGCCTTCCAGCAGAAATGACTTAAATCACTGAGATGTCAGTCCAGTGCAAGTTTCCCAGAAAGCTTAAGATTAAATTACACCAGACAAATGCACTGAGCAAGCAACCCTGAGAAAGTAAACCAACATGACTTCTTTTATCATGTTTCAGGAAGGAAAAAAAAACTTCATGCTAAATGCATGTCGTTCCAAGATTAAACCCAAAGATTTGACACTTCATAAATATTACAGCAATGTCTCCCTGAGCAACTATGTTATACATAACTACATAGTTGGTCATACCCAATCCAACTAGATATGGTATCACCTGAAAACTAACTTCCAGACACCATATGATGTTCTGGGAGCTCTCTGGTATTGCTTGTAGTTCAGGAAGCATAGATGTGCTAGAAACACTCCTGTTTGACCCATACACCTTACAGCAAATTCACGCAGTTGACTCAGGAGAACACAGATTAACATGAGAAGATCTAACAAGTTGTTAGTGATTTCCCAGAAGGAACAGCAGGCAATGGAGACAGAGGTACCTGCCCAGCAGGAGGGGAGAAACCTCAGCAGATGCAGTGAGTGCATGATGGTGTCTGGGCTCCATGATTAGTATTGCCTCCTACAGCTGCCCACCACAGGTAACAAGCTCTGACAACGTTTGTTTGGAAGTAGTTCTTCTCCAGCTGATGCAGCAGAAGTCTGTTTTGAGCAGATAGGTCTCTACACCAAGCTATTCCCTGCCTGCATGTAAGCATGTCTGGTTTACCTAGTGATGGTGTGTCTGTGCACTATCGGAACAACTCTGAAAGACCTCCTGTTACTGGAGAGGCAGAAAGCTGGCAGGAACAGATTGCTTCTCTGCCTGTTGTGTACGGCCAAGAGTGATGAGGGCCCCTAATCCTTAACTGGCACTGCTGTGTGCCATGGTGGTGCAATGAGGTACCTGTGGACACCAGTGAAAAGGCTGTAATTGCCTGGTGTGTTCCAGTCATTGATCCTGGAATGGGTGCAGTCCAGCTATTCTTGATTAGTGAAGGATTTGGTTTACAAATCCTACTTTATATGCAGTTAACATTAACCCCTAACACACAACCTCTCTGCTCTCAGATCCCAGTTACAATAATGAAGCCGGATGAGAAAGCTGAGATACCAGTTGGTGTTGTGATTGGCAGTGTGTTGGCTGGACTCCTCTTGCTGTTAGTATTGGTTGCCATTTTGTGGAAAGTAAGTAGGTGTTTATATTCTTAAAAAGAAAAGCAGAAAGGGATAAATACATTTGGGCTATTTTCTTTGGAATCTCTCTTCTCTAGTGCTGAACAAAACCACACATGCAGTTTGGTGGTATGAATAATACTGCATTGGCATTGCCCCCTTGATGGGAGCATTTAGAAGGGCTTTAAAAATCAAAATTCTGAAATGGGCCCCCATAGAAACGGGCAACGTTGAAGACGATAAATGAGTTTCCAATGGTTCAAAAGAGGGGCTGTGGTATTTACTTTTTTCCTTTTGACACTGCCTGCCTACGTAACTCCCCAGCTGGGCTATGAACTCCCATGATACTCCCAGGGGGCAAGGCTGGGGATTAGAAGAAAGGAGGGAGAGGATATACACTGAACAGGCAGAAAGAGACCAGAGAAGGGCGAAGGCAAAAAGCCATTTACATAGGATACCTAGATTAAGGAGAGAGAAAAGTTTTTCTGTGTGCCAGGGCCTTGGTGCTTGAAGGGCTCCTTGGCACACCAAGGCAGCATCGAGATGCCTGTATCTTGGCAAGGAGGCAAGTGGCTACTCAGCACTGCTGTTGTGGCATTTGGTTGCACCAGGCAGGAGTTTAAGGCCCAGCTCCTTCTGTTTTAAGAGTTAGGAATTATCTACAAATCAAACACTGTATGCGTGTGCATGCGCACATGTGCATTTCTACCATCACACTATTTAGCTTAGCTGAGAAATGTAACTATCAATGACTCACTGCCATGTGGTGTTATGTTAATACTTCTCACAGCTTGGCTTCTTCAAGAGACAGTATGAGAAAATGACACAGGATATAGAAGATGTCGATGAAATTACAGAACTCACGAAGGACAAAGACTGAAGATGATGAGTCATGTAGATAAAGACAGATCTGAGCCACCAACAGTAGCTGTGATCCAGTTGGTTCTTCAGCTAGAGTGCCTTAAAGCTTGGTAACATTTAAACATTTTTAATGAAAGTGTCTTTTTATAGATGAAAATATTTTACAGATTCTACTCTATTATAAGAGTAACTGCAGGACAGTTTGGGTTTTTTTTCAAAAATGATTTATAGTGCCTTTTCTTGTAAATTTTTGCCTTTCAAACAAACTTAGCCCTTAGAACTGGCAGGTCCGGAGTTTACAGTAACATATTGTGCCAGCAACCCTTCTCCTGGTCCACTGCAGAGTGAAACAGAGCAATTTATTTCAGATTACTGTGGCACAGCATCAGTTCGTAATTCAGTTGACAAGTACCATATGTGTAAAGGACATTTGCTATTAAGTTGATGATGAATGTGTGGTGAATACTGCTTCCAGACTGGGAGAAGAAACTAAATTTTTCATTGACTAGCTCCATCCTTATTGTTTTAGAGAAATAATTTGCACCAGCAAACCTTTGTCTTAACTAATCTATAAAGTGGGAACTGCGTGTGAAGATGTCTGTCTGGGTGCTACAGGACAACTGGATGGGCAAACTGTTCTAAAAGTTCACCATATTCCTTGCACTAAGGTCACAGCTAAATTACTGAAGTACATTGTTTTGGGGAAACATTGCCAAATAGTATGTATAACTGCCTTCTGCATACTTTCTCTCCAAGAAGAAAATATGAATTTCATAATCACTTACAACATGTTCTCTGCAATGTTATGATTGGTTTTCCAATCTCATCTTGAGAAGCACTACCACTACTGTTACACTGGGCTTTATGCTGACAGTCCCTCTGACATCAGTTTAGCTTTTGATGTAAATAGGGAAGACAGTCAAGATCTTGCCTTTAATTCTGTACTGAAAGATTTTGCAAGATTAAGAGCATGAAGTTAAACAAAGGGGATGATGACTGAGAGAGTATGCACGTTAGGACAGAGGATACTGAAGATGTAAGCTTGTAAATTGTTTACTGCACTTGTTTCTTTAGCATCTCAGTGCCCTCCAGGAGACCAAAGTTCAGTATGACCTCCTTATCTGTCACATTTTATTTGGTCCCACGTGTTCATGTCTTGATGAAGTTAACTTATGTTTTATACAGTAAAGTACTGTAGTGCTCTGGAAGGAGCTCTGAGCACACTTGGGTGACTTTGTGTTGGTTACACACCTCAAGTTTATCACATGCCGTTATACTGCCTGGTTTTAATGAAAGCTCAGTCTTAAAAAGGCCCATGCTGTAAGACTGGTAACAGTCAGGGGAATTGGCCTTTTGGCTGTCTTTCTCTCTCATGGCTGGCAGTTATGCTTATAATTGATTGTGAGAGAAGATGTGTGTGTTGTTCTTATGTATGCTGCCATGCAAGTGAGATCGTTTCCAACCCGAGGTGATTTACTTGAAGACTAAAACATTTAAATGTGCCCGATTCAGAACCCGAAGTCGTGTTTTCCTTCCCCCAAAGTTAGACTGTAATTATGCTTAGGCACCTTTTAGATTATCTTCTGAGGGACTCTTCAAAAACTAGGCTTGAGCACGTTTGAAAGTTTTACTCAGTCTTTTTTAATCAGTAATCAGTCAGGAGACAACCATCTCTGGCAAGTAACAGCTTCACTTGCAGTGACAGCTGGTTTGTGCTCAATGTAGTTTTATATGTGTTTTTGATTTATTTTGTATCTATGAAATGTTATGGTTTAGGGTGTTGGAAATTTTTTTTAACATTTTGAAAAACAATCCAGATTCTGATCTCGATTGTCAAACAGGATTGTTGCCATCAGCTGAGTTTGTGACCAAAACAATTATTTAAAAAGTAAAAAAAAAAAAAAANAAAAAAAAAAAAAAAAAAGAAAAAAAGGAATAGAAAAAGTAGCAATTGCATAAAGCTAAAGAATAAGCTCCTGACTTGTAATTACAAACCCTGAGGGCAAATGCTCTTAAAGTAAAGATAAAAATTTGTCTGCCTCAATTCTTGTATAAACTTGTGAGGAAGAAAACAAAACCCTACATGTGTGGGAAGCTCCTACATAACCAGGGTCATGCAGTCCAGGCCAGAGGGGGAATTTCATAATGCAGCAGATGGCAGCATCTTTCATTTCTGGTGCTGCTTGCAAAGGAAATTTAGGCATTCTGCCAGATTTCCTTCTTCCACCTTCAGTGGGAGGTACAGGTCAGTATCTGACATCTGACTTCTTTGGGGATTTAACAGTTTATCAATCAGGTAGCAGTGATTCAATTCACTAGTCTTCACCTGGGGTTTATTTTGTCCCAGACAACAGGATTTTCCCCCCAGCCTGGGCATACTACTTTTTCCCAAAATAAAGGGAAGGCATAGCAATGGGTAAGGTTTTTGTATCCTAACCACTTCAAGTTACTAGTTTATTTTTCTTTTACAATTAATACTTAAATGGCTAATTCAGTTTTTGTAATGGTTGAGTCTATTGCACTTTTAAGTTGGCACAGCCGCAAATAATGCTGGAAATATTATGTATATTTCGTATTATGCGCAAGGGGTTTTTGGTTTTTTTTTAGTTTTACTTTTTTAAAACAGCACATTACAGGTGAAATAATATTCTGAAATGTTGAGCTTCAGCATGTGCTTCTGGTTGTGCTTGCAGCAAGAAAAGTCAGGAATACCTTCAGCAAACTCAAGTTAGATCTGATTCTGGTCTTGAAACCTAGCTGCTGACTTCCTGAAGTACTAGAATCGAGCCCAAAATCAGAGTTAGTTTCATATGAGCCTATGTATAGATTTGGGATGTACAAGAGTTTATAATCAAACTGACTTCTGAAAGCTAGCATGTAAGCTCTATGGGAGCAGGGACTGTATCACTGTGGTGCCTACCTGAGAGCCTAACAGCGTTACTACAATAAAAACAAGAATATTGCTGAACACAGACTCATTTCTTTTTAAACAGCATCCTAAAGAGAAGAAAAGCTACTGAAAAAGCACTACATAAAATGGGGCCAAATATGTCTTTGTTCCAGTAGCACACAGTGAAAACCCTAATGGGATGACTCTGCTAGGTATACAAAGAAGATGCACTTGAAGTCTCGTAGGTTATAGTCATGGGTATAACACTACCGGTAAGCTATACTGTAGTGTAAGTCAGCTCACATTAGTGCAAAAGATCTGTATTTTAATAGCTCTGGTTGAATAGTTGGTGTTGAAACCTTACTATGGCCAGGTCTTCCTATAAACACGGGGTTATCATCACTAGCACCTAAAATTACACCGTATTCTGCCAGTCTCATGCCCTGCACATTATACTATGTACAGAATTGATAAGCAGCAGCATGTCCTGACAACAGCTCTTGCCCCACCGTACATTGGAAAAGCCGAATGCAACATTTCAGCAGGACCATGATGGGAAAGGAAGAGAGGGAGGAACTTGGCTGTGAATAGGAAGACAGTAGGAAGACAGTCATGGCAGTAACTACCACCTGAAAACTAGCCACTTTCACAGAGCTTCCTTTTTTTTTGCACTTTCAACTCCTTCATACTTTTTAACAGTGGTACATAAACATTGAGGCTACCAACTTTAACACTTCCGTAATACAGAACCAGATGACCCTAACCTTAAGGTACAAAACTCCATCTTTCACCAAGTCTCAGTGTTCTGCAGAATTGAAAGCCAGATTCCTTATATACTGACTTCTATGTATTACCCTTTATATCCAAAACTGAGGTACAACAAAAGCTTGCAAATTAAAGACTAAAGAAAATGAAGGTATGAAAAAGCATCTCTAAATCTATAGCTAATTGCCTCAACTTTTTGTTGCCTTTAAAGGTAATGAAGTGTACATAATTTTCACAGCCTCAGAAAAGTTGACTCCTATCATTTAAGTCAACCTTTCTGCCATCGTTTATGATCAATTATACACATGCAATCACAGGCTTTGGTGTGCTGGCAGTTTTTAAAATGTATTTGCCTCTTTTTCTTAAAACAGTCAAAACGGAACTTTTAAAACAGTACTGCTAAAAAGATACATCAGGATGCTAATTTTTGTAACACTTGATAAGGTCAAATTGTATGGTTGGTTTGTTTTTAAAAAACAGGCCTAAGGTACTTAAAGAAACTGCTGACTTATAGTCATCAGCCTATTCTTAACTCTCTTTTTTCAAGTACATCCACAGGACACTTAATGGAAGAGCTCAAGACTGAGTTTTCAGAGCTTTGGGGGGGCGGGGAGGGACGCAAGGGTTAGCATTGTCTGCTTTCACAGACAGTTTCACTTGGTTGATAATTAGTTTTAGCATTTTTTTTCCTTTTAATGTTTTTGATGGAGCAAATGAATGCATTAGTCTATAAAACTACAAATTCCTTCAACAGCTTTGGAAAAAGCGAGCTGAGAGAAAAGCCAAAAATCTAGTTTAAAGTTGAGCAATCTAAAGGCTTCATTCCTGAGTGCGACAGTGGCACTTTCATGAGTGACGGCCGAATCCAGCGCCTGTATTTCCCAGCACCGCCAGCACCTGGGCAGGCGGGGAGCCGCTCCTCCCGCACAGCCGTCTCTCGGCTGCCACCTCCTGGGTAGGCTCCTTACAGCACAGACCCACCGCCCCCTCCTTCGTTTCATGACAATCCATCAGTTAGTTAACGTTTTCATAGTACGCATCAGGCTGAGCTTCTCTTGAGAACAGAGCAGAATTAAAGATTAAAATCAGGAAAGGAAACTCTTAAAATTAAGCAATGCTGGTATATGGATGTTCAGACAAAGGGATGGATCAGAGCATTCAAATGCTGCCAGCCAAGCCCAAGACATCTTCTCAGAAGGACAAATTCTTGCTCTGAAGACATGCGCTTCCGTTCTGGCACCTCTCATCTGGCAGATCTCTACAGGAATCACACGATGGCCCTCTGGTCTGCAGCGTCTGTTCCCGGGAACGTCTGTCTGCACCTGGAGCCACCACCTCTGCAGCACGCTGCGACACAGCTGGAAGAGCCACGGAGGGGTGGGATTACCCTCCCCTACAGCCAAGGCAGAGGAACAGCTGGACTTGTCCCAGGAAGCTAGGACTGCATTGTRTATTGATCTGCAGCTGCCTATCACCCCACACACGGACCTCACCAGAACACAAGGTAGCCCTCATCCAGCAGCCTAGTCCTGCATGTGTGGAAACAGGGACATGTGCAGCCACATCTTGCCCTGACATGCAGTCAGACACAGCCGGGATTCATCCCCTGGCCTGGAAGTTTGGAAGCACTTCTGGGTCACTCCAGACGTAGCCTGAGGCAGCTTTCTTAGAACAGAGTAATTTACCCTCATACGGTAATATTGCCCTAGCAGAGAGGGTAGCCCTACAGAGGGAGCTGGAACACCGAGCTTGGAGTATGGACTTAAATTTCAGTGAGATACATTTTACCTCTAATTATGCACATCATCCCTCCTAGGGGCATTTCCATTTCGCTTTTAGATGCCAGCTGAAGAACCCAAAGTTACACAAGACTGATACATCATTGTTCCAGAACAAAGCAGTACTTGCCTCATGCACAGCTAGGGACACAAAATGACATTTCATTGTTTTGACCATGGCAGCGTACACACATTGTAACACTCAGTTGTGACTCAGTACAACATCTCTTCCATTCATTGTTCCTGGTCACTGTGGGGAAGTACACAATTATTCTTTCTCTTCTTTTCTGCACCCTCCTTCCCAGCTGCATTGCTGATGGGGAAGGTGCACTTAAGGTCACCCTGGAGAAATCTTCCGGGAGCTGCAGCACTAGAGAGGCACTAGTGCAACACAGGAACAGCCCCTGGATCACAGGGCCCCAAGTACAATTTAACTGTTCTAAATACCACTATTTTTCTGTATCAGAGCACAGCAGCAGTATGCAAACACGGCATAGGTTTTAATTCATTCATCAACCATCCACTACAAGGCAAGCTAGCCATTTATTTTTRTGAAATTAATACACTAATTAGTTGCATGGTAACAGCAAACATGAGCGTGGAAAAATGAACACCAAAAATGGGAAAGTTTGTGTATTTATTTCTTTTCTAAAAACAAAAAGAATTATTTGACAGAGGAAGTGATCTGTACTCAGGATTCTGTACAGTTCCTGGTAAAAATGACATTCAAATAGCAGAGGGCTTCTTTCCAACATCCAAAGCAAAGGAAAATTCAATCTTGAATTTGCTCAGCTCTGCCTAGATAGTAGGGTCCACACGGTTTGGAGCCTGTGTATGTGTAAGCACACAAGGAGCAGCTGCTGTCCTGCAGAGGAAGGACTTGCTAACTTCCACTGAGGAAAGTGCATCGGTAGGGTAACAAGCACAGTTTAACCACGCTTCTGCTTGGAGTTGTATGTTTCACTGGGGCTTACTTAATCCAGATACAGCAACCATCACTAAGTATTAAAACTGATTGAGATCACTGGGGGGAAAAAGATCATCGCCTATTTTTCTCATGTTATTTTGTGCAGCTAGCAGCTGTTTGTAGATTTTTACTGCAGACACAATGAAATGGAATATACAGCTGAGGCTTAAGTGTTGTGTGATGTAATAATATATAAACTTGAGCAAATCATTTTACTTTTCTTTACCTCATTCCCCTTCCTTTATATCCATCTTGTCTACACTGATAATGATGACTAGATAAAACTGCCTTTCAGCATTAGTAAAAACACCATACACAATGGGACTTTGAACTCTCAGCATCTAAACACTATCATGGCACAGTACAATAATATAAATAAAATGATCTCACTCAGATGAGCAGCCCATTGTTTCCAGTGGAAGCACAGGCATACTATGTCAGTCTTTTTCTCTTTTAACTAGGTTTCAAAACAGTAACAAGAGAAAAACTGTATTAAAATCACAAATGTGAATATAAATGCATATATAAACTGCAGAAAGTTCAGTACACTCACTTCCCTTTGAAAAACTAATCCATTTCGATGACTTTGAATCCTAACATGTCTGAAGTCAAACTACTAAAACTAATTAAACTTATAGTTTTCTATTTGTAATAATAGCTGGCTTTTTTTTTTCTGCAGCACCATACAACTACACAGCCAAAAAAGCTCTTTCAAAATTAATCATGTCTAGACATCATTAAGTAGTTACAGGTTTGCGTGTTATTGCTAATGCAAGTTTGTTGCTGGTAGAGTTTAGATCTAACTTTGAATCAAGGTCTGTCCATTTTTTTTTAATGCAATGGACTTGTAATATCAGCTGCACACTAAAGATGTTTCTCTGAGACAGAGCTACTGGAACTTAACCACTACTAAAAAGTTAATAACTCTGGGGTATAGTTTATACTTTCTTCTCTGTCTGTACCGAAATGTTTAATCTACTTCAAGTAGCTTTCATGTTACAAGAATGTCAAAATAACATAAAGCTTGCAAACTGATTCTGCAGTCATATAAAATTAAACTACTCAGGACTTTTTTTAAGATTAAAAAAAATCTAATTGTCTTGTTGTGACCTCCCATGCAGACAGTGAACACAGACTACCAACATAAAGGCACTGAAGCAGTATATATCACAGAAGACACAAGCACACCTTGCAACCAAGATTTTAGGGAAGATTGTTTTAAAAATTGACTCCATGTTAAAATGCACAGAGGTAATTTCAAAGGAGAGTCAAGAACACTTAAAACCCCTAATTATTACTCATTCATTTCACTCAGTCCTAATTAAATTATTCAGATTGAAATGTCTATTACAACTGCTTAAAAACATATAGATTCTCTGTAAAAACAACTCAAAGCTAAACCAGTGTGCTCATTAGGAACAGTAACACTTTATTTTTAAAAGAGTACAGTTATTTTTCTGAATTTGCCCAAAAGCATTCCTTGTTTTCTTTCCAAGAATATTCATCCTCATAAATCTCCTGCAAATATAAACAAAGAATGGGAAATATTGTGGGAGTCTGCTACATACAGCCACAAGCCAGGCCAAACAACTCAACAGCCATCCTGCTATTATTTACTGATCACAACAGGACTACACAGCACTTGGCTGGCAAACAGAAAAAAGGGCAGCACCCTTAGAACATACTGACTTACATGTGGGCAGATGCTGAACCTCAGATCAAGCCCCATTAAATTTGGAAGGGCCCATCTATATTGAAGTCAATTCAAGAAAGAGATCTAGAAGAAATGATGTAAAAGCTGTAGAGTACACAGCACTCGTGTTTGAAACTGCCCTTTTTACATGTTGCCATGTTAACTTACTCTCATTTTTAGGAGAGTATTTAAATGTATGCAAAACGTCAATATTAAAAAAATAAAAATTACCACAGTACACGAAATACAGTAAGTATTAGATCTTCAGGACAGACTAGACTACCCAGCAGCAGTCCAGTCCTAAGCAACAAATTCAGCAGGGCTCTGAGGCCCTGGTTGTTCTTTCCGAGACCACAGAACTCCAGTGTCCTGAAAGAGGTGTCAGAAAAGTGGAGTAATGCAGAGAACATCACTGTTACCACATGCCAAGTTCTGCCCGGGAAAGAAGGCAGAGGTAATGCTCATTACTTGCATGCAATACTGCGGTTATGCAATCAGGCTCTTCCTAGACCTGGGCTGGTCTCTCCACACATTGTTGTGTTCCCATACTAGCTTTGGGACCTCTGCTCATCCCTTCATTGTGTGCTGTTGCTTAATGCTTTGTGTTTTCTCAAGGCCACAGGGATGAGGGGAATACAGAAAGACAAGAAATACCACTTTCACTTGCAAACTGCAATGCTGTCCAAAGCAAAGCTAACTCAAAGTTCTTCCACAAGCCTGTGCAGAACTGAGTTTTGCCACTCAAAAGAGGAGAGCTCAGGCTCCTTCACTTTGACCCCAAGATGGCATTAAAAGGAAGAGGAGCTGGATGGTACAGGCAAGGGAGGGCCTTCCAGGTGCCCTGCCTGCCACAGATGGGCCTGGCTGCATTAGAGGAAACTGGTGCTAGACATTGGCATCCTGTCAGGAGCAACTGCTGCTCGTAATGCTTCAGCTACTTCCCTTGAGAGCAGTGGCAGCCTTTAGCCCAGCTGTGTAAGCCCCTGGCACAAAATTTGTCCCCAAACATACCTTTTTCCATATTGGGACAGATGCTTTTAAGGTATTGATGCAGTACATGACAGCTTCAAGGGATTCTGCTCTGTGTGGAGAGGACACCGCAATAATTACACTTGCTTCAGTTATTGGAACCACGCTAGGGAGAGAAGAGGAACAACAGCAGCTTTAGCTAATGCTTAACATCAAGAGCACCCAAAAGTTGTGGCCATGTCACGTCAGTATTCTGGCCACACGCTCTCCTGACTCGTTCATACTGAGTAAGTGTCAAGCCGTGTCCAAAAGATTATACACTTCTTAAAAGAAAGAAAACCACAACCAAAATCAGTACCAGATGTGAGAATTCCACGCTTTAGAATAAATAAACCCACCAGACATAGGCTTTTTTCTTCCATTCTTTCTTTTTTTTAAATAAAGTCTATAGAATTAAGAGGGGAAAATTGCTAACTTGCAACAATGCATAGGAAACTCACTGGAAGCTGGCTTAATAATGAACAATAACAAGTTAGGAACAGCTAGTTCTTATCTGAAAACCTAAGAAATCATCTCAGTTTGCACAAGAATTTGTGAAAGAAGAAATGAAGTGCCTCAAACTATGCAGATTTTGCAGTTTTTGACAAATTCAGATTTCAAATTATGAAGTTTTTCCTGTTTGGTGTGTTGTTTTCCAAACTTAAGAGAAGTAGCACAAGTTTTGTTTTACTCCTCACAAGGGTAGTATTCCCAAAAGCCGCCTCCCAACCCTCCCTCTATAGTAAGAGTCCTCTGGCAAACAGTTCATAGGGAAAATCTAAGCTTAAAAGCTTTGAGCTGCCCTCAAGAGAATCAGTCTCTGTTGACTATACAGGAAATCTAAGGAAACTAACCCTCAGAGCTAGTACCCTTTGCGATCACCTCCTAAATTCCTTCTGCTGAGAGAAAAGGAAACAAGCATTTGCAACACACTCCGCAAACCCTGCTAGTTTCAGTGAGAAATGTGATGAACAGTGAAGGCTCAAGACTATGTCAGACACTAGTACTCCATATTTTGAACCCAACAGAAAATGCTTATCCAAGACTCAAGGAACAACAGGAGGTTCTCCAGCAAGCATGGCTGGCAATTACCATGCCTCTCCCCTCCCCGCAGTCTAAGCTTTCAGGTTCCCTATGGCGTAATTTGACTTAAATATGCCAATAAGAACATTCTGCAGCACCTCCATGGAAGAGAGAAGAAAAAAGAAAGTGCTGCCAACTTCACGTCTTTAAAAAAAAGACAAAACAAACCAACAGCCTCCCCTTCCCTGGAATGAAATCTCAATCCCTTCTCCCCACATTCAAACCAACCCACCAGCATCAAGGATCCTGCAGGCTAAAAGTGGACTCCAGCAAACACTACCAATACACACATTTTTGAAAAGACGATTTCTGAAACTTAGCTCTGCAGCAAGAGCTTGATCCTGCAGCCAGCTTTGCTGCATTACATTTTATAGAGACTCCTGCACATCCTGCAACTATGTAAGCACAGCCATGCACCGGACAAGGATTAATATTCCACTTGCAGAAGGATGGGGTCTGGCCATACATACCCAAGTCTATGGTGCACTGCAATATGTTTGACTGATGGCCATTTCTGTCTAACATCTCTGCAGATTTTCTTTATTTCGGTCTCTGCCATCGAAGTATATGCTTCATATTCTAAGTGAATCACTTTTTTCCCTTCAAAATTATTTCTTGTAGTACCTAAACACAAATTATTTATCAACCAGAAGCACTGAGTAAATAAATATATATTATATATTTATAATATTGATATTATATATTTATTATATAATAATATGTTATATATAAATACTGAATAAAACCCAGGATCTCCTGCTATGGTCAAGGTCAGCACTGCGCAAATATAAATGACCTCCCCTAACCATGGCTATGTAAAGAGATTATTTGAACAAGAGAAATCTTTAACATACAGGGAAGAATTCAGTTTACACATTATACAAGTCTGCAGTCTGTAATGCCCAAGGCTGGGACATCTTCTGTGGTAACTGCTAAGGTGCTATTATTGCATTGGCCCATGCAATGTTTAAGTGCTCAGTATTTAGGAGCCCAGTAGCACTAAGGTTTAAGCTCAAAAGGGTTTCAAGATCTGTACCATGTACCTTAAGCAACAGGACAGAGCTATCAGCCTTGACCTTCATCAGACCATGGGTAGAATAGTACTTTACTTTCAACCAAGATCTGAGTTGCAGAAGCTTTCATAYAGGTGTGGACCTGTGGTTTGCATAGCTGTAACATCCCACTTCCCATCTTGAACAAGATGCGTCCGACGGGATGGGAGAATAGCTCCCAAGCAGTCCTGTACTCCAGAACTGCTGTTCTGTTCAGCCCTAGGATAGCCACACCAGCAGGGAAGCACCTCACCACTTTGTCCCAGTACAACTGTTTAAGAACTGCCATGGTCTTGTTCTAAATAATTCAGAATGTGTTTTCTAAACATCCTGGGTTCAGTCCAGGAATTTATTTATTTGAGAAGCACGAGTTTGGGGTGTGGACAATCTAGGTTCCATTTATTAGACTATTAACACACCCAGAGACCCAGCTCAGAAATATTAAACTCACCAATGAACAGAGACACTGCCCCACAGTATGGTGAAATGACCAGCTCTGACACTTCATCTATAGAGAGCTTTTCAGACTTGAGCTTGATAAAATCTTTTGGCACATCTTCGCTTTCATCCATAGCTCACTAGAAAAGCTGAAACCAAACAGACTGTTGTTTTTGGCGATACTAGCATTGGCCAACTGCTTTTTATCCAGTGCTGATGCCCCAATTTATGCAGAAAACATGCATCATCTACTTCCTCACCCCAAGAGAYCAGACTCCACGGCAAATTCACATCTCAGCAGACTTGCTGAGAGAATATTAACTGCAAATATCAAGCAATGACCTGTTTTTTAATGCATACAGGTTCCTAGGACGAAACTAGAACTCGTGTGAGGCCTCAGTTTAACAGTACCATCAACCAGCATGGACCACTGTGCTAGTAAATCTGTGGTAAGATTGTCAGCCCCTCCTCCCTATCTTACCCTGAAATCAAACACAGTTTAAAACAGAGATTTCTGATAAACATGGATTAGAGTTCTAATCCTAAAGTTTAATACGCTCTCGAGGACATTCAGGACCTTATACTATCGGTCTTTTTCAGTGACACAGGAGACACTTCTAATTTCTCTGAGTAGAAACCAGTCATCAGTTCATCTAAGAATGGGGAGGAAAAGAAGCATTTTGAGCAGCAGCAATGGAACAAGCTGCAGTAAACACATGGACTGGCACTTGAAAACATGCAAAGAAATGAAGCTATTCTAAGGACACCTGTTCCTTTGACAGCAACAAACAAACAAACAAACAAGTTTTTTTCCAAGCAGCAGTCAAATTTATTTTTCTGTATCATCTTTTCTGTTAAAAAGTGGCAGGAGGTTTTTCATTATTATCTTACTTAGGCAAGCTGGGTAGCTACTGGCAGCCAGAAACAACTACGAAAAAATAACAAGACCTAAAACCCAMATGCAAAACAATGCCTGACCTGTCTCGCAGTTTTCTTCCATTCAGTGCRTATGTGTTAATCATTTATTGGTGCACCAGCTTATAGGTTTTGGTCAGTACAATGGTTCTCTCCAGCAGGAAATGCAAGTTATGCTCTCTCAAAAGAGTACTGGGGTGGAGGGAGAGAAGTGCAAACACATCTCTGGACCTAAACAAAAAAAGATTATTGGAACATTATACAGAATCCACAGGATGACGCTCCATAGGAAACTAAGCAAGAAGTAATACCTACCTAACAGAACCTGGGCAGATTCAGCCTCCACTAATTGGTGGGATGATGGCAACCTCGTCTCCAGACTGCAGGACCAGAAGCTGATCTCCAAGAAGCACGTACTCCTGCCGAACAGCAAAAACCACTTGATCCCGAATGACAGCAAGCCTGAGGGGGATTCACAGGAGCACAAACAGGTTTCTAAATAGAGTGTTTGCATTTAACCATGCGATTTCATTAAACAACAAACTGGTGCACAGTCTAGGCAGCTGAGGTGAATACCACTGAGACTTATGCAACTCTGCTTCCAATACACTTTCAAAAATACAACACTCACCTCCTACTCTTGGATTTTCTTGTGGTGGCTAAGGAGAAACCAACTCAGTATAATTTTCAGAAGTCAGGAATTGGATTTGTCATAGGCCTGCATCAGAACAAATCAATGTATACCAGGCCCACTTCAGCAGCTTGTAACAAAGAAGTAGGTAACTCAAGAGGTAGCAACCATCCCATTACGGATAAGAAGGAAATGTTYCCCTGATTCAGTCTGGCTGAACTGGTGCAATTTTCTTACATGGCAAGAAGCATTGCAGGATGCTGTTCGTGAGATCTCATGAAGATTCAGTGGTCAAAGAGTTGCTTTTGTTCTGTAACCTCACAGTTTATGAGGGTTTGGGTTTTTTGTTACTTCCAGGTCTGAAATTCGCTATTGATAAGGAGTGGCAACAGAACTAAGARGGCAGATATGGTGCATTTTCTGGCCGATCTTCTATACATTTTCTGATTTCACATCTATGAGATGTTGCTGTGAGAGTCCACAGCTCTGGATTCCATGAGGCAGGGAGCCACTTTCATGACTAAATGCAATCACACAGTAAGTACGAGGGCAACACCAGTAAGATACCAGAAAAAGCATGCCAACATTTTACTTTAGAAGGTGCAGGTTACTGTTTGAGACTACAAAATCCGGCACAGACAGCGGACAGGTGTATTGCCCAGAAACAAGTAGGCAAGCCAAAAGGATACAAGCAAAAATCATCTTATTTCCTACAAGCCAGATAGATAAAAGTAGGCAAGGCACAGGCTGAGAAAAACACAGTAGCACTGACTCAGAAGGCAGACTGAAGGGAGGGACTGTACGAAAGTAAAGCAAGCCACTGAGGAACTGAGCACAACTATGGAACTGAAGCGCCCATTAGAAGGATGGGCTCTAATTAATGTCACTTGCAAGTTAATTCATTGGGGAAAATGGGTGGAACAGAAGAGCATTGTCAAGTATCCTCAAGCTGCAGTTTGAATATCCATTAGCAATGTGAATAGAAGTCTGTGGTCAATGCCCTACAATTATGTTGAGTTTTTCCAGAAAAGCTAGGAGCAGAAGCATTTTCCAAGAAGGCCGCTGTGAAGTAACTGCACATGCAAAATATACTGCCCCAAGTCATCATTCATAAAAGGACAAAGTTGACAAACTATGGCAAACCGACCAAAGGTGCTGCTGCTGCTTCTGACACCGAATAATAGGCTGCAAAGTAAAATACACTCATTTCCTACTGCTTCCTCCCCCAAAACACACTTAGTCTCAATTCTCTGTGAGGAAAAAGTCCCTGGTATAACATTTGGTTAGAGCTTCTCATTTGGAAATAGATGCCATTGCTAAATAGTTAATTTTTTTCATGGCCTTTGAGAATAGATCTAATAAAGAAGGGTGGTGCCTAAAGGAAGACCTTGGCACTTAAGTCCAAAGTTACAAAAATTCCAGTGCATTCAGCACTAAATCCTGAGGACCTCAAACTCTGTTATATCTTACTTTTTTTTTCTT
This sequence comes from Oceanodroma leucorhoa, assembly GCA_030449065.1. Classification (NCBI taxonomy): domain Eukaryota; kingdom Metazoa; phylum Chordata; class Aves; order Procellariiformes; genus Oceanodroma; species Oceanodroma leucorhoa. The sequence continues at coordinate 2,682,914 of JASVER010000093.1, forward strand.
TTTTTTACTCCCCCCTCCAAAATGGTTTTGCACCTTTGTCTATCAGACTCATTCTTGACAGGACTGAGCACCTTCCCTCAGCCTTAACCTGAGGGGGGATTTCTGGTGACACCCCAAAGAGTACCAGCGCCGCAGGGGTCCTTACAGTACACACCTAGGGCTCCCTCAGGATCACACTCCCTATGAAATGCAACCAACAGTGTGGGTTTTTTTTCAAAGCAGAGGAGGTTGAAAGAGGCTGAGCTTATTTCCTATGTAAGGGCTGAGTGGCTGGAAGCCTGTGGCAGGACTTCCTGACCTGCCTTCCAAGGTGTGCCACAAGCTCAGACCAACAGTTACCAGTACAGTTAAAGGTAAGTGATCAAAAACACCTGCACATTATCATGAATTTCTTATTTATAGTTCTGGCTGTGCTTGATCCCTCCTTGAGACATCTCACCTTCTCCACAGCTTAATAACACAGCTCAGTTTTCGCGTGCAGCGGAGTTACCGCACCGTGGCCCGCCTGGACAACGGGCCACATGTCTTAAAGTACCCCTCAGGCACAACTTTTGGGTACATTCATTGGACCTAGCCTTTCCTTGCGTATACATAATGCTACAGCATTTCCAACGGGCCAAAACACAAAACGCTTGCTGTAGGTTACAAGAACAAGGTAATGCTGCTGTTTTTACGGTATCAAAGTACTGATATGTTCCAGCTCAACTCTAAACGCTGAATTTGTATTTACCAAAAGACCCGCAACCACGTTAAACTTCGTGCACCTCAGCAATAACTTTCCCGAATACCTTGGGTGAACCTTGACGATCTCCTCCCAGAGCTGCAGAGAGGTGATCTGCCGCGGCACCGAGAGGGTCTCGCAGCGCAGCCCCGCCAGCTCCGCGCTCCTGGCGAAATACAGCACCGAGACCTGCTCGGGGAACAAACGCCCATCAGGGGAGCGGGGCCTACTGAAAAAAAAACCCGATACTGCACAGAACTTCTCCGAAAATACCAAAACAAACAACCGAAACCAAACCAGCGTGAGGAAGAGCTTTCCCTGCCTTCTTCTAACGCCGATAAGCTCTGTCGCGTTCCTCCTGCCCTGGCTGTCAGAAGGAGAGCAGGGAAGGGCGGGGGGGTAAGTCAGCTTGGATCCGTGTCCCGCTCCCGCCGGCCAGGCCTCGGCCGCCCGGCGCCTCTGCCCGCCGAGGAGCGGGGCTGAGGGAGCTCCCCGGCACCCGCCTGGCCTCTAGCCGGGGCCCGCTCCCCAGGGGCGCCGGGAGGCTACACCTACCTGGCAGCGCATGGAGCCGCCGTCCCCGGGCGGGCAGCCCTCGGCCGCGGGCTGACGGTGGCGCCTGCGCCCGGACGAGAGGCGCCGGGCCCGGACCGCCCCCTGCGGCCTGGGCTGGGAGCGCGGCGCGGCCCCGCTCCGGCGCGGCTAGGCCCAGGCTGGGCCGGGCCGGGCGGCGTGGCGCAGCCCCGCGTCGGGGCCCTTCCCCCGCACGGATGGTGAGAGGCGGCCTTCGGAGGATGGTGGAGGAGCAGGGGGTGAGAGGCCGTGGCTTTGCTCTCCAAACGCAGCCTGTAATTTTGGGGACAGCACCTTAAAAGCCAGATTTTCACATGGGCTCAGTCCCCAGAGTGCATGGAGATTGCAGATGATTGCAAACATTAGCCATCCACTGCTTTGCACACGTTATACATCCACTGGACATACACGTAATAGGTATACATAATATATAAAAGCCAAAGATCCATCAAAATGCTGATACAGGATTTCAGGGGTCGGTCCAGATTCAGTGCAGAGGTTGCCGTGGCGTCTGGCTCCCCGTGGACAACTACACACCTTCAGCAACTGCCAGCGTGGAAAGGTAGCACGGTGGAAGAAGGCTGGCTAACCTCCTACAGTTTGCCGCCGGGGAGGAGGGGAAAGCGGCCCAGGGCATGTGGCAGGTTCCGCAGGGCACAGCTGTGCCCCCAAACCGCGTCCCTGAGCGTGGCCAAGGTTATTTCTGTGCTGTTTGCCTGGTAACACCTGTAACCTCACAGCAGTAAAGGAGGAGCTCCTCCTGTCAGGCAAACCAGGGGAACTCTGCAGTCGTTAGCAGCGACACGGAGTTTGTGGTCGGTAGTTGTGATTGGGGCAGGTTGTCAGGTGGAAAACATCCAGCCCAGCTGGATGCAACACTGTCAGGAAAAAAAAAAAAAAAAGCCCTCAAATAAAGAACTGCTATCCAGTCATTTCAAAAGATGGCTGAGAAAGAAAACAGACCTTTCTATGTAATAATTCTTGCCTCTGAGGTACAAAGACAATGAAAGTTAAAGTGCTAAAGTTTTCCAAAAAGTGTGCACTAGAAATACATTTATTTCCATGGAGCTTGTATTTTGTACCAGTTACCGAGTACCCCATGTCTTAATCCTCTGCTGCGAGGAACAAATAAGTTACTTTTTTAAAACTGTATTCTTTTGTTTGTGAATGATTAACTACTGTTACAAATTGAACTCTCCTCAAGACAGCATGTGTCAAGGGAATGAAATGATTGCTTTCTTTTTTGTCTGGGCTGTGTAATTTTGGATCTATAAGTCTTAAATGAAATAGATCACTTTGACAAGGGGCCATCCAGTAGCTAGCAAGTGGCTGGCACGTTTGTCCCATGCAAAAGATGTGCCACAGGTGTCTGTCCTTAGAGTGAAGTGGGTGAGTTCTGGGCTCAGCTGGAGCAAATTAGCCTCCTAGCCCACAAAACAGTGAGCTTTGAAAGATTTATCCGGACATGTAGGTTTGAATTTAGAGTTAGGTCCACTGTGGAATAAGGAGAGAGGAGTTACTGGCAGTGAATTTCTGGATTTTCTTTATTTGAGCTCCAACTAATGACTCGCCTAAGCTAATTCTTGAGTATTTTTCAAAGGAGGGGTCAGTCTTCAGCCCTATGTTGCCTGATTTAGTTAAAGGCAGAATTTCTGCCTAGAAAGCACAGGAATAGAGTAGGATTTGTGACTCTGATCATCTATTAACTATCTTCTAGAATGGATAAAAAGAGGTTAAAAGTTCTTCAACAAAAGCAGGAATTAAGATGCAGTGTAACATGGATCTAAACAACATGAGTAGCATGAGTTTAAAACAAAACTCTCCCTAAATACCTCTTCATTCTGGAGGTCTTTTCTGCTGGGTACACCAGGTTCAGAAGAGGTGTGACTACTACACTTCTTGGTTTGCAAGAGTGAGTTTTATTCAGATAGCCTTGTTTGTTTGTTTGGCTTGTTTTGTGGGGTTTTTTTGGAGTACAAATACCTACATAAGGTGAAATGAGAGATGTTTCTATAGCTTTGGAGGAGATACGTTAGCTCTGTAGAGACTGAGATTTCAAAACCATCTCTTCTCTATGATTTCTACAGGCTAGCTCCACATGATTTTCCCTTAAAATATTTTCTGTTTTGGATCCTTCTTTCAGGCACCATTTTCTTCTTGCAGATTTTGGTTTGGAGTGTAATTGTGAGCAGCTGCAATCTATAACGTCTAGTTCTAAGTGTTATTTATTGAGTCTAATATTTTGAATTAAATCTTGTCCTAAGCCATGGGGCCTTTGTTTTAGCTAACAAGTGTGTATGCATCCTCCCACACTAATATGTATATTAGCCTCTCAGAATGTATTTCTTTTGGATGTCTTTAATTTTAAAAGCTGTGATGAAGCCCTCCAAAGCAGACATTTCCTATTCCACTTTCCAACCTTTCTTTGTTTTAATAATGTTTAATACTGAAAAAGTGCAAATCTTACTGTATGGAATTCTCTTACACCACTCAAAGAGACCATGGCTTAAGAGAACTTAAGTTCTAATTATAATAAGGAGAGTCAAATGGTGAGGAGCTTTTATTCCTATTAGGTTATTTCTTACTTACCAGCAGCAAACGCTGAACTTGAAGATCTAGCTGGAGTATACCCAGACACTAATTTTACAGTCTAAGGCACTGATTCTGCAGTGTGCTGTTGAATGGAGGGAACCCCAGCAAAGTCAACAAAACTTAAGAAGGTACACTAGCCTGCTAGTCCTAAGCTATTTTTGTAATAACTTATTACAGGAATTGGTATAAAACATGGGTGGATGCACTGGAGAAACTAAAGAGGAATGAACTGGAGACATATTCTTAATCTTTATTTCTTTTTACCAATGATTTACTTAATGTCACTGCAGCAAAAATGACTCTCTGGGACTGCACAAGACTGTGATTGTCTAACCTCTAGTAGATCTTCTGTTTCCTTTTGTTTTCATTTTAGACTTTTTCTCAGGACTATTTGGTATAAATCATGAGTTACTGCTCTGAAGTTCAGATTTGTACTTAGGAAGTCTTCAGAGAACTTCTTTTACGCCGGTTTTACTGTTGTGAGGAATTTAAGTTATGCTGGTGCTAGACCTGAGTGCATCTTTGTTATACACCCGACATGTAGATACTGATGCATAACACTATTTAGAATAACAGACACAATTCCTTTCCTTCGAGCTCCCTGAAATAATCAGGAAAAATAAAAATTATCATGATCTGGAATAACCCTTCATTACCTGTTGCACCCTTCATTTGTCTTGGGCAACCATCCAGATCTGAAGTCAGTTTAGCATTAACCTCCAGCTACTGAGTTCATGTAAAAAAAAAAAACACAAAGCTATTTGGAATGATCTACAAGGATCCAAAAGTGGGGCAGGTATAAGAGACATATCACCATGAATTCCAGTCATTCCACTGAATTCAGGTCTGAATTTGGCCTCATACATGTCAACGCTGGTAATAATCTGGAAAATATCTCCTTCCTATTTTGGGAGGAAGGAGAGCTGTTCCTTGAGTTTCCATGGTGGAACAATGGAGAGAAAAAGTGAAAATATGGATCTGTCTGAGGCACTATGACCCCTTGGATTCCTGTGTGTGAGGTATATGTGGCCATTTGACCAATGTCTTTAACATTCCCCTTGGCACTCTGAAATCATCTATTACAAAACAGATGGTGCAGTAGTTACTTTTTGAAGGGCTAGAAGAGCATGACCACATCTGGAATTAATCTTTAGCTCCCTAAACCAATAGATCACCCAGTTTTAAGAGGGCCTTCCAATATGAATGCATTGCACAAGTACAGAGAAAGAATACACAGCTTTAAGGCAGAGTATAAGCAGTCTGGAACTATAATTCATAGACACACAACTCTTTCTGTTCAACTGTCTCATTTATGGGCATGTCTTTTCTACAAGAATTTCTTTTTATTTTCATTGAGCAACAGCAGTAAGTGAAATATGTAAATTCTTAAATGAGATTTAAATAAATCCATAAATTTTCAGGTTTTGTATTAAGTATTTTCCTTTTCTGTTGACTGTTACAGTATTCCTAAAGAGATGACCTCTTTCATTTTCATACTGTCCTTTGCCCCAAAGGATAGCTAAAGGTTGTATTAAACCAGCATGCACATCAGTATCATTCAAATAAAGCTAGCTATGGAGTTTTGGATGATCATTAAGCAGTGTAACACATGCTCTGAAGAATGACAGGAAAGGGCATTAGGGCTTTCAGTGATGATGCTAAGGTAAAAACTGTTTCTGCAATCTTTGATGCCAAGGGAAAGCACAAGTTTTAACCCATACAACCTCATATTTTAAAGTGCCTGGCACTGAACTACCTGACTAATATTTGATCTGGATAATCTAAATATTTAAAACATCAAATGTGTTATCTGTCATTATGGAAAAAAAATTATAATGTCAAAAATGCATTACTTCCTGCAARGGCCTCGAATTCGTGTAACAAAGAAGTAGTTTTAAGGGCAAAGAATTTTGAATGCTATCAAATCTACAAGTCATGTCTCTGATAATTATGTTTAAAAAGATAAAATTTCTCTCTTGTCTCTAGTATTTTGCTTGGCTTGTATGCTTTTCTGTCCTTCTTTTGTAAAGCACCTAGCACAGGGAGACATGGAATGCCTGCAGGTAAATAATACAGTGTTAGTTTATATTCCCAGATTAAATTGTTGGCCCTCTAACTATCATAATATGTAAGAATCTGAAATAYTGCACAAGGTAAGAAACATTTCACAATACAGATATGCTGAAGCCAATGGAATTCCACAGGAGTTACTCTGGTCTGTGGGTGGCTGATGAAAATAAAACCAACCTCTTTACTCACCAGTTCAGAATTTGGATTTTGAGGTAGATGCTTGTCATATCACATTACAAGTTGCAGGTACGCTACCTATCAATTCTTTATAATCATTGTAGCTGCTTTGCTCGCCTTGAAAATGGAAGTTTTGCTGTAGTTTTTACAGAATTTCAGATCAGTATCTTTACCTACCACACAGCACAATTGTGATAGGATATTCTGCAAATGGCAGTCTAGTTTAGGTTTAGATTCTGGTTGTATCACATGGTTAATTCTTTTGATTTCTGCTAAAGTATTGTAGTTGGTTTGCCTTCAGTCTTTTCCTTACACTTACGATGTAAAGATTATATAGCTGATCCTGTAGAATGCTGGGCCTGTATTTGAACATCCTGATTAATTCTACACTTAAAGTTTAGCATTTTGAGTAACAACAGAGTCAAAAATGCATACACTGTTATAAGCACTCCAAAGAGACAGTGGCAGGGTGTCCTGGTTTTGGCTGGGATAGAATTAATTTTCTTTCTAGTAGTTGGTATAGTGCTATGTTTTGGATTTAGTGTAAGAAGAATGTTGATGACACGCTGATGTTTTTAGTTGTTGCTAGGTAGTCTACGTCCCAAGGACTTTTCAGCTCACATGCTCTGTGAGGTGCACAAGAAGCTGGGAGGGAGCATAGCCGGGACAGCTAGGCCAGCTGGCCAATGGGGTATTCCATACCATATGATGTCATGCTCAGCATATAAGGCTGGGGGAAGAAGAAGGAAGTGGGGGACGTTCGGGGTGATGGCGTTTGTCTTCCCAAGTAACCGTTACGCGTGATGGAGCCCTGCTTTCCTGGAGATGGCTCAACACCTGCCTGCCCATGGGAAGTAGTGAAGGAATTCCTTGTTTTGCTTTGCTTGCATGCGCGGCTTTTGCTTTACCTATTAAACTGTCTTTATCTCAACCCACGAGTTTTCTCACTTTTACCCTTCCGATTCTCTTCCCCGTCCCACCCGGGGGAGAGTGAGCGAGCGGCTGGGTGGTGCTTGGTTGCCGGCTGGGCTTAAACCACGACACAGGGGTGGATCTGCACTGACCCTAGCTGGGGGGGCTGGCTGCAGCTTGCGTCATGCCGTGTTCCCATACCTACCTCCTTGCCATCTACATAGGACCCTTGCTGATAGCCTGCAGATGTTCATCATCATATAGTCAATATATAAAACTGAATCAGCATTCTTATTGGAAGTGTATGCTTTTCACCTGTTTCGCACATTTCCAGAAAAACAAGGCTAGATCTTGACTGATAATGTCTTCCACTGAGGTTGATCAAACTGGAATTATTTCCACCAGCCTATATGCCCTGTGCATACTCAACTCTTCTCTGTGTTGGCTGACAACTGGAATGCTTTCTTTGTAAATAAGATTATATTCTCTTGAAATTTTTCCAAACCCTGGAAAAAAGTTGTGTGGTTAATTCTGAAAGCCAGTCACGTGATAACTTTTACTTTTTAATATGAATCAATAGTTTTGTGAGGGAGGTAGATTGTGGCTGTGCAGTTGAGTTCAGTTTTGTACTCCAGATTTACATTAAGAGCCATGCTATATCCTGACATCCAACTAGGAGATTCTGCTTACAACTAAGTAATATGGGATTGCCCGCACTGCAAGCGAATGATGAAAGACTGTCTTAAACAAACTGTCCAAATGCTGTGTGCAAAACTGAGATGCTAAAGTTTCTATGGCTTTGTTTTGACTAAAAGTTTCATTTTCTATTATATATAACGGCACACATATCCACATGAGGGCACCAGCTGACATGTTATTCTCAGACCAATGTGTAATCTGTTTCTGAAATGAACATGTCAATCAATGGTCACTCCATCCTCATACTTACAGAGCTAGAGTAAAGATTGAACTGTTAAATGTTACAGTTCCCAAATTTTGTTTTATTCTTTTTCGATTCTTAGGGCAGCAATATTTTTACTTTACCTAAATTCTACATTCAACAGAAATCTTGACATAAACTTTAATCACATAGAGATGTGGGGATGTTAAGTTTTTAAAAGAAATAGAATTCTTTTTTATCCTGGCTGCATAATGGAATGTAAGTGAACTCTCATTAAAATTGGTAAAGTTTATTATTTCTTAGCTTTGAAAGCAGAATAAAAATCCCAAGGCTTTAGCCTCATTTTTATTAAATCCACAAAAATATGCAGTCGACACCCATTCCGTTTGTAGAAGTTATACTATCTTTAAAAAAAAGCAAAGATTAATCAGTGCTCTACTCTGGGTTAGGCTGAGGATTCAGGACCACGATTGTCCACTTCCTTTCCCCGCTGAACTCCAAGAGCATTGACCAACGTAAATAGAGTGCAGTAGCGATGGCATTTCCTCTCCCACCTCCCAAWGTGTCAGGTAATGAGAACTGCAAAGGCTTGAGGCTTTCTTCAGGGGCCAGCCAGGCTGCATGCTATAATGTAACAATATATTAGCTAAATAGGGAAGGTTACCCAAGCAGACTGCAGGGTTATTTGACAGAGGTGACTGCACACAACATGAAGTGATGTAAAAGGTATTTTTCCTCGAACTCAACTGGACAGCATTTTGAAGGAAAGAGAAACTTGTCGGGAACTTACAAAATGATTCAGAGGGTATTCACACAAGCTGTTTTAGCCTAGTGAGGCTAATCTCCCTAGACCCTAAGCAGTGGAAACCCATAGGCTTTTCCAAAGAGTGATTCAGAAGAACCAAATTAACAACTTCTCTTCCTCGCCCCTGGCCAAAGCCTGCTTCTCCATTGACCGTTGGGGTGGTCTGGAGAAATTGGCCTCTCGGGGCTGATCTTGATCTTAGTGAATAGTCTCTTCTGGTGACAGAGAAACAAAATACCATTATTTAAAGATTGGAGATATCATGGTATAGTATAGTCCTCTGGAGTGGGGAAAGCCTAGGAAAATTTTTTCTCGGCAGAAAGCCACAGAGTTGGAAAAGTCAGAAAAGGTGTTGAGCCGAGGACTATCATCAGTACTTATTGCAAAGCAGATACATAGACAGAAGCATGAGAACAAACTTGAGCATTGGAGCAGACGTTAAAAAATTGTGAAGATGTAAATCTACTGGAAATCCTGATGGAAAATAGTGACTTTAAAGAATCTTTAGGTTATTTTTTCTAAGAAAAAAAGGTAATTTGGAAGGACAATATCCTCCCTTTAGCATAGTAATTTAGTCTTGCAAAATTTACAAAAGTACTCTAGGTCCAAAATCCTCAGGTGACTGGTTTTGGGAAAGAGGAAGAGTTTCGTATCTGTAAGATCCCTCCCTGCATCACCTATGCACTGAAAAAGAAAAGTTCTCCATGCAAATGTTTCATGTCCACTAAATATAAATTAGATGCATGCCAGAAAATGTTAATGTATATGGACCTGAATTTTGCGATATTGTTTTGGCATCAGAGCTACGTTAAGTGATTATTTCCTTTCTTCAGATATTACTAAGAGAAATGCAAGAGATGATTAATGGATGCTTGTTTGTTATAAGGCCCAGAAAGTAGCTCTGGTATCTCAATAATAGCTGTATGTCAGGGGAAGGGAGGAAGGGAATGAGAGTTGTTTGGTTGTCTTCTTGCACTGCTTTTTTTTTTCAAAGCACTTTCAAGGGGAATTAATCAGCAGAGCCAGTAAGTGTTACAAGTGTTATAGTAACAGAGGTTCTGGTTGATCCATAAAGTACGTGTTCAGCTGTCTGGAAGGCCAGATTAGATGAATATTCATCAACTGAGAAGCCTGATGCCTTGGAGACACCGGAAGATTTCTAAAGATTCTGGGTAACTGATTTTAACATAGGTCAGACCTCAATTTAGCTCAAAGTAGCTGGTAATGTAGGAGAAAAGAAAATTTCCTTGTCCTGAAAGAAGATGACAAAGCTGATGATGCGTAACAGGGAACCTGAGAATTCAGCATGCACACTGAGACAACAGAAGTAATGCAGAAAATGTAGGTTTGTTGCTGAGTAAAACCCTGAGAGCGTCAGTACCCTAAGCGCTATAGAAGTGTTCATACCTGAGGGAAGTTGTGAAGCTGGTTAACACTCTGCGTGCCAGGATCCATTTGGTGCGTGTGAGTCACAGCCTCTTGAGTCTAAGTGGTACTGACAACTTGGAGGAGATTTCGAAAGCATCGCAGGAACTACAAGAACTAAGATAAGGGTGAAAAATAAAAGACTATAAATTGAAGCTGTAGCACAGAGTGGTGGCAACACTGGCTAGAGTAGCAGTGATTTCTGTGGGAAGCTTCTAAGCTGAGGTCTGTCAGAAAGGATGGGAGTCATTTGACCTAATTTTAGCTGTCCAAGGGTTATTTAATGAACCTTAATTTGTTGCCTAGGCTTTTCCTTTAGTTACTGAAGAGGTAGAGACATCTTCAGAAAGCAGTTCAGGTCTTTTACATCGGCCTGACTTTGATACTTATCCTGGGTAAAATATCTGCTGTCTAGAGGCAACTGTGGGGCTTCACTGACTATAGAGGGATCATCTGGGACTAGACTAGACACCTAACTTTTAGACAGCTAAAGTTAAGTGAAATAATCCCATCAATTTGTAGGTGGTATTGTGCATTTGCAGCTCATGTCTGAATAATGATCACTTCTACATGGCTTATGACTCTAAATAAGAAAATGTTAATAGTTGAACTCTTCCTCATATTTAGTACATGGAGACCCAGGTCCTAAAAATGACACCAAAATAATGACACCAATGTGGCACAGGAGAAAGCAGTGGTGTAGACAAGCAATCCAGATCCATGGTCATGGATGTGCGAACAAAGAGCGCAGGCTTCAAACACACAAAGTGTGTTGTACTGGGAAGTGGCAACTCTGGAAAAAATTTAGAAGTAACTACAGAGGTCATGTGTGGTGTTTTCCTCGCCAACTCTCTCTTGTTAACAGGTGTTCAGTGAGCATGGATCTTCCTGTATACTTAAGAGTTTCTCTTCCTTAGCACTTTAATTCACAAATAGAGTAAATTGGTTCAAATGGACCATTCCACAAACTGAACCAAAATGTGTTAAAAACATGAAAGTTGTGTGATACAAGCCCTAAACTCTCCTAAAAGACTCTTGCATTTCCAGTGCTGTATTTGGAATAATGCTATTCAATAATTAAAATGAAAATTAATAGAAAAAAAAGCCAATCTGTTTAGTAAGAGAATAATCCTTCCATGAGCAGAAGCACTAACATGTTTTCCAGGGATTAACTCAGATCACTTACCAGATATCTCTACCATGGAGGTAGAGACTTACCAGATACCTCTACCATGGAGGTGAAGCAGTGGTATGATTGGTAAAGATACTAGGGCAAACTGCATTTATGGCAATTTTTTTCCTACTGCTAGGTAAAGACAAACATTTGCTAGTATGAATGATATTTGAATAGAATTATGGTGTTACTTTTTTTTTTTTTTTTTTTTTTTAGTTCAGGCACATTCCGGTTGTTTTTTCCCAGCACATTTCAGCCTCAAGGAAGTCCTCTGGCCTTCCCTTCCTTAGTCTGGACTTTTCCTGGCCGCCTCAAAATTTTAGTTTTAATAAATATTTATATAATTTTATTTAATAAATATATATATACACAGCTAGGGAACTGCAACCTCTTTTTCCAGGGAGCAGCAGGACCTGGACATACTTGCTTCTGGCTGGTGTTTGTTCTGAAGGATAGATGGCAGCAGCCCTTTTTTTCCCACCTTTGCAGCGAGTCTAGATACACTGCAGAATGCTTCAAGAGTGTGGTAAAAGTGCTGCCCGTAGCAGCCTGAGAGAAGCATACTCTGTACTGATGTACAGCAACTTTATAGGGCTCTGGGAATTGCAAACCTGGGTCTTTTTTAGAGAGCTGATGTCCCTCAATCAAATTCTGCAGGATTGACACAAATGGAAAGTGAATATTGATTAAAATGAAGGAAAGTCTCTTTGCCTTTCCATTTTAGATGCAGGGGTAACACCACTACTGAAATTCAGGTTTTCCTGGCTGGCCAGAATTTATAGCTAATCCTAAGAATAGTCTTGTCACTTCCTCTTAAGCCTATATATCTAAACATTGAGAGGTAAAAATAGCTGGGAAGCTTGAAGCATACCATGTCTGCTTAATACATGCAGTGTGGTATCTGCAGGCTTGAGTTTCACACAGCTTTATGTGCTTTCTGCGATGAGGACATTTACAGTCTCTTCTGAAGAATTTGCACTTACAAGTCTTGTCAAAATTCATAATACCCTTAAAGTATTGCAGATAGCCAGTTAGTGATTACCCCTTTTTTGATAATGAGCAGATACACTTCAATTAACCTGATGCTAATGATTACTGGCCTTGTATTAAAAGGCTAACAAAAGCATTGGTTGCCGTAGTATCTACACGTGTAGCATTTCTAATTCCGTAACCATTTTCAGCTAGTGTAGCCAGCCTCGCCATCAAATGTGGTAACTGCTGAAAGCCATCTAGCCCCAGCCAAAAAAACCTTTGCAAAGAAAGTGTATCGGTTCACCATGCAGCTGCACGGACACTGATGCCAGCTCCAAAGAGACGATACAGGTGGGAACAAGCAGTGGGAAGGTGGGATCGTTTATTTCAGCAGGAGTGTAGTGTTTATGCCAAAATAAACTGCTCATGGGTCTACTAACTAAGGGTTGCCAATATGACAATGATATGTAAGTAGAAACTCACACTGATAAAGTCTTTTCTTAGTAACTCATAAATTTAAGGAACAGAAAAGTGAACCCAGATTTCAGAATAACTTCAGGCGTCCGATACCAGAATATAATCGTTCTCTCAATATTAAATTCAAAAAAGAAACAGTTTAAAAATTTGTGCATAACGATGGGCATGTAGTTGTCAAAGAAATGAAGGTGCAAGTTAGTGAAGTTGAGTTCATTTAATCTGCTGTCCATGCATATCATCAGCTGAACTATACAGCTGGGGTCAGGGTGCCGGTACCCCCAGATACAGGCCGTGATTGTGGGCAGACGTAGGGGTGGTTCCTTGGAAGTAGAATTGGCTCAATGGGGGCTCAATTGGCTCAGTGTTTTCTAGGGGCTCAAATGCTGCACAGCGTCCTCCAGTGACCCCAAGGTAATTATTCTTTTCTTCAGTGCTTCTGTTGCTACTTTTCCTTTACTAAAAGCATCTTGGGAATGCTTCCCAAGAAAAATGCTGAGGGAAAAATGCCTCTTTTTAGACCTCTCCTCTTGAACTCCCATCTCAGTTTCGCACAGCTCCGGCATCAGTCCCATTTAAAACTGGTTATGTCCAGTTTTAGCCTCTTTATTACTAAGATTGAATGATACACACACTCATCCACACATAAATTAATATGGTTAGTGGGAGCCTGTAGCTTACAAGCCTATAGTAGATCTGAGCTTTTGCTTTGGATCTTTCCCTTGGATTTGAACAGAGGGAGAATGGAGCTGTTTGTGATTTCTTTTTCAAAAAGTTGTTGCTCAATGTAGTGATGCTTTTTCTCTACAGCAAGATGAGTAGGAGTTGTTAGTTAAAAGATTTAGATTTACAATCCAGCATATGTGTGACAAGGGATATAGGGTACATGAAGAACTGTGGTTTGGGAATCACTTCTACTGTCTCTTCCATTTTTCACTCTCTTGGTATGTGACAATTCTGGTTTGTAGACTCTCTTGGGATCTCAGATATTGTGAAACTCAAGGTAACAAGGCCAGAATTAACTTCAAGTAATTACGACTAGTTTCAATATCATTTATACCTCATGTGTACCTGTTTTAGCTTTTCACAATTCTCTTTGACCCAGCAGAGATAAAGAAAATGTAATGCTTGATGCAAATTACAGCACCACTTTAGCTATACATGCAAGCTGTGAAGACTTTTCACCTTGGCATCGCCTTTGTATGTTGTTGAACAGAGATTTGTCTTTTTGTTTCTACATATTGATCTTGGAACTTCTTCAGTTCTGTCTTGACCACTGTCAAAGATGTTTTATTGTTAAAGTCAGACTACTGGGGCTTCAGAGACATTGCTATGGTTTAGTAAATGCGGAGGAAGGTATCTCAGCTTTAACTATTAGAATACAAAGGGGAAAAGTAATGTAAATTATCAAGAACAGATTGCACTTCATTCTGTAGGAGCTGAAGTACTTCAAATAGAGTAGCAATCTTTTAAACTAAATATTTCCCAGCGTATGAGAGTTTTCACAGTACTTACACCCCAAGAGGAAACTTTAAATACTATTAAAATGCATAAAATGATGGTAGTAGTTATCTTTTTAAAGACCAATTTATGTAATTTCATTGCCATGCAGACTAAAGCAGACTAGATCACCATAATCTTAAAGCTTAAAAACATGTCAAGCTGGAAAGAGGGCATGACAGCACAAAAGTCCCAAGCAACAGAGCCTGTTAGCATTCATGAAGGGTGTGATACTGAGAGGTATTCTAAGGAAAAACAAATCTCTCAGATGGCTTTGGCCACACTATTAAGTAAAGCATATATATTTCTGCAGAAACAACGTAAGTATAACACCACTCTGTCTGTAGGTGAGAAATCTGGATGGATATTCACTGATGTGTACTTGTCACTGACATCTGCTGGAAGACCCTCCCTGGAGCTTGCACACCTTGTTCATTGATGTGCTGGGAATTCACTAGCCTTCCCCAGAGCGGAGGATGACCATGGAGCTCCCCAGCGTCATTTCACTGAGCAGTCCCAGAGGACTAGAATCCCTCTGGTGGGATGGACAAATTTGCAGAGTATATGACTGGAAAATAGTAGGTATTGATAATGTGCAATTATACATATTATAAATTTTGTAACTATTTCAAGTTCGGTACCTTTGCTTGGTAAAATTTGCAACTGGGTAATTCTTGTACTGCTTGTCTTTAACTGTTGGCATGTAACAACAGTATTGGCTGTTACATCAGTGTTACACTTAGTCATAGGGAAAGAAGAGGATAGTTGCTGTAAACAGTCTCGGGAAACAGGGATCAATGGCAGAATTGATTTAAACTGACCCTGACAATGAAGTGGTCTCATCACAGGGCTCTGCAGCCAGGGCCCATTAAAATAATCATTTATTTTCCTTGCTGTTTTTGAGACACTGAAACTTCGTCAGCCTTGAAACAGAATGAACTGCCAGGAGTGTAGTTGTTTTGAGTAAATATTCCCAGAATTTCAACACACCATGGATGGCAATGACGTCTCTTTTGATGTTTGTTGTCCTAATTCCAATACACAACGCTGAGTGTAAAACACAAAACTGTAGGTTACTCTGCAACAGATCTATGCAAAGAAAACAAAAACCTTAGTAGCTCTGTTATCTGCCCCTTTTATTTTAATTTTGCTCTGGCATCTCTAGAGTTTCCAGCTATACCACTTTCTGAAGAGGCTGCTCTTCCAAGAACAACTTTCTCAAGGGGTAAAAGGAAGAAGAATAATTCTGTAATGTGTATTTTAAAGTTTCCAGGAAAAAAAATACTACTTTTTTTCATCTCTTTCAGGAAAGGCTTAGTCAGGACTTGATTTTTTTTTTTTTTTTTTGGAGGGGGGAGCAGGCACTGGACCTCTGAATCAGTTCAAGACAATTGGACACCTGCTATTACTCTGGGAATTACCCCTTGAAGATCCTAAGGAAAATATTTTCAGAATGGGATCAGGCAAGCACTGGAACAGGTTGCCCAGAAGGTATGTAGAGTCTCCATTCAAAACTCAACTGAGCAAGGCACTGAGCAGCCTGACTTGATGTTGAAAGTAGTTCTGCTCTGAGCAGGTGCTCAGACTGGGTGGTGTCCCACCATCCCTTCCAGTGTCAATTCTTCTATGATTCTATTGTTTTGAGGACTTCCACAGAAAGCGCTAATTTCTTCAACTCTTGCACTTCAGTTCTCAACAGATCCCTGTGCTCAGGACCACACATTTATTGCCTACGTGAACTTGTCAGCCCATAAATGGGCCCTTATTAATCAGTAAAATAAAATAGCTGACTGTGGAGGAGAAAATGAGGAGCCAGAGGATTTTTACAAATTAAATGGGTATTTAAAAAGTGGGACACTTTTCTTAGGAGCTTAGGTAAGAACTGAATAATGTCACCAATAATAGAAGGTGAATTTCTTTTCACAAAAACTACCTTTGTAGCAGCCTAACACCATTTTCTTGAGTGGGGTTAACAGTGATCTATATATTCTTGAGATCAGAACCATGTCATTGTTTCTTAATAGCCTGGATGCCAAAATACTTCTGTGTGCTCGCTGTTCTGACTGCAGTTTCACATGGTCAGCAGTATTAAATGTTTGCAATCAGCCCTGAGACAGAAAAAAACCATCAAGTTCATGTTTTTCTTCAGCTGAGGCACAGTCTAGATTTTTGCTTTCTGTCCAGGTATTGGGTTTGGACCACAAAATGCTGATCCACAGCTGGAACTAGCTCAACATTCAGGGGTCTTCCTACTTGGATTTTTTCTCAACCCATTAGGTTGCAAACTGTTCAGTTGCAGAAAATGTCATTATTTGTGTATCTTCCTTGAGAGTAGGAGACCTGGTTCCACTATTTGACCYGTTTTTGTGGGTTTCCTTCAGACCTCTCAACATTTGGTTCTTGCTGGCTGAGTCTCTAGGGATGTAAGAAACAAAGACCGGCACGTTTTTTGCCTGTAGCGCTGAGCAGCGCTGTGGCTTCTCTGGTTACCATATGTCCCAACACGCAAATGCATGGTGCCAGCTCATGCAACAACATGCGCTGTGCTACTGGCTGAATAAAAGTGTCACACAGGATTCAGCTGCATCACTTTCTTGCCTGCAGGTCTACACTTTTTCCTCTCATTCTTCCTCAGTTTTATGCATGTAGAGTCAAGGTTTGTGGGGCATGAGCTGAATGCAAAGGTCTGATTCACCCAGTTTAACTGAGGGACTTAAATTAGGAGCATATTTGCYGTAGGCTGCCTTAATAGTCTGTTAAGAAAGAGAGACATTTTCGGGGGGGAGTTAGGGGTGAGCTGAATAACACTCTGGAAAGATTTTCCCTTCTCTTTCAAGAGGGAGCTAACAGTGAATACATTCCTGATTAAGGTACCTGGCCAGCTGCCTGGCCTGGAGTTAGGTGAGATGAAACCAGCCAGAGTACAAATGCTAACAAGGCCAGCCCTAATCCCAGAGAGTCCAAGCAACAATCTTATTTTCCTATCAGCTACTCAGACCTGGCCTGTTTAACCTTTCTTCTGTCCTTCAATTATCATATGCCAATGGCACTGTCATTACTAGCAATGTGTGGGCTCCTATCCCACAATAATTCATTCTTCTTTTATAGAGGGGTTGGCAACAGCAAGCTACCCGGCATGTCCCAAGGTCCAAGTCTGCCTGCAAGCAGGTGCCATAGACCAGAGAGTATGGGAGCAGAGGCATGGTGGGTTTGGGAGGCAGAACAGCAGCGGGCTGAGGGGAGAGAAAATGAGGTGCTGAGTTGAGGAGGTGAAAGGAAGACGAAGAGAGGAAGATGAGGGGATGGTAGAAAGTTTTGGGTTAGGAGAATATGCATCTGGGCTTTTGGGAGGAATGTAGAACCACTAAACCTTGGCGGGGGCCAGAGCTGTGTGAGGTCTGCCTCGGTGCAAACTACTGCTCTGCACATCACCCTGTGCTGCAGCTCTTCCACCCTGTTGCAGAATGAAGTCCAGCAGTAGCTCAAGAATGATCCATGAGATTCAGATCCTGATTTGGATTTGATCCTGCCACCCCCAAACACTGAGTGATAAACTGGTTTAGAAGCACAGAAAAGGTGAAATATGAAGAAGCTAAAACGAAGGAAGAAATCCAAAGTTGACTAAAGAGGAAAGGGGAATTACAGCTGATGTGCCCCAGATTCTGTAGGAATTTCTTTTTCCTTTCTTGGTTATTTCCAGATCATGTACTTAGTTGTCATTTTGTCAATACTTAATAATTGTCCACTAGTCGGTACCAGGTGCATCTCACTAGCTTCCCACACTTTTGGGGTCAAAGAGAACTTTCTCTAGCTCCTGTCAGATTTATCAGGTGTTGCCCACATTTTTTCTAGGAAAAGACTTCAATCTGCTGCAAAGCAAGTCCTGCAATGGTTTGGGACTCTCTCTGTCCCACTGAAGCTTCTGTGCATGAATAAGTGCAGTGGATGTGGTGCAATCCTTTTAACTCCTAAGCCCACATTCGGGCTCATCTTGTATCTCATTAGAGACAGGCACATCTTCTAGCATTTTAAATTTCAGTGTTTTCTAGAAGACATTTTGCTTCATCCATAAAATGCCATGAAATTAATATCCTGGCTTTATGTGCCAGACTGGCTAATAGAAGAGGGAACAGGGTCTAGCAATAGTGTTTAGGTTTTTGTCTTAGAGGTTTCCTAGTTTGTCTCTGACCATCTATTTTTGTCTATGATTATTCCACTATTAACCTTGCTATGATACCAGATTAATTTTATAAATATGGAACTAGAAGTGGGCCCAGTCCAGCCTGAACATTTGTGTGTATGTTTGTGTGTTTATCTTTGCCTCTGTGTGTGAGGCTCATTTCCAAGGAATCCAAACCTGGATCCAAATCCAAAGTCCTCACATGGTCCCTGTCACTGCAGAAGGCTAAACCAAAACAGCTGAGCACAACTTTGAAGACCCTTAGATTCTAAATCCTGGTCCAAATGACTTTAATTCTTCTCTTTCTCCCATCCCTTTAATCTAGATTAAAGATAAGATCTTGGGAGCACGGGAAAAAGAAAAGAGACTATCAACAGTTGATATTAATTTCCCTCTATCAATCCCTGAAGAGTTCTCAAAATGTTTAGACAATCTGATGTGAGTAACATTAATAAACTAAATGTGAGAAAGAAAAAAAGCTGGTAATTACAGCAGAGTTTAAACATCACATCTGATATGTAACAAAGACCTCTAAATATAAGAGATAAAAAAAATAAAACAGAAAGCATAGTAAAGAAAAAAAAATCAAAGTGTTGTCCTCAATGCCATAGAGGTCACATGAATTAAATAACTCTAATGTCTTTCCAGAAAGAAAACATCATTAAAAGCCTGGAAGAACTGAGTTCTGAATTAATTCTTCATCGACATTCAAAGCACTTCCCCCTCCCTTCCATCCCAGCATTTTTCCTAAGGCCTCTTGCTTGACCCATAAAAACCATGTAAACAAAAAATAAACTTCTGACCATTAATGGAAGATTAAAACTTCGTAAGAAGTAGCGTGAAGTAATCAAGCCTTAAGCCAAGAGTACATTCAAGGTCTGAAAGAGGCTCTATAAATATGCATATATGGAATTTATTGATTTTATTATTACCATTATACACTGTGTTTGCTAGTCAGTTATATTTATTAAGTGTTAGTTACTAGCAGATTTATTTGATTTAAAGGTAAAATAATTGTTAATCCTTTAGGGCAGTTCTGCAAAGTAGTAGAAACCAAATTCTTACCAAAAAGATCCCAGTCAGTGCAATTTGCAAAAGCTTGTGGTGAGTTAGCTTAACCCAACTTTTTGGAAAATAAAGTGTGTCATACACGATTCTTCTTTTACTGGTCTTGAACGGACAGACGTCTTAAAACCACCTTTATTCCCTCCATCCAAGGCATTGGGGCAGGCGGCTGTTCAGCATCCTCTGCCCAGCACTCCCTTCTCCCTACTGCTGAAACCTCCTCACCTTCTTCCTTATGGATTTATGTCTGCTGATCTTCTCTTTCATCAGTCATTTCTAACAAAATGAAGCAGTAGAGTTTAATATACTTCACTCTAGGGTAGCGAGTATATTTTTTCTGGTTTTGCTTGCATTTACTTATAAGAAGTTACATTCAATGCAGCCCTACAATATTTTCATTAAGTTGAAACACTGGGGGCATTTCCATTGAGATGAAGGATATGTCACAATTTTAAGACTGTTTCTCATGTGGTTCTTCAGTGACATATATTTTTTTCCTGTAAAAAAAAAAAAACCACAACAAAGGGAATTGGCCTGGGGAAAATGCCACTGAGATACTGTTAAGAAGTCTGACTTAAAGCCAAGCAGCATATGCAGAGCGAATGCTCAGTCCACCCATTGTGCTTACAGCCACAGGGGGCTGAGAATAATACCCTATGAGATTTTAACAAAAGTGTGGTAAAAATATTCTGGTATAGCTGCCTCTGTTTCTGAAATCAGAAACCTTAGTTTTTAATTTAACTTAGACTATGTTACTTTAACACAGGTTTTTATTTCTATGTTCACACTGCATTATTATGCATTTAAAGAAGAGCTGTGAAGAGAGTGCAGCCTGCCTCTTAGCGTACAGCAACATTCACAACTTTAACTTGGGTACCAGTCTTACTCCAGTGCAGGTGATGAGCTCCTGATAAAGAGTCCACAGCTGCAGAGGTCATGGCCATCGTGCATTTACTAGCTAATTCTTTCCCCAGAAAGCACTATTTCCTCAGAAAGGGCTATTTCGGTCTAGTCTAATTTCGAGCAATTTTTGGACTGTTTTAAGTTGGACTAAGGAAAAATCTCTTTCAGGCGTAGGCCAGAATTAGGAGGGTGAAGAGAAGAATCACCTTCATTCACTTTTAAGTCCCCTGTGCCCAGAACAGCATGATTTACCAGAGAATCTGATCCCTCTCTGACAGTTTTTCTTTTCCTTTCGGTTAAAATAAGAATAATAATTTAGGGCCATCTGATAGCTTGGAAGTGTGGAAGTGCAAAGCAAAGAGGGGCCAGCATGCTGTGCTGGCTGGTCTCCCATGAAACACACCCTTTAAGGGGCAGAGACCTGGTGTAATCACTGCCTCCTCACATCATCGAGGTGTGCAAAGCAGAAGGTGGTTCCCAAAATCGCAAGCACAGCCCTGGTCTTTGCTGGTGGCAGGGAGGCAATACACTGCTTCTTGCTTAGGGCTGGGAACAAATCCACTCTTCAGCCTCAAGGAAAGGAAAGTCTGTTAGCTAGAATATTAGTACAACCTTCAAAACAAAACTTGTTATTATATTGTCACAGAATGCCTGTAGATTTATGAGGCCTTGGGAATACAATAAATTAATCACAGTAGTACTTGTTTGTTTGTGTAAAGATTTGCAAAACAAGTAATAAAGTGTTGATGTGATTTTTTTTACTTGGAAATCCATTAGATCTTGTTCTGGGTCTAGTTTGCTTCTTTAAAATGAGCTATTCTGGAATACATCTAGGAAGCCAGGAGTTGGTTGAATGCGATTAGGATTTCGGGAGTCACAGTCACAAGTCTTACAAAAATTCATTCAGATCCTAAGTTTGATCTTAATTGTATTTGTTCTTTAGCTGCAACAGTCTTCCACAAATTTTACAAAAACTACATGATACAATTCATAGCATTACAAAGAAGTAGCTAGGAAAAAAAGGAGGATTATTAAAGGTAATAGGCACTGACTTTCCAGTAAAATAAATGGAACTAACAAATGGTTTTATTTTATCTCTTGCAGTAATGAATAATTGAATAGAAGCTTTCCATTTAAGAAGACTCAGATGTTTTTTATTAGGACTGCTAAAAAGCTTAACAAACTGTTTCAGAATTTGCCAAATTACATCCATCTGCATAAACTAATAAAATATAAATGGTCATTTCCAGTAGTTCCGAATCGGTATTAATTCAAAAGTTGATATATTAAGCATTCTTCACATCTAATTCAGTTCTTATCCTTCATCTCACTATACATTAGAAAACACAGTGTTTTACACCTAACACACGCTGAAACCGCAGATGTCCCTACATGCTATAGCAATGCCAGCCTGAACTCCTGGGGACTTCCATGCTACCTGCATGCTACATTGCCTCCTGAAAGAGTCTGTTTTCTCAGTTGATGATATTGCACGGCTTTTATTTTTGGCAAGGCTTTTTCAGTAGAGTGACATGATGTGAGATAGAATAACCTGATGAAATACAGTAAGTTAATAGTAGTGTTGTACACAGAGCACCTTTCATCATGACAGATCCCAAAGAGTTTTACAGACTGTACATATAAAAACCATTCTTTACCCACCACTGAAATGCAGTTACTGCTGGAGAAGAATAGGGTAACCATACCATGCCAGGAATAACAGCTTTTTTGAGTAAGGGAAGTTAAAAAAAATGTCTTCATATGAAACAATAATGGGAATATGTAGGGAGGCCGGATCTAATTACTAGCATTTGCATTTGGTCACTGTGTTTAAAGGATTTCTTGTAAATATGTGAATCAGTAATAGGAATATGGGTATCCATAAATATTTCTTTTGCCACAAGTTCTTATGACTTCATGACGCCTTTTCTCGGAAACAGCACCTTAAGCAGCAGAAAAGCAAAAAAAGAAAAAAATCTATTTAAGGATTGTTTCAAAATTTACTCAAAGGAGAAATGTCTTCAAAATGCTCACATTTTCTCCCGAAGTACTGGACAATTCTAAGTCTTCCATCTGGTGTAATTCAAACAAAAAGACACTTCGAGTACGTCCAGGTAGAATCCTGTCACATCAGAATCTGAGTCAGGGTGTCATTCAGTGCAATACAATGCTGGCAGTGGCAAGACTGATGTTATATTTGCTCTCAGTGGTTTGTGATATATATGCATACATCAGTACTGGGAATTTCAGAGCCAATGGAACTGTAAGCTATAAGCATTTACAGTATAGATTTATCACTCTTGCTTTCAAAAATACAATTAAGTTGCCATAAGTCATCCAAGCCATGATAATTGACTGTGTGTGTTCTCCCAGCCTTTACTACTTGCAACGCCATTGAAAAGAGCTTAAACTTTTTCCTTTGCAGATTAAGCCTATTTGCTGAGGGCTAACAGCACTCTCTGTCAGTGGGCTCATTTGATGTGCTGCACACTTTGCAGCCTGATCATGTGCTCTTGCTGCAAAGAATTATTGAAAAATGTAAATGATCATATCAGGATAGTTAGGGAGAGATAAAGGGATCATAGCATCCTCTTTTTATTGATACTTATTGCAGCATGTAAATCAGCATCAGTGATTTGTATGATACTATGTATGGAGTATACCTAGCCAGATATTCACTGCTTCTGTAAAACTTGGAAAATTATTGTAAATTGACTAGGAAGTGAATAAGCACGTGATCAGTGCATCCATTACCCGAAGGGTTATAAATGAAGAGTAACAGTTAATGGCAGTAGGTTACGCTGGCGGTGAATTATCCATACAGTGTCATAGGGATTAGTCTCATTGCATGTCAATATTGATTCAATGGAAAAGGATAGCAAACCTACAGTAATTAGGTTTGAGAAGTGAACATGAAGGAGCCCAGGAGTAATAATAAAGTCCACACTGAGAGGTAAGGAATATGGGTTGGAAATATTAAACTGTGATTCAGCCTGAAAAAATGCAACCTAATGTAACTGGAGAATCTAGAATTTCTGGAAATTAGCAAAACTGAAAGGTAGTAACAATGGACAGCAGTTTAGATATGTGTAATGTGATCTAGTGCCTAAATAAAAAGTATGTTTCAGGGCTAGACACTCATAGGAGAACGACAGAAGGCAGTAAGGGGCAGCAGGGGCTGAGTTACAAATCAAGTTGAAAAACTAAACCTATCTGCAGCTCTGACAGGAAAGCTGGCTGTGCTGGGTAATAGCCATGTAGTGCTCTTAAGTTTGATATGATCTGAAAAGTGAAAAGCATCATTCCTGTGGATTTTTCACCCATTGCTATAAGGAAATTCTCCCATCCCCTCCCTCCTTGAGGCCTCACTTGAATTTCTATCTCACTGATATCTTGGAAGTTAATTCACGTTATGATTGTAAACCTATTCTTCTTATCTCAGATTTCTCTCTCCAGCTTCTTCTAATCTTGCATTCTGGGAAAAAGCCTTATAGACTGTAAAAAAGGAAATAAATCTTTTTCATAGAATTTTTGCCAACTCTACAGAACTCCCCAGCTTGAAAAAGCTCCCAGCAAAGACAATACTTGGGGGGGAAACGTGCAGTAATTAAGGCTTTAGTCTATGATCAGGAAGGCTTCGATTCATACCCTACTCAAGCCTGGATCACCTATTTGATCCCAGCGTTGTTCTGGCTCTCATTCCTCATCCTTAAGATGGATTTAATAGTCTCTCTCTACG
This sequence comes from Oceanodroma leucorhoa, assembly GCA_030449065.1. Lineage (NCBI taxonomy): Eukaryota > Metazoa > Chordata > Aves > Procellariiformes > Oceanodroma > Oceanodroma leucorhoa. The sequence continues at coordinate 2,707,097 of JASVER010000093.1, forward strand.
TCACAGAAGTCTTGTGAGAATAAATATGCTACAGATGGTAAACTACTCAGACATTAGAGTCCTGAGGGCCAGAGGGAATCAAAAGTTATATCCATGTATCTGTCTTTGGAATCATTTGAAATTGAATGGACAAAGCTTTCAGAGAACATGCTAGAGACAATTGCCTAACTTACAGCACATATTTTATTCAATGAATTTAATTTCCATTATGCTTATGAATTGTCCATGAGTGGTTTAGGAACACGAGAATTCCCACCCCACCAGGAGGAGAGTTTAATAGAAGGCAGGCGTTGTGGCACTGCAGAGGGGAGAGCAGAGCAGTGCACAGCCTCCCCTGGCACCAGCCTCCCAGCTCTCCCCTGCCTGCACAAGACTGGCTTCCACAGTTAGTGGTTTTTGCACATATATATTGTTCAGTTGATTGCATATAAAGTTCAATCCCAAATGTCATTTCCTGGAATGTTTTCCCTTTTTTTTTATTTGTAAATGTCTCCAGGTATGCCCTGAGGCTTACTAGAGAGTTGAAGATCTCAGTGAGATGTTTTTCTCAGCAGAGAAACCAAAATGAGCCCATTACCATCAAGCGGTTGCAAACGTGGATGGAATTTAATGAATATGTCATCCCACAACAAGAAGCATCTCAGTGTCAGCCAGCCCACCTAATGTATTTTAGCAGTGACGCTCTGTGTGTGGTAGCGCTTACCCGTGTGTTAGCTAGTACATTTATAAACTTGACCTATTTTCTGAGACTAGTCAGGGTCTGTGTTTGAGTAGATTTGGGGTTTGGTGCAAATATTTACAAACAGGGCCTTGCTTTTTACCAGCAAATACTATGTCTGCATTTCTAATCTGGAGCTTCTTTTTTCAATAATAGACTTTCTATCTTTTCAACACTCTGGTTTGACCAAAAGGCATTTTTTTCTTGATTAAATCTGTTTTCTTTAAACCAGCTTTTCATCAGGAAAAGACTCATTCATGCTCAAGATCACTTTCTTGTTACACAAAACTGCTAGTTGACCTTATCAACACGCTTATTGTTATTAACTAATTCTTATGACAAGCTTTGAGATCATTATCCTCTTACTGAGCTGCTAGGATGTGGAAGCAAATGCAGACAGAATATGTGATACTCCTCCAGGCCACAAAGAAATCATTAGCAGAAGGCAGATTAAACTCCTGATTCCTTGTCCGGTATTTAGATGATGCCTTTTCCTTTCTAACTTATCCTGTTATTCAGTGTGCTAATGCAATACAGTGTTTCTTACTGCACTTCAGTTTTGGTCCAGTGTTTCAGACAAACCTAACAACTACCATAATAATGGCTGAATCCTCTTGGGTTTTGTGCAGAGGCCAAGAGAACTGAAAGAGAGAGAAAGCATGGTCCTGCGAGCAGGACATGGTTTTGATCCTCCGTAAGGTGAAGTTGCCCAAACAGATCACTAGGCAGTAGCTAACTAAGCTTTTCCAGCTTACTGGAAAAGAAACCATCACCGTTGTTTCAGAACCACAGTAAATCTGCCTTGTTTTACAGAAATAATCTTAAATTGCTCCCTCTAATTTGAATGCCATTTTTTCTAGGAGAAATGGTGACTTCTACTGCAGAGAGATATCTGCAAAACTCTACAATGTGGTATATAAACCTTTTTTTTTTTTCAGTCTTTATGAAAAAAGAGAAAACTTCTAGGTCTCGGCTACTTTTTCTTATTAAATATGTCTTGGCACTTGCCTAGATTATGGAGTAATCGCTTGCACAACATCATCTTTTAAATAGGTCAGCCAAAACTCTATATCCAAATACACTCTAAGCATTGCTAAGATCTCACTTAGAGTTTTACATTTGGGTTCTGTCTCTCTAATGGTCTGAATCAAAACTGTGGATACATCCAAATACCCTGAAGCAAGGGTATTGCAAATGCAGATCCAGTCTGTCTGGCACAAGTCTTTCATTTTCAGCTAAGGCTTCTTTTTTCTTCTCCTTTTTTCCCCCCTTCAATCAAAGCAAAAGCACGTTGTTATTTCGTGAAATCTAGAAGAGATTATTTTCCAGGATAGGTGATATTCGTATGTGAAAGATGATAAAGCGATTAACTTGTGATGCATCTTGAGTGAAACTGTCAGAAAAGAGTAAAAACATGGAAATTCAGCACATATGTTTTGTAAAGAAAACCTATTGTCCTCTCTGGGAGGCTTTATTTCCCCAGCTTTTTAGGCAACGCTTCTTTGGCCCATAAATCAATATGGAGGAGGTCCTGGTGCTCAAGCCTATGTTATTAGCTACAGTTGCAGAAGGGTTATATGTGTAGTATGATGTGCACCAAAGGTCTGGAAGAGACCTCTCAGGACATTACAGTAGCTGTGACTATTTGAGGTAATCACCTTATATACAATGCTTATTGTTTTCTTGTGACTGATATTTGGCTTTCTATCTTAAAAACAGACTCAGAACTCTAATTAATCCTGAACCACCAGAGTGATAAATTTTCCAGAGGATATGTGAACTGAGACTAATTTTTCCATGGTTTTGTAAAGTCTCCCCTTTACTTGATTTCTTTTTTAACTCTGTGTTGTTGCCACAGACAAGTATAGGATAAGATCTCAGTATTTGTTATGTCTTGCCCTCCAGGATATAATTTTTCATAACTATCTTTAATTGAATGGAATTAACTTTCCTTTATAAGTCTACAAAATGTGAGGTGTGCTCAGATGCCTAAGTACATGCATTAACATTTGTGTTAACCCAGGTCTAGTTTTGTGACGGAGCCGTCTGGAACAGCATACCAGAGCTTGGTTTTGGCATACTAGAACCTGTCTTCTGGCCGCAGGTATTTATATTCTGGCATTTCCTTTCATAAAAAAATTAATTTCATATTTACAAATTATTCTGTTGCATAATGAAAAAAGGGATTTATAGATACTTTCTTCTTCGATCGTTGGCATTTTAATCATCTGTTGAGCACTTAAATTTGCTCTTTTTGCATTGCTATCTCCCTCTATCCTTCCTGCAGTGACAGCTTTGATGCCCCATTCATCTCACAAATACAGTAACCAGGCTGACAAACATGGACTGGAGTGACAGCTTTACTTCTGTTAAGAGTAGTGCTGGGAAATAAAAAATGTATTATCCCAAACTGGTCACATGCCTTCTCTATCTGCCAGCAATCTCAGTACTTTATCGTGCCCTTCATCTTCTCTTCATTCACCACTTCTGCTTTCCCTTTTTTTTCTCATCCCATCCAAACTCAGAGAGTGAAGGCTTCATGCCAAAGGCAGCTTTCTCCCTCTGCTCTAGCTCTAGCGCACCTGTGGGTGTTGATAAATAAATCCTGTTCAGGCAGATAGGAAGGCACGGTGCTGCCCAGAGGACTGCACAGGCTGAAGGTTTTAACTGTTTTGCTGTCTGTGGCATGCTGGCAGAGTGCTGCTCTTCCCCATGGCTCTGCACCCACTTCCATGTCTGGTGCAGGAGAATGTCTCGGGCAAGGCTTGACCTTTCCATCTCATTGCATGGGTTTGAGCCAGTGGTAGCACTTTTGTACTGGGGCAATGCCTGCAAGTCCCTCCAAGCTCCCGTGCACTAAGTACTGTACATAAATACCATACAAGAGTAGCCCTCATCCCAAATAAGTCAGTCTTTGTTACCATGAGTTTTTTAACTTAGCCCAAAACTAGGACAGCCTGTGCATGAGACCATGAGAAAGGAGATGCACTTCTTACATTCCCATGCTGCAAAAGCCAACATCTGACCATAAGTTTTGCTGCTTTTTTTCAAGTCCTAGTTATTATTGGCATGATTCATTTTTTGTTTTGTAATAGTACCCAGATGTCCCCACCAGGGTCGTGCTGTGCTAAACACCATACAAGCATATAAGAAGATACAGGCTTTGCTCTGCAGAACTTAAAATTTAATTTAGGAAGCAGTTGTAGAATCATAAACAAGGTGAGATGGGCATCAGGGTGACTGGTTGCTGTAGGCTGGCACTGCTCACTGAAGAACAGCGCTAAATCATGCACCGGGACTTCTATGATATAGGAGAGCATCAGTCAGTGGCCCACTGTGGCTCTGTCATCAGCCATTAGCCAGTGCCAGTCTCTTGCAGGCTTTGCACCAGGAGTGAGTCCTGAACCAGAACTTGAAGTTAGTAAGATAAATTTAGTAGACAAAGCCATGCAGACTGAGGGGGAGGCATATAGCTTGATCAGATTTTTTTCTTTACTGCCATAATGAAGGGACAGGAAATCCCTGGCAAGGTAATGTTGAAAGGCTTGGGGAACAAAAGCCGTAGAAAAGTATTAAAAGGGAAAAAAAGGCTCCCTGGTGCAGCAATGAAGGGGGAAATCCCAGTTCAGACAGGAGATGTTCAGCTCTCAGTGAAGGCATGGTGTAATAAAGACTAGAACTGAAAGAATGGAGGAGAAGAAAGGGGTTTCAAAAGGTTAGGCATTCTTATTTAATCCAATAATAATTCCCCTTTGGATCTGAAACACCTAATTTCTTTTTTTCTATTCATGAAATACTAAGTACTGTATCAAATTTATTATTTTATGAATAAAAACATGTTTTTCTAACAGGCCACATAACTAATTTCTGGGAATACTTGGTCATTTTGCCTAGCGTATAGGGGAAATCGGTGCTTTTCATTTAATCGACCATTTGGTGGCAGTACACGTTAGCAGCAATCCCTCACTTTTGGGATGGTATCATGCTATTCATTACGGTTGTATCTGAACTTTGTTCCTCTCAAACGTATCAAATGCTGGAGCCAAATCTTGATATAAAGTCTTCAATGCTAAGGGATGAATGCCTACTCCTAAAGCCCACTAAGAGGTAAATGGGAATTTCATATGAAGAAAGTGCGGGATGAGCTGTTCATTAACATTTAATAGTATGTCCTTCAACTACGATGAAAACAGTTCATTTTTGCTTCCTACCATTGTTCCTTCTAAGGGACTGTGACATATTTTCGTAAGAATTATGCTTATCAGGAAGTATCAACAGTATGCCTGCATTGCTTTTTTCTTTACATGCAAAAATAAAATGAAGGCAAATTAAATAAAATTAGCGGCACGCACGCAAAGAAGAAATTCCACCTATATGGAAAAAGCCATGGCTGGGATTTCTCCAGGGACTCTCTGCTGTCCTTGGTAAGAGGCGTACCACACTTCTGCAATGCAAAGTACACTACACCCCAAGTGAACAGTTTTATCTGGTACAGTTTAGAGAGACACACAATATCCTGTTTTTAATGCAGCACAGGTGTTGGCAGATCGAGTTACCAAGTCTCATTAAATCATATATATATAGTCATGAAATCAATTTTCTATTTCTTATACTTGTGTACTAGGTCAAATTGTTAAAACTAAGAGGAGGGAGGTGAAAAGGGGCCAGTTATGGTGCTCATAGGGGTTGATACTTTCTAATCTCTGTTTTGATTCAAGCAATATTTCATTTGACTGTTTATTTTTGCTAAGATGCTTTTTGAACTTATTTATTGAGCTGTGGTACTTCTTGGGAAGTGTTTCTGGCTGTGGACAAATACCATCTGCACTAAAGTAAACTTGTGTATAAAAAAGCTCATTACTACAAACTGAAACCAGGAAAGGATCCTAGAAATGGCAGGGTGGAAGGGCAGAAGGACACTGAGCTTCAGGACTTTTGCAACAGTCCAGCTTCAAACTAAACAACATGTAGTCAGCATGTATTAATGTTACTGTGTGCTCTGAAGCACGCTGCAGCCACTTGCAAATCGTTCCTGGAAGTAAGAGAATTTCTGAAATACAGACACGGAAAAGCAGAATGCACAAATTATGTATCACATATATATCTAAATATATATGCACAGTAATACATATCTTATAAAAAAGGAGAATATAAGCTCTGTATTTTCAAGTCTCTACGAATTTTAAAAATGTAATTCAATATATGAGCACCCCAGTTAACAGTCTCAGCTTTGGAAGTCCCTCACTTTTCACCGAGAGCTACAGGTACATACCAGTTTCCAGTAGCTGTTGGCATAGCCAAATGCTTGAATAGAGAACTAGTAGTTTAATTTGATCGTCTCTGATTTGACGGTCTGGCTTCCTATATTTTATAGTGTTTACATTTTCTCGGTACACAACATTTATAAAACGTCACAACACCTTTCTGCAGTAGACAAGTCTTACTGCTCCTGGGTTTTGGGTTCTGGAATAGAAATAACCAAACCATTAAGAACATTGCAATGCCATACAATGGTCAGAAATAAACAGCCACAGTCTGGGAGTGGGACACTACAGTAGTTTCTGAGTCACATCATCAATATCCTTCTTGCTTTTGCATCCAATTAATATATTATACTGAGAACACCATCTGATTCAGTTCAGAATTTAGACGTTATTTTAAAGCTTTTTCCATTAAGAACCTAGTTTGAACTAAAATGTATTGGGTACCACTGAAAGTTGATCAGTATTTTCTGAAGAGGTTTGGGCGTACTTAACTTTATCAGCAGTAATTGCAGTGTTTGAGTACTACCTGTAAATACTTATTCCTACCATTGGGAATACCCAAGTTACTGTAAGTCACAGAAGGCTTGGGAGTTTTCATTGAAGACCTCAACAACAGAAGGGGTAGAGCTGCCACCTTCTCCTCACCTTCAGCAGCTTTAAAATAAAAGAATTTCACTGGCTAAGGAAAGTTTCTTAAAGATTACAGTTTCAACAGTCAAAAGGAAGATAAGCAATATAGCAGACACTGATATAATGAGCTATTGTTTGTAATAGATGGTGTCTGATTTCTTAATGAGCATGTACTTCAGTCAAAAGAGTGATTTGTGGTGTAAACAGGGAGATCTCCCTGGAAGGTAGATAGACACACTGCACATTTACGCCGTTGTTTTGTCTTCATTAGGAAAGAGGTGAGTTCCCTGAGCTCGCCTACACTGGGGGACTTTGTCACATGAACTTGTTACCACAGAGCCATGCATTAGCTTGGCTGCTCTGTACTTGTTCCTCGCACACCGTACTCTCCAGTAAGTACAAACTGACTTACTCCTGCTACCGTTAAGGAGTGAACTTCCTGAAGAGCAGGCACCAGGACAGTTGTCATGAGCAGTCCTGTACCCACACCGTGCTTGCAGTAATTTGCTCATATGCCAAGAACCAGAATAAAGATAGGGTAAAATCCTGCTGAAGGTAACCCAGCTTCTGTTTCTAGTGTGAGGTGTCTTACCCATAGCCTTATATTTTCCTGCTGTCTGCACAACCTACCAAAATGTATGAAAACTATGAGCTGCCTTGTCTTCACGAAGATTTTGTATTGTGGTAGTCATAATGTTTTGGTTAAGAACAAATAATTTTTCCTCATAAAGAAGCACTCTGATCTGTTTTCCACCTTTGCAGTGGTATAAACCAAAGACTTTTCATACAGATTTTTGTCCTTTTCATACTGCTGAAATACTGTAAATGATCATAGGGGTTTTTTTTTAAACCCTAACCCCCCGATTTTTCAAATTAGTGAGTCTGTCAATGAGCATAGTAATTCCAGCATGTATCTACTATTTGCTGAGTTGGGGCACAAGTATCTTTTAAGTAACATGATTCTTGGTCAAGGGATAGAGAAACCACAAACTTTTACCTTGGAGGAATCCTGGTGAGCAAAAATATTTATGTTTTCAGGAAATCCATGTCTTCTCACCTGCAGTGGAGCCATCTTGGCTCACATTGCTTGTGCTTTGCTCTTGCTTGTGGTTATATGGTTATTTGGGATCAACACTGTAAAGATCAATTCCTACCACTGTCCCAGCAGTGAAACCATGCATTGGCTACTGCTATTTCTGCTTTAAACCATCCACATCATGTTGCTTTGATACTTGGCTATGTTGCTGTGATGAAGGACATGTTCTGATCAAATACTTGTGGGTTTTACCCCTACTCAACAGCTATTGCTTCCTGGCAGTACGGTCTCAGCATATTTAGTGAGTATAGTGTATCCCACATGGCTACAAGGAACGGGCAATACAAATTAGTATCTTCCAATTCAGTAGGAAACTGCCTGCCTGTGTGTAATTTTAGACAGCACTCAAAGGGATCCAAATGCAAAATCCATCACTCTGGGACTGCATGGTTTTGTGACTCCAATGCCCTTTGTGTCCAAAAATCAACAAATTAATTATAGTCATGCCTCTGCATTATTTTCAACCATGAAAGATACAGCATGGCTTTTATTGTGTTATGGTAAGGTGATAAATAAGAATAATTTGACTCCAAACCCATCTTTGAAAATTACAATTTCAGCAATGTAGAACTTCACCCTCAGCCACCACCTTGAGCTTTGTCCTGTGCGGGATTTGGCCAGTCAGAGACAGGGTGAGAAACTGTCAGGCCAGGGTGCAGGTCACTTAGCTGTGATACTTCTCCTCTGAGTACACGGTGGGACACATCTCCTTTTTGGTACCACAGGAGTTGTGCTGCAGGTAGGAACACCAAGTCAGAGAGAAACTCAAGTGCTGTGATGATGGGCAGCCTCTATGTGTGTAAGGTCATTCTATGTGGAAAAAAAATGAACCTTTTGGACCTGATACTGTCCTCCTTTTGACTATGGAGTTCTCTGTCTCAGTTCCTAAAGGCAGCGTCAAAGACTGCAATTAATGATCAATGACAGAATCAAGGCAGATCAGACATCCACAGATAGTGGCACAGTCCTGTGAGCTGTCCATAGCGGTACCTGTCTAAACTGTGTAAGAGCCAATAACTCCAGTGACGGTAATACATTTGGGGTTTTTATTTCAGGAAAACCAAAGCTGTGAAGAAAACACATGAAGTATTGAAGACCTGGTTACATCCTGCTGAATCAGAAGAGTCTGAAGTAATGACTCCATTGGACAAGAACAGCATGCATGCAAAGGCATGGGGTTAAGCTGCAATATTCTCTCCTTGGAGGGGGACCCATTGTCCTTGCATAGGGCAGGAGGGAAAATGACCACCTTTTGCCCCATTTTCAGCCTGAGCAAGCAGTTACGTCCAGTCACCAGTGGGAGTATTGTAATTCCACCCCCTTTATGTCTACGTGGGAAAAGAAACCCAGGCACTAGGGTCTTCACTTCTGCTACTGGTTTGTTTTTCTGTAAAGTACGATGCTGGGCCTCAGTTCAGGGATGATACCAATGAGTAGAGCCAGAAAGTGCTCTGAATTACCCCATTTTATAATCAATAATTTGATAGTTATGGCACTCTTGCTGGACCTTTGCTTGCTGGACCAGGCTCATACTGGCCTGACACCAAACAGAAAAGGAGGTCATAATCCAGTCTCTCCATGTGTATGTTTTAACTAGTTTCATTTCTGTACAGGACATCGAGTCCATCTGTCTATCTACCCCTTCACTACTCAAAGGGCTTTTCTGGTGACTCTTAGCCACCAGAACTCAACTGGCAGCGTTGCCACTGCTAGGGCAGACACAGCAGATTCATCTTCATGTGAACCTTTAACATAACAGGCTCTGGCGCTGCACCGGCCAATGCGAGTGCCTGGTGAAGCTGGGACACGCGTCCTGGATATTAGGAAAAATTTCTTCACCGAAAGGGTAGTCAAGCATTGGAACAGGCTGCCCGGGGAAGTGGTGGAGTCACCAACACTGGAGACATTCAAAAAACATGTGGATGTGGTACTTCAGGACATGGTTTAGTGGGCATGGGTACTGGGTTGACGATTGGACTCGATGATTTTAAAGGTCTTTTCCAATCTTAATGATTCTATGATTCTATGATTCCTCTGGGTGACATCATTGTGGAATCATTGTGTTTTAACCAACAGGAAGGGTAAACGCAAATGAGGAGAAGAGAAAGGGGGGTTGCCTCTGATGACGTGATCTCAGCTGCCCTCCCTGGGAGGAAGAGAGGAGAGAGATGAATATGAAAATTAAGGAAGAAATAATGGGGCAGAGACCAAAGGACTTGTCCTGGAGCCACAGTCTAGAGGTTTAGAGGTCTAGCCACAGATTAGGAGGTTACCTAATCCTAATAGGCTGATGTGGGAGGTAGAAAAGGACTGTTCTCACCCCCTTGGGAAAATGGAGCTACTGTGCAGAAAATATGACTGAGAGAGGCAGAACGTGACTATATAGTCTAGTGGTTAGGCTTACAGCTAGGGAGCACAATTCTGGTGCCCGTTTCCATGATCATTCCTGTGCTTTATCTGTTTCACCTAAAATGCAGACACTGTCTTGGGAGCAAAAACCAGAACCCAGAACTTTTCCTACTGAGCTGAGCCACTTAACCACTAAACTACTGAATTGTGTTTGGCCCCATAAGCCTTGAAGTTTTCTCAGTGCAGTGGCATAGTGGTGGACTGTACGTCTGCCCAGATTGATTTATAGTCTGGTGTCAGGTCATTTCCCTCTAAGGGGGGAGGTATAACTCTGAATCATCTCATAAAGAAGAGGGAACTAAACTTGATTGTCCATGTCAAGACGTGTCAATGTAGATATACAAACTGAGCAACTTTGGAGGAAAATTTAAATTGAAAAATGTCAACTGCCTATTAACCCCAGGTGTTTCCAGGGGTAGGCAGGTATTTTCAGTGTCATGTTTTGGACTTAAGCTCCTAGATCCCAAATAAAGCACTTAAGTCCTCTTTTGGAGCTGGCCCAAAGTCATGGTTAGATCTGAACATTTACATTAAAAATCACTGCTTTCTCACCTTAGTTTTGGGTGCAAAGTTCACTGAGTTCATGAACATAAGCCAATGATCATGAAAGTTTGGCAAACACAAGCTAAGGTGGTTCAGAGAGCTGGGAATCTGGCAGACCTACAATGCTCGGTTTCTACAGTTCATACATCCTCAAATCAAGAGAGATTGTATTTACCTCCACCAAGCACCAGCCTGAGCAGATCTCTGTGCAGAGAGCTGGGAAGAAAGTGGAGGGAGCGGAGAGCCTGACCTGGTAACAGTGTGCCCATAAATGCTGTGACATTGAAGATCCCCCTGCTAGCACTGCCTAAACCGCTCTGCACAGGGAGCTGCACTTCAACAAACCTGCGAGATGTTTGTGAGCACGGCATGTAATATCCTGGCACTGTGGCTGATTGCTTACAGATGGTAAAGGAGACCCTAACATCCACGTGAAAAGCACTTTTGCACGATATTAGCCACTGTGGCACACAGTGCAGACAGGTGACAAAAATGCACCTGCACTTACTAACAAGTCTCTATGCATTTACGAGGAAGCCGCAAGGGGAATGATAGAAACAGTGGTTGCAAGGGCTCTCTAGAGATCATCCAGTCACGCCTCCCACCTGAAGCTTGAAACTGTGGGGTTCTCTCCAGTGCCTCACTCTTACTATCTTCTCAGGCCCCTTGCACACTGACAGACTCAAAGATGTGGAGTACCATCTGGGCTCTATGGTGCAAAAGCCAAATAAATGCCTAAACAAAAAATAAAAGAGAGAAAGGAAAAGAGAAGTCAGGAAAGGGCCTCTAGTTTTAAAATGCACGTCAAGGTTCTCAGGTAGTCTTGTTGTCACTGAAGTATTGGAGCTTTTCTGCTATTAACCTCAAGATGAATGCCTTGTTTTAAAGACAGTAAAAATGCCATGTTGTGCAGGTGCCTGTACGTGTGGGTAGATTTCTCAGGAGGACATCAGGGACTGTAGCCATAGCGTTGGTGCTCCCCAGTGCTCTGCGCCGTCTGCAGCATGAGAGGGGGAAGCAGCTGCAGTCCTGCACAGCTCTTTCCCCGGGTCCTCCTCCCCATCACCACCCTGTTCGCCTCCAGACCTGTGTACCTGAAATTGCAGGCTGGAGGTTGTTAAACAAAATGCCAACTGAATAGAGCAGAAACTAGTAAATGAGCAACAGAGGAATTTGAACACCAGAGGGCAATTAGAAAAGGAGCTGAAATGGGAATAATTAGATAATGTAATTTGAAATGAACAGTGAATCTTAGTTAATCCTATTGACTGTTTATGAACAAATGGCTTGTCAAAGTTCTGCTAGTTTTTCTATGGTTTGATAGATCAAGGTTAGTTACTCTTAGAACCACAACATTATGCTTTGTTTCCAATTGATGAAGGAGTAAGATTGATTTGAAACATATGGTGAAAAATACTGCAGCTCTTTGTTTGCATCTGTTATACTTTTACTTCTTAGTAATTGGTTCACAAGTTGCTTTTCTATTTTTTGCTGTATTTTTTTAATATATTAAGTGAAAACAGAGACTTTTTAGCAGATGCACAAATGAGAGGATAAACATCTCAGAAAGCTTTGAAGCTGTGTTATGTTTTTTCTCCAGTTTGTTTTGTATCTCTTGGATTACACACAGGATTTTCTGCTGGTGAACATGGGCATAAAGCCTTTTTATTGGGTCACCTGGACCTGGTGAGAAAAGGGTCCATATCTGACATCCTGTGATAATATTTTTCAGAGAAATAAGATTTTCAGAGAATCCAAAGTAGGAGCAACTTTTTCTGTGGTATGTCTGTATTTTTGAAAGGGTTGACTGGTATTGTATCAGAAGGGTTTTGAAAGAAGTCCCAGAGTGTTTATTTAGCTAAAGCCAAGGCACTGTCACATGATTAGTCCTTTTAAAATGCCTTCAAACTGTGAGCAGCCCAATACTTAAAGTTAATTCTTAAGGATGCAATGCAATGTATTCACAACATTTTCACATCTTTATTTTCTTGTTAGACCATGAAGAACAGCTAATCATAACCCCATGATCTGTGAGTGTATACCACAGCAAGCCTAAAAGCCAGTGGAAATTACAGTGTGTGTGCTTCAGTACAATCAATTTTGTTTGTTATTTTAGTGGCATGATTCCTGTTTACAGCAATCAAGCCATCATGTTACACAGAGTAAATCAATAGGGTGATAATGTAGCTGTTTACTGTACTTACAGACTTGCCTGTGACCATGTCTAGGACACACTATATCCTCCAATGCAATGCTCTTCATTTTTATTTCCCTTTGGATCAAGGTTGACATAACTCACAGGTACTAGCAAATACCACCATGCTACAAAATGTAACATTTATAAGAGATACATCTGGTACATATTTACAGTGAGCAGAATAAGGACTTGTTTCAATTATGCATGTGGATTAGCTCTTTGAAGAAAAAAAAAAGTAGGTGTTACCTCATGCCCATATAAATCCAGTGGTAAAATGTGCCTAAACGAAAACCCCCTTTACGTGCCGTTGCTTGTACACGCACATTAACATGTTTCAGGCACAGCTCTGGACAAGATACACAGACATATGTTGCTATGAATCTTGGAGTACTCACTGTGCTTACATTTTTCAAGCTATGCAACAATTCCTGCAATAGATTTATGTTGTGCCAGAAAGGGACAATATATGGATATCCTGTGGGCATAGAACAACATATTTTCAATACGCATCAAACACGTATAGGTAGACGAGCAAGTTATTATTGGGAAAATTAGGAAATAAACTTGCAGTGTTTCAGCTGTTTGCGGCAGCATCCCATGCACGCACTATTACCTACTGTATCTTGCAGTCTACACAGGGCATCCTCTCAATCTTTCATTGAGATGCAAACAACATCTCTGGTAGAGGACACGGCAGAACCATGGTCCACTGTAACAGAGTAAATGCTTTGCCACAAATTTTCTCTGCAGCAGCTAGCTCATTGGAGAAAAACTAACAGCAGTAAAATTGGGTCAACTTATTGCTATTAAGAGTTTGCGGATGTCCATTCCATAGGATGGAAATTGCAGACTGGGGACCCACATACCTTTTCTGGGAGACACAGGAGGATCAGGGAGAAGCAGGAGCAGAAGAACCTCCATGCAGAATATTGCTTCCTGATTCAGCACATAATCTAGCAGATAATGGCATTGCTACGGACAGATTTTCATGATTTTCGGGAGGGTTGTGCGCAGCCGCTTTCTAAACCATGCTGTGTCTGAAATTTTTTTTTAAAAAAAAAGGCGCAGTTAAAAGCAGCATTACTTTCCTGCAACAAGGGGGCAAAATGGAGATTAATGATGACAAACTTTCTGCTTCCCTTGTCTGTAACTAAGTTACATTTGCTTTGTGTATTCACTTGAAATAAATTCATAAGGGGTGAGATCTTGAAGACTCCTCCGCATTATTTGCAGCATGAGCTTTTTTGGAAGTTAGCAACACTGATTCTCTCTTCCTGAATCTCTCCTATTTCAATTATTTGTAGAGCACAGAACCACTGCCTCCACAGTGTGCCCATGGAAAGAAACTGCAACACGTCGTAGTCTGAAAACTTTACATTCCCCAGAGCGTCCTAGGTTTAGCCCTTCTCCCTCTGTCTTCCACAGACTTTCAAATCTTCCCTTGAGGGGAGCATTCTTTGGCAATTCCCCAAGTAAACCTTGCTGTGTTTCCTGGGGTTTCTGCCTCCCTTCCTTAGGTTTTGCCTATGTGAATAAATTATAGTCCTGAGACTCTTAGCAGATGAAGGCCCATTCCTACAGATTCCTGTAGGGTTTCTTTCAGGGTCTAGATCATACCAGGTAGCAACATTTGCTTTTGGTTTTGTGATAGCTTTTCCATAATAACTTTGCATAATAAGTATTTGTAAAATCAGATTTATGTGTTTAATAAAATGAATACAATTTTTTTCAGAAGATTTGACATTTTATGGAATTCCACTTATTTGTATTTCAATTAGCTTTGTTAACGATGGCAAAGTTAGTAATGATGTTTGGCAATCAAAACACGTTATAAAGTATTTGAACAATACAAGGTTAGTTAAGTTAAAGGAGATGTTGTGCAGAGCATTTCAAATTGAATTTGGATAGTGGCAAGCATCTGTGTGTTTGGAAATCTCTAAGTTTCTGCCTGAAGGGTAAATTGAAGCTTATATAAACAAGAACTTGTGATCTGATGTTTGGGCTTTTACTGACACAGACACAAAGACACACAGAGATGCACACACATAAACCTCTATGAGAGGTTACAAAAGATAGGAAAAAAAGAGAGAAGAGGTAGAGGAAGAGACGAGACATGTTAGCTGTCTATTTAATGTTTTTCACTCATGTATTACAGTCTGGCAAGCCTTTTTCCACAGTTCCACTAAGCCAGATCTGTAAAAGCAATTATCTGTCATCATAACGTGAATCAAGCTTGCAACTGCTGTGGTTCTGAAAAGCGTGACAAAGTTAATTGAAATTTAGGCAGTGAATAGTTTTCACTTCCTGAGATAAGGTGTGTTTTCAGGGGAAGTTTGTTGCTATGTTGGCTTTAGTTAACTATTCTTAAGTCTCTTGTTAAAGGATTTGTGTTATTTCTGTGGGTGGATCATAGTCTCATCCAATTATGACTTCAGTAGAGCCAAACTTTGTGTCATATGCTTTACTAGCCCATACTGGTTTGCACATTCCTCTCACTTCACAAGAAGATAAAAAAAAAAAAAAAAGAGGAAAAAAAAAATCTCTCTCAAGTGATTACAAACAGTACTTTGGAAGTATCAAATTTTACTGAAAGTTCATTTCACTCCAAAAATATCATTTTGGTGGCTTAGTGGTGTATTGTTTTAGTAGCTACAATAAAATTGTTTGAAATCTGGCAAAAAATATTAATTCTCAGCCCAGAAGCCAAATGTGAAATATTTGTAGGTTTCCTTGGCTAGTTATATACTAATCTCCTGATTGTAGAGCAGCATGCATTTGCTTTCACCTGGTTTTACACCCTTTTTAAAGTGATCTCTGTATTAAAATGGCTTACTGTTAACAATTGAAATTCTGAAGGCATTCATGGCATTGGTACTAGTGCAAGTAATGTAAGACTATGGAAAGGAAATTGGAACTTTCTGAGTCCCTAGGGTATATTACATGCCTGATTCTCTTTTTTAGCACAGTTTTGCTCTAATATAATTCCATTGACTTGCAGTGGAGTTATTCCAGAGCATGATCTTGTAAGATGCTCAACATCCTCAACTCTGGCCCATCCTCCCAGACTACACAAGAAAATTAATTCTTCTCTCCATTGGGGGTGGGGGATGGTGGGTGGGCAGGGGTGGTAGGGGAGAAGGGCATTTTGGAACTTTTTGGTGCCAAATTAGGAGAAATATCAAAATTATAATTTGATTTTTGGTGAGGTTTTTTTTCAGAACTGATTGTTTTGATACATTTGAAAATTTTGTTCTGATGTTGGCCCTTAGTTTTTGCTCCTGAAGTCTTTTTATTTCTCACATAGAGCAATTTTCTAGTAACTTTGAAGGAAGAAAAAAAATTGATTCAATGTTACAAAAAAATCTGTTTGGTGAAAGTAGAATTATTATTTCAGTGAATGTTTCCAGGCAAGATATACCAGTAATATAGATAGGACCTGTGGCTCTAAAGACATTTGCAGAGTTAAGCCCTAAATAAGGGGAGAAAGAAGCCTTAGTCTTCTTGTCAAACCCCATATAACATAAAAGGCCAAAATAGCACTAAATAACAGTTTTAGTAAGATTTCCTCTCAAAAAGACTAAGCCTCTGTATGGCAGCCTCCTGTGGCTCCCATTTCATCTTCCCTCTGGCCCCCAGCATTCCCCAAATATCTCTGAGGCGAGAGAGAAACCAAGAGTGAGAATGCAAGAGAGGGTCACACCAGACTCTAATCTAGCAATTTTGAGAAGTTATGAGGCTCCCAGGAATACTGCAAGACCTGACATCACTATGTGAGGCTTAAATTTAATCTCACTGAAGTCGTTAGGGTCCAGACTGATGCCATGGAAGTCAATCTAGCTTGTAGGGACAGCAAGAGGGTTTAGACTGCACAGAACAGGCTTCCATGACCTAATAATTTAACCAGAATGTGTTTCTGTATTTTAATTTTTTTTTCAAATGGGTCTGTAGAAGACCTGCATGCCCCAGATCTACTTAGACTTGTTGGGCAGTTGGGGCTAATGCTCAGAACTGAGCATCCACAAATTGATTATGAGCCTGGGAACCATTGGAATTGCACCTGAGGAAAAGTAAAGCCCAACATCTGAGCAGGTACCGTTGGACATGATGAGCAAAAGATGGGCATGCAGCTAATCCTGCAATGGTAGCGTTCTCCTTTCCCATCACTCTGCCAATGCGCTTATTTGATTATAACAATTCTAATTAAGCCCATCATAATGCAATGGAAATTTCCCAAGACAGACTTCATTGCTAGAAATAGGCTAAATGAACCTTACTGGAAGTGTTCTTTCCCTGTAAACTAGTTATATTGTCCTCTTTCTTGCTTCTGGTGCAAGCTCTAATTTTGGACATGCAAACAGCTTTGCCAATTTTCCCCCATCCTCTTTACCCTCTCCAAACAGTTGCATTTTTGAACACTGAAGCACACGAATTATTTAAGTATTATGTTTCTCCTATCTGGCCTGCAGCCATGCCCCCTTAGGCAATGAGCTCACTGGATCTCTTAAGCTGCTGCAGGGTTAGCCTAGGTCAGCAAGTACCGGAGAGGATCTCCAGGAAGTCGGGTGCTGCGGGAATCGCAGGTGGCAGTTCGGTAGGTGGCACCCTTTCCTTTGGAGTTCCCTCCCAAACACCGCTGCCAGGTGCTAGACAGATCCACACATGCATCCCAAGTTCAAGTCACTCCCCGGGTCCATGAGGGTCACAAGCAGAGCGGTGAGCATCCTCTCTCTTTCCCAGGTTAACATCATGGCTGCTGAGCCCTGTGTGGGCACCACTGGCAGCGTGTCCATCATCAAGACATGCCACCATGCAGTCCCTCTGTGGGAAATACACCACGTGGGTTTGGTGATTACCAAGTCCATGTGCTCCATCACCTGCAACCCCCCACCTGCCAAACAAAACCCCTCCAGGAGCAGGGGAGAAGAAACCCGGGAAAGCTCTCCCTCAAGGGCGTTGGGACCTCACAGGAGCTGGGAGGCACAAAGCCAAGATTAAATCTGGCCTAAGTAATGAGGTTTGACTGCCCAAAATCTCCCCAAAGTGTCAGGCGGATAAAACTTGCATGGCTTCCAGCCCCCTCTGCAACTCTTTGGTCGTGTTGCTCTGCATCATCTGCAGCCCTGTTTTGTCTTCCCTTGCAAAGGCCTAAAGCATTCTGACTGCTATAGACACTGAGAATGTAAACTAGTGTCCAAAATCCAACCATGAGCGCTTTCTTCCCACAAAAATTAAAGTAAAAGGGCTCCCCAGCCCAATGGCTTCACTTTTTTTTTTGCCCCACGGACCATTCGCACAACAAGAAAAAAATTGCCTTCTGGAGCACTTGGTTCCCTTTCCTGAGATCTCTCACGTATGGTGTAGCTCCCAAAGCATTTATTTCCCCCGACCACCTGGGAGAGCCCCACAAACCACTGGTGGTCCATAGACCGCAGTTTGAGTGCCACTGTGTTAGGCTACTGGTTAAAGAAAAGGAAATTAAACACAGAAAGCTGTTAAAATGACATTGCATGTGAGTCATGGCTCCACATTAAGTAATGCTCTTACAGAGCACTTGTCTTGTCCCCCTGGATGAAAGCTCCCCACCTTCTGTCTCTAGTCTCTACCTCTTAGTAATAAATATCATGTTTTATTATTACAGAAATGAAAGAAATGCTAATGCTTTGTCTGAGAAACAATGAAGTGTTAGAAATAGAAATATAATGAGAGGTGTATGACTGAATACAGCACTCATATTTCTGCTACTGACATGCAATGAATTCTTTAAATTTCCATTGAAGCCCGTTTAAATGAAATTTGCCAAAGAATACTTCTTTTTCACATTCTCTCTTTCTAAAGTGCACTCTAGTGCAACCAGACTCCGTCTCTTTGTTCGTTTAATATTGGGCTGTAACAAGCTTGCTTCAGCCCTGCCTGCTAACTGGTGGGGTCATGCAGAGAAAGGGTCTAGCAGCCACAGGTTTGTGCAGTTCCTCGTCTGATTTTTAAGACATTTTTTAATGAGCTAATTTTTATGATTTGCAGACTCACTTAGGCTTTAAAAAATGGATTCAGACCTGGGGAAAGGCTGCCATGCAACAGTGGCCCATTACAATTGCAGTCTATTATTATTATTCACCTTTCATCATCAGATTACAAATGTTGTCCCCTCAAACCCCAGATCTGAAGATGCACAGTACAGGATACAACCCTACAGATGACAGCAGAAGAAGGCTTTTTCCCTTGGCATCCTCCCACTTTCAGGTGTTGGACCCAGCACATACTGCTAGTTTGCAGGGCTGTTTGCGACACAGTCGCATCCACATCCAGATGTCTCAGTTCAGCCCCTGCCTGTTGATGTGCACGGAGCAAGCAGAGCTCTGGATGTGTCGATTCCTTCTGGAAACAAGGGGGCTAAGGTCTGGATGTGTCGGACTTGGGACCTGATCCCCGTGCTGGGTGGGGTGATCTTGTGCAACTCATGGCAAAGGGGAAGGGTCAGAATGATAACTGTCTGCCATCAGGGATATAAAAAAATTGAAGTGTCAAA
Source organism: Oceanodroma leucorhoa (assembly GCA_030449065.1). Taxonomy (NCBI): domain Eukaryota; kingdom Metazoa; phylum Chordata; class Aves; order Procellariiformes; genus Oceanodroma; species Oceanodroma leucorhoa. The sequence continues at coordinate 2,726,480 of JASVER010000093.1, forward strand.
AATATGGTTAGTGATGCACACAGGATTATTGTCAGCCCTTTGAAGTGGTAGAGGCCAAACCTTGTATTTTCAGCCCCGCGCCTCATCCCTAAGGCTATTGGTTACCCTCTCTCAATACTGCATGGGGGTGAGGATAGACAAGGCAGGGCTGCCAAACCCTCAGTTGCATGAGGTGCACGGAGCTTGGCAGGCTGGCAAGCAGGCTGGCAAGCAGCTGGCTGTGCTATCACAGCAGTGGGATGATGATCCCTGCCCTTCCCGCCCCAGGGCTGGGATCTTACCAGCTGCCTGCCAACACAAAGGCAAGATTTCTAACTTTTATGCTTCCAGGTATCTTCACGTGAGCTGCTGCTTTTGTGTTATCATTTTGTGAGAGCATGACTTGGTTGACTTTTATTGTTTAGAAAAGAAAACATGGTTTTAAAGCATTTCCCAGCAAATCAACTACAATGACAACATTTCAACAAGATCTGGCAGCATAAAGCTGGAAAGAAAGGCAGGAATGATGTAGGCAGGACTCTCCAGAAAAGCTCCTGTTAGGAATGACTGACTGGTCCAGCTGGTATTTGTTGCCCATCTCTCCAGCAAAGGTTATACAGCATCCAGTTGATCTCAGGTTGGAGACCACCAACACAGTTCTTCGGTGGTGTGTTGTACAACAGGCTGAGTCTGGGGAATTTGAGAGAATTTCCAGGAGTGTGTTGCCCACTTCTGAATTCTGGTATTGATGTTCTGAGCTTGGATGGTAGGCCCATGATATGAGCTGTCAATGATAACATATTGCATTAACAATAATAATAGTAACAGGAATAATTGATGGTAATAATACTAACAGTATTTTTTTCAACAGAATGCTCAGAATCACTGTTCAGCATGCAGATATGGAAAATTTCACTATACCTCCAGCAAAGTGAACATGATATATCCTAACCTTCCAGCATTAATGCTAGAACATTTTTGATAGTAACAAATGCACATTTTCTTTGATTACTTTTAGCATGTTTTCATATCAGTGTAAGGCAAATGAAATGTCAAACTGCTGTTCACTGCCAGACACTTTACTATTTACACTTGGAGAAAAGGTTCAGAAAGTAATTAATTATGCATTTCTAATTTTTACTTTTATAGGCATTTGAGGCATCTTAGTAATGCTAGAGGTAGTAAACGGAAAATTATTGAGAAAGCACTGGAAAACTAATTCCAGAGCTTCTCGAGTAAAGAGTGAAACTTCTGTCCCTGTCAGGTGGGGCAAAGTTAGCACAGAGCCTGGTGGAACATTTTTTTCCCATGAGCTTGGCTTCTGAATTTGGTTGGTTTCCATATGGGACATCAGCATTAGAGCAGGTGAAGTACCTGACGGAGGTCATCTGTGAAAGGACAGAGATCTGGCCAGAGCTGCAGAGAATCCACAGAGCATCCTGTCACCGCAACCACTGCCCAGATTGAATCCAAAGTTGAGGCTGAACGGACAGGAATGGAGACCCACAGAAGGACCCAAGAACCTTGCACATCTCTCTGTGATCCAGCGATGTGTGCAGAGCAAGAGCAGGAGATGGTCCTGGTAGGAATTTGAAGTCTAGCAACTTTTATGTCCATATGGATGTTCAGGAATGCCAGAATTTGGGTAATGGCCAGAACCTGGGGGAAGTCAAATATCCCAAAACACCAGGGGTCAAGCTCCAGAACAAAAATGTTATGCTAATTGGACACATTGTAGTGTAAGCAGAAACGCTATTAAATAATTCTGGAGTTTGAGAATGGATTACAAAGTGCATATGGGCATAGCCCACAGCAGAACAATTTCATGGATATTTAGCACTTTCTAAGTTGGTTCCATCATTTCCTCCATCTTAGTACATGAAACTCTTTGGTCTAGGGATGGTCTGGATTACTGTGGGAGCTAAATGAACCCTTAACCATAATAAATATGGAATGGTGCAGTATTCCCTTGTTTATTTCATGGAAAACAGGGCATGATAGCACTTACTACTTTCTTGCTTTTTTATATGGCTCTGTTCACTCCATGCACCTGGTGCCTTTTGATGATTCATTTTAATGTGTTCAACACATGCTCGTACACAGACTGAGATCACTATAGAGAAGCGCTGCAGTGTGAGTATCCAGGGATCTATGCCCAATCAGTTGTTGACAGTGACAGTGACAAATGCTGTCAATATTGTATAATGTGAAAAAAACCTACCGGAAAATTCAGTCCCGGAAAATTCTGAAAAACACAGTTTTTCCAAAGGTTTGGTGATATAAGCAAAATGTCCCCCAAGCACATATTTTCCTTGAAGAATGTGGATGCTTTCAGTACTTAAAGTCAAGCACACGCATACGTTCTGTGGTGATCCAAACCTGTTACCACTGAATGTGTACAGCTTTCCTCAGTTCCCCTTCTTCTATGATAATTTATGTCAGATTTATGATTTACTGTAGATTTATGACATACACCAGACTGTTATTCTTCATAATTAGATAGCTGAAGTAATCTCCAAAATATTTAGCATCATACTAGAATGTACATTGATGGTACTCACTAAGATTTGCTGAAATTTATGTAATTCCTTATACGGGTATGCAGTACCCAGTACTGAAGAGGGATCTAGGGATGGAAAATAATATCTCCCGTTATTCCAAAGTACTAAAGGATGGTTTTGGAGTGCATTTTCAGTCTTGTTTCTTTACATTTACGAGCACAGATTACTTTTATTAGATAGGCAGACGGACAGACAGACAGACAGATAGATAGTTATGGCTAAAAGTACCACAACACAAAAACAATGTTTTTCATTTAAATTGTTTTGCTTTTCAGTCAGCTTGTCTTACTCAAAAGCAGCAGAAGACCCTTGACTTCATTTATATTTCAAAGCATAGTCACTCTTTGACATCTGTTTTGGTGGAAGTTTAAACTACTTTGCTGACTTTGTTACTTTATATAAATGTTTAAAGACAATTCAATAAAGTGCAATTTCTTTGAGACAGGTACTATCATGTCAGTTTGAGGTAATCATGGCCATGCCTGCTTACATGTTTCTAATGCCATTTGATAGGTGTCATAGACTTTTATGAAAATCTTTGAGGCACTTCCTTATAGACTGTGTTTGGAATTACTGTACATATCTCTTTCCTGGCCTCTGGCTGAATCTTACAATGTAAATAGGTTCATATGGCTGGCACAGAGAGGGATAAGGTGTGTATTACTAGAGCCAATACTTCAAAGGAGTATGAGTGGTTTCAACCAAAATTAAGAACAGGAGAGCCCTGTGTAGACACTTTTCTTTTTTTCTTTCCCTTTTTTTCCTAGTTCCCTCTTTGAATGAAGAATGTCTGGGGTAAAGCCTTCCAAAGAACTATTTTAAATAATTTAAATAAAGTTACTTGTTATGCTACTTGGACATTTTTTTTCATTTGAAATTTTTGGTATTGAGACATAACAGCTTAGCAAATGAATTAGGGAAGTTAGAGCTTCTCAATATATCTATTACTGCATTATCAACATGTTGAGCCAAGAAAAAGACAAATGCCAGTATTTGTTATTAACAATGAAATAAAATGCTTTAAAAATATGACTACCAGAAAAAAATGTCAACTATACAAATACTTTTAACAACACTGAAAAGCTGTATACGGTAAAACACCAAACCTGTCATATATAACCATGCTACTGGAGCAACCTATATTCATTAATACCTTGTTCCCATTTAGAGGGAAGAACTGTAACTGAATTCATGACATGAAGAAGTTCATGTAACAGGCAATGTTGTTAGAAGAGTGAAAAGAAGTATTCTTATATTTCATTTCAGGCTGGGAATGAAAACTATGCAACAGCAAATATTTTTTAAAATGCTTTCACTGCATCTAAGGAGACACAACTGTTTTAAATGAATTGCACTTGATCTCATTAACACTGAATTTGGTCTGTAAGCACCAGTATAATGGATGTGCCCCAAATGCTATTACAGTTATTTTGTATTGCAGTCATAAATAACATCTTTTGCTTGGGCAAGGCAAGAAAAAATTTATCTCCAGTTCGAGTGGATAGACTCAAGGCCAGGCTAGAGGAAAGTACCATACCGTCACACAGAAATGACAGGAATTACAAAATGTTTAAAACTTTCTTCTGTAGTTCACACTAAATTATTTGATGCCAGATGTGTATGCATCTGGGTTTTGGCCAAAGCTGTCCACTTAATAGCTTTTTCCTTCTTTTTCCTTCCTCCAGAGTGTATTTTGGGCACTACTTCTGGGGTTATTGTCACAACATCAACTTACATTTTAAAGGAAAAGAAGAAGGATTTTAGTTCTGAAGCCCCAGTGGTTATGGTGAAAAAGCCTGGATATAACCAGTTTAAGAGTATCTGTTCAGATGGAGAACAGCAGCCCTACAACAGCTTTTGTCCTGTATACATACAGGATGTGGGCAATCCTAATCCCCTGCATGAATGCATATGGCATTTTACAACCAAGTTTTTCCGGGACCACTCAATTTCAGCTACAACACCACAGCAGATGAAGAATACGTACTACCATCCAGACAGTTAACACCTCTTGTGTAAATGCAATTTGTTGGACACAAATATTGCAATACTATTTTTATTTCACCGATAATACATCCTCTCATTCCTACTACATGTAAACAAAACAAAAAAGCACAAAACTGTTTTTGCTTAATAGAATTATGTGTGAGACGTGAAACCAAGTGAATAATAATTATGAAGTGACAAGAAAAATAATGATGTTATGCTTATATTTACAGAAGATGAAAATCCTAAAATACCATCTGCAAATTGTGCATCATGCAGCATCTGATAGCTTTGTTTTCTCCCTGAATATTAAGAAAAAAAATGGTTACACCAGCTAAAGGCAAATGCTGCTTTAATCTTCTGTATGCTGTGGAAGAGAAATCATTTTCGGTTGCATCCTGTAGGTATGATCTATAGCCTGTTGAAATCTATAGAAATCATTTTACTATTTCAGTGAAAAGCTGGATCAGACCCGATAGTAGGTACTTCATAAGAGCAGTAAAGATGGGATTTGATGGTGTGTTTACGTCGGACAGTCACGAGGACCCGACTTACAGCATAGTAAAGAAACATAAGTCTTCCTAATGGTAGGAATAAGTAATGTAAGGAATGTCTGTCAAGACAAATTGGAAAGATGCTATTGATGCAAACATTGGGCAATATAATACACCTAAAGAAATAGTGTGGGTAACCACTCACACTAAAAGCAGATGCTGAATTAAGTCTGAGTATCTTTGAATCATTAGAAATTGTTTTTTAAAAGAAAGCTAAGAATCAGATTATTTGAAAAAGTAAAATGTATCTGTACTTTTTTTCTATCAGACACTAAATCTAAAATACTGTAAATCACTGTGTTGCCATCTAAGAAAACATTAGGGACCCTCACAATTTGCTACATTAGATTCTGTTCCAAAAAGTTGTATGAAAATTTTACTTCCAATATGGACAACTCTGAAATGAAGAAGGCCCAGAATTATTAACATTATTGTGTTTTCTATCTCCTAGAGTTCTAATTACGCCATGGATTTGTTTAATTTAATTTTGACCTTTTAACTGTGTGCATCAGAGTGTTCCTATTAGTTCTCAACACTCCTGACTATGTTCCTTCGTTAGTCAGTAACAAAGCAGTTTACTGCTATTTTGAGTTAAACCTTAAATTGTATTTTGTGTTCCCCAAGTTGACTTTTGTTCTTGACGATGCTGTATATTTTTCTCCTCCACCACAAGCCCCATTTTTTCTTCATGTTGTGCTGGGAGACTAATGACTTCCTTCCAATAGCCTAATTAATTCTTTATGTAATTTGTGTCCAGCTACCTGCACAGATACAGGATTGCATCCCGGGTGGCTTAAATCTGAAGGTTCTGAACAGCTGGAGTAGCTTCTTGGTGGGCTGGGAGTGCTAGACTTTGCACTTTCATAGTCCAGAGCTGAATTTTTGGTAAGCCATCGCCTGCCCTTTGAAGAGATCTCTTCCCAAATGAGCATGCATCCTTCTCAATTTAACACACCAATACAAGATCAGCATCAGATTTGTCTGATGTTTAACAGTTTCTACTACTTCATTTAGTTACTTTGATTTACTTTAGTCTTAATTAAGAACATCACTAACCACTTGCACTCAAACCACCGCAAAACCTTGACATGAACAAACTGTCCTCATCCAAGGACAGCTGGAGCAAGCTGGAAATGGACCAGCCACAGGCACCCTCCCTGTGCATGGGTCTCGCTGCTGCCAGTCACTGCCCTGAGCTCTGTGGTTCAGTGAAGCAGTCCCAGCTGCAGATYGATTTTTGTCATTTTTCCATAGCCTGTGGACCTCCCCCCGTTACCACAAACACTGCAGCCCCCCACTGCAGCCTTCCTGAAGTCCCCAGTCAGTTGCATGCATCACCTCTGATCTCAGTGTGAATGCTCTAAGTTAAAAGATAAATCCTTCGGAGGGATTACTCAATGTGTATCATCCTTACTCTTACAAGAGCACTGGGCCATTTTAGCCAGACAGATTGGAGAGAGAGAGATGCTTCACAAATTTTTTACTTGAAAATAACAAGTTAGGAGTGGAAAAGACTCAGTACAGACCTGAGAGAAGATTCCCAACTTGTTCAGTATGCTTCAATATAACAAGCAGAGCAAGCAAGCATATAATCCAATAGGTAGATATTCAGCATTCACTTCTGACTGTTGGCTCTCATGGACATATAACTGATTTTTCTGTCCCATATTTTTGTTTTCCAGCACATAGCATCCAAGAAAAATGACCTGTTAAGTGACTATGTAGCTAAAATACCCATTTTCACATTCATTAATTAACATGATAGCGCAGTCCTTTGGCCAGCTCTCTTTATAAGGTTTCTACAAATGTGCAGCACAATATTGTATTAGATTGGATTAACTTCTTGTCTCCTCATACTTGAAGAAGTATGTAATAAGTACTATATACAGGAATACTTTACTGTATGTAACTAGCTAAAAGTAGCAGAATTCCCACCGTAGTTAGAGCAAGCCAATTATTGCAGCATTAGCTTTGGCACAATAAAGAAGACATGTAAGAGCTTTTTCTAAAAAAACATTCTTTGACAAGCATTTCTCATGGTAACTTCAAGAGTTGTTTCCATCATGCTTCTGCGTAATAGATAAAATGTCCCTAGACTTTGTTCCTAGACCCATATCATTTAACCTTTACATTCAGGAATGCAGAGATTTTTCTTATATTTCAAGTGACTGGGTATCTTATGTCACAATTACAGAGGTGCGGGTTGACATATGTATTTCAGCTCACTGCCCACGGGGTATTGTTGATGTCATGAGGAAAAGGCAGGTGTTTTGCACTCTTACTGAAACTGCTCTTACTAGATTGGTCCAATTACAAATGTTCTTCAATGCCTGTTTTGTTAACACTGAGGATTCAGTACTAAGCAGAATTTGAAAGTTTGTTGTCTGCACACATGAGAGAGATCCCAGGCAACGTAATTTGGTCTTCAGGTTTTCTCTGATAAGTTTCTTGGCTTATACTTCTTTACAAAAATAAATAAACAAACATCAGTTTGCCCTCCAGTCCTTTTCTAGGTCTCTGTTTTGCACACATGTTCATCTCTTTAATTGCCACCTCAGGGTGAAACTTCCATTTTTATTGTGGGGGCCAGAAAAATATGTGTACGTAATAATTCCCACCCCCAGCCTATGTGAACTGCAATGAAATACAAGAAGTCTGTATCATACAGATCTGTTCAACTTTGATTTGAGAAGCTATGTCAGTGATTCAGTGCTGAACTGATGTCTTATAACACTCATAGAATTGCATGCTGGAGGCACCATATCTCATCTGGACAAGATGCAACACAAAGGTCTGATCTACTTTGAAGTCATTAAAGATCAGTCTTTGAAAGAGAATCAAATGTTGGGCATTAAGCCTAATGTCTTGGATAACTTGTAACTCTGGAACTTCCAGAGGCACACACATACGTATACACATACACACTTTTAGACTTCACATTTAAATGCTTCTTTAAAAACACACAGAACACCACAAGTGATAAATATGATGGTTATTATGATTAATGAAAAAATCTGATATTCTTCCAGATAAAAAGTTTATACATAAATGTAAAATTTTCCGCTTTTTTCTTTCACAATGCTTGGGGGCCAAAGGGGACCATTAGATCATCTAGATTCATCTCCTGTATGTCACAGGCCATTAAATTTCCCTCAGTTACCCTTGTATTAAGCCCAATAACTTGTGTCTGCGTAAATCACAACTTGTATATGGCTCCAGCCAGGCATTTCCATCTGGCTGGTGTGACAAGCCCCTTCCTCAGTCCTCCATGACCCCACATTTTCTACAGAAATTTTCTTGCTGCCTGTAAGTTTCTCTCCACAGTTACTGTTCTGTAGAAGAGAAACGTTGGCTCTCAGACCAAACTCAGAGCTGGTACTACTTGCCCACTCCATTATTTTTATTTGAGTTTGTCTCTTTTACACAGTCTGGTCCTATGTCCAGGTCTTTAACTCATGACAAACATTTGCCATTGCCATAATCTTTGGATCACAGTGTGCTTCAAGATAATTTTAGAGTGACCTCCTTTTCTCTGACCTCTTTTCTTTGGTCAGAGAATATTTGTCTTTGTGACTTTGAGATATGTAGGGCAGCGTAGGCAGTAGACACTCGTGTGCTTCATGTCTGTGAAAACAAACCCTTGGTAATTAGTGGTTTGGTATTGAGCTGGCAATCCAGTGAAATCCGTGTTGCGGAATTTGTTAGGACTCTGCCAATAGTGTTTGGGTTACTGAACCAAAGGACTTGCTGCCCACTGCAAGGTGTGGAGAGAGGATGGGTGACCCTTGTGTTGCACCATGCTCACTTCTGCTTTCCATTTCCTGTTGCATGAGTTCCTCCTTGCAATGTATGCCCACTACTTTATTATCTTAGAAGGGACAGCGTAATTAAAAGTTTCCTTTCCTGGAATCATTAAAAGATATCCCCCACAGACAAGCCAAAGATTTGTGACCTGACTGGATCTGCTGTCCTTGTTGATGGTTGCAGCAGCTTGTGTATGTATCTGTCAAAGAGCCACCACAAAAACAGTGAGTGTTTCCCTCTCTTTCTGTATCAGTCAACTAGTTAATGAGATCTACATGTGTAAAGAACCCTGAAGCCACACTGCAAAATCAATATAAAGTAAACATGATTTAGAAAGCTAAACGAAATACTCAGGGTCTGATTTTAGTGTTTAAGGGAACGATAGGTCAAATTCAATTATCTACTTTCCAGATGATAATTTCCTTTTTACTAAATATGTCTCTATTAAGGCTGGCAAAAGTTCCTCTGTTGGTGGGTAAGGGAGGGAAGAGAGGAAAGCAAGAGTAGCAGGGAGGTATGATCTTATTTTACCTTTTCTGACAAAAGCAGATAACATATTGTTAGATTGGAGAGAGGATCCCGCAGGCCACCAAAGGCTCTTTCCTGAGATGAGATGCAGCTTTTCTCTTTCTGAACAACTCTTACTTTTAATTTTATTATCTTAACAAAGTCCTCAGTGCTTGTAGTTACTTCAGAGATGGAGAAACTTCATGTTCACTGTGGTACAAAGAGTTAGCTTGAGGTCACCTGTTTCTTCTAAATAAGAAGCTATGCTGAAGAGCAGATGTAAGAGTGACTGTGAAGAGGTAGTCCATATCACTGGTGCTACATCTGTGTGTAAGGCAGAGGAGCAATCACACCAGCACAGCATAGCCTAGCAAAGTCAGATTTTTGCCAGCATAAAGTAATAGACCATGCTAAAACCATGTAGGATCACCCTGAAGACTTGGTCCTAGCTTAGGTTAAATTGCTGTCCCTCCCATTTGTGTGCTTCACTAGCACACTGCCAGCTTTTATACTGCTCACAAAATAACTGCATCAGATGTAGGTTTTAAGTAATTAATATGTAGATGCTGCTTGTGGAAAGACAAAAGCTCTGTGAAAAGATGGGGATGCTATATGATATTTGGTATCCACACAGTAGTTGCCAGTGATGCCTCACCTCCTTTCCCTCTTCTTCTTTTGAAAACACAGGGGTGATCTTAAGTTGTCACCACTCATCAACTTTTAATGGCAATGAGAAGACAAAGGTGCAAAATGTCAGGTGCAAAATGTCAAAACGTTAGCTTGATGTCTGTGCTAAAACGGTCACCTACGAAATCACAACCCTCCAATCTCTGAAATTGCTGCAGACTCCAGCAGACATATGTGCTTGATGGTTATTTCAGAAGATTTTGCCCTTACTAGAGGGAGGCAGTTGTTTTAAACGAATCCACAGATGATAGTTCATAGAGCTGTGACAATTTAAAGAACTCTATAATTACATTACAATTTACGCAGCCATGGAATTACTGGAAACATATTTATACCACCTGTTTCAATGCAGGCAGCCACAATTTTTTATTCCCAACAGCACTATTAGTTTCTCTCATCATATTACCTGGTCAGAATACTCAGGGTATCATTGCTGAACGAAGCAATAGATGGGATTGATCATTTGAATTTAAAAGGCAATTGTGTTGGCTTTCTCCAATTACTGCCAAGATTCCTTTACATTAAAAAAAAAAAAAAAAAAAAAAAAAAAAAAAAAAAAAAAAAAAAAAAGAAAGAAAAAAAAAGATTTGCTACATTCATTTTGGCACTTCTACCTCTGAGTGCCAGCCAGCATCAGTATCTGGCAGGGTGCTCTTGAACCACTCTTCAAAATAAGTATAACAGATGTCAGTCAGGTGTTTTTCTACCCATGTCCAACCACTCACCAAGAAACACATTTTTATTTTAAGCCCACGTCCTAATAATCTAATGAATTTGTCCAAAAATTGTGTCCTATCTAAATAGGGGGAATCGTGAAATATTTGCCTTCAGTATCTAATTCGGTAAATCTGACTCTGCATCTGAGCTCCCTGTATTCTGTCCAAACCTAGACAGTCCTTACCTTCTCACGTTGAAGCGCTGAGCTCTCTAAACCCCATTTAAGTGATTAAGTTCAAGCATTTGCCATATCAGACCCATTATTCTCCAAAAGCACTTGTAGACCCCACCCTGCATGGCAGCACTGGCCTTACACTTGCAGAGCTCAGCAGGGTCTTATGGTGTCAGCCCATGGGGTTACCCCACCACTACCAGCAGCAGAGCAGCCTCCTCCCCGGGGTTTACAGTGAGCAACCTCCAGTGAAGGTGAACAGAGTGGTCTCTCACAAAGGTGTCTTTGGCTACTATTCAAAACAATGTGTTAATCTGCTCATGTTGCTGCTTGCTTACAGTGGTCAAAAGATGAATTCATACACACAAAGCACCAGAGGTGAAAATAAGAGGTCCTAATGAACTATACTTACGGATTGCCCTATGTGGTTCATACATACACCAAATGGAGTTTTTGCCTGGTATGCGGACCTATTGCTGCGTGCTTTTTGCAACAAGTAGACTTGATCACTGCAGTTCAACTTGCTGCTATCACAAGTTTCTCACTGTGTAAACGTAGCTGATTCAGCACTACACAGCCAGACCTCCCCCATTTTTGAACAGATGTATGATGATCAGCTTTTCCCAGCCACTGCATACTTTGCATATTTTCTTATCTTTAAATGCTGCATTGTGTACCAACAAACTATTATATGCTAATATCCCATATCCTTCATACGGAGATATACAACAGCCCTCGTTGTTCAAGCAGGTTACACAACATTTCAATGTTATGTTCTTCAGTTTCTTAATATACTTTTTTACTGCATCTTTTGCACTGAAGGGGATAGTACTTCCATGGCAAGTTCTACTCTATTTACTAGCCAGGATTGCTGAGGCACTGATCGTTTGACCCTGAGACACACAGTCCTCAGAAGCATTTGGGCCAGGGCCACATTATTGTTCCCTCTGCGAGAGTCACTTCTTGACCCACAACAGTTCCATCTACACTCATGCCTGGGAGCCTTCCAGACACTAAAGCCAAGTGGCACCAAGTGGCTCGAGACTATGCCTTTGCCTCCAAAACAGGTTGGCTGCATGAAGACTGCCTATTGGAAACAGTCCCTGGATCACTGAACTCCCAGACTGTGCCTAGGAGTTGCTCAGGAGAGAGCGAGGTGGACAAGCCAGGTTCATGCCCGTGACTGCTGTGTCCATGTCCTGGTATCTGGGAATGTTTTGAAGCTTGCACAGATTTACCAGACTAGGCAGAGCCACTGGATCTGGCTGCAATACTGCTCCTGAGGCGACTTGCTCTTGCCATTTAGGTCACCTGTAGTTTGATCTGTTGTCTGTAAAAGTCAATGGTTAGATGCTCATTGACTACAATAGACTTTGGCCCAAACCCATGTTTCACTGGGATTTCAGATGTGTCTGATTTTCAGGTACATGCAGGCTAGCAAATGTCAAAAAGTGACATTTGCTCCTGACAGAAATCATTAAAAGAGAAAGCCCCTGCAATGCATGCTACATATTTGATATGCCAGCACTGTGTAGTAGCAAAACATTCAAAGGAAACATGTTTGTGACAGAACTTATTTTAGTACAATTTTGCTTTTACTACAGCGACTTGGTTCTGTAATTTACAGGTACAAGTCAAAGGGATGAGTTTTCAAAATGTAGCCCTAGAGTTTTGTATTTTATTGTTACTATATTTTAAATGCCAAATCAAAATTATCATGTTTAATTTACTTTATTCTCAGTGGTTTTGCTTAGATTTATGAATTACCTTGGATTAATTGCTATGTAGCATTCTGGTTTTATAGTGTAATTGGGTGTGTCTAAGTGCATTCCATTTTATGATGTGCTTTAGGGTATATTTTGGATGAACTGTATAATATAAAATACATTTGGTGTTATGTTTTAAATAATGCCAGAGAAAGTACAAAAAGTGCATTTAAGTTTCTAGGTTTATGGGTTCCATGTCTGGAAAACTTTAGAGGACAAAACTGCTTATTTTCCGTTTTTCTCAAATTRTTCTGAGTCTTTTCCATATCACTTTTTCACAATAACCTTTGAATTATTGAACCTTTGTATCAATAATTATTTTCAGTCAGAACAAAATAAATAGTCCGCCCTGAATGATAGTATAAATACTGGTATCACACTTTCTAACACTCCCATTGAAAAAGCCAAATCAGAGCAAGATCTAAACAAAGCAAAATAAGACCTCTGAAGGTTAGAAACTTRCATCTTCTTTTTATTGTCTTTTTGACTCCCTGGCCTGCTTTTGTTGCCATTACAGCTTCTATGTTTTAATAAAATCTTGGACCTGTAGTCAAAATGCTACTCCTATGAACCTCCACTCTCTTGTACAATCCGCAGGTGACTGACACCCTGTGTTAGACGTTCCTCCTTTCTTGGAGGGATCAGAGTGAAATGCTTTGCATTAGCTGGCACACTGCAATTGTTAACTTCTGGAACTTCTGATTAGTAAAGTCCAAACTATAAGGCAGAGGCTTCTGTATGGATTGCCATGAACTGCTATTGACTGCGTTTAGTACTTTTGATACGCTTGCCCCAAAACTACGCATCTTGTCAAACTTATGGCATGATCCCTGACTCCTTTTGAGCCTTTTAAGTCCATGAGGTACCTCATCTCTTTTGCTGCATTTGTGTTGATGTGTCTCTCCCTTCCTCTGTTCTGCACAGACAGAAAGAGAAGTAGCTTCGTGCTGTCAGAGTGAAGAAGACTGAACCAAAAAGACCTCTGAAGGTTAGAAACTTGCATCTTCTTTCTATCATCTTTTTTACTCCCTGGCCTGCCTTTGTTGCCATTACAGCTTCTATGTTTTAATAACATTGTGGACCTGTAGTCAAAATTCTACTCCAATGAACCCTTTTGCAGACATCCAAATAAAAAGCTACTTCCTTAGAGCTGCTGAGCCCCCTCATCTGCCCATTTCAAATGGATTGGTAAACGGTGGGTTTCCTTCCAACATAATGTTGGACATTCATGTTGGAATATAACAACCGCCGTCTGGGAAGACAGAAAGCAATTTAGAGAAACCAAATTACTAGGTAAGAAGAATACCATTCACAAATCCCTGACAGACTTCAAACTGAAAAGACAAATGAGTCACTAATGTTTTGTTAAATGAAAACTGGAGTGTACTGTACTGTTTGAGCTACTGTACCAACAAAGAACAGAAGTTTCCATACAAATGTCACGAGATGATTGGCTTCAGCATCAGAAGTCTGACTAGTGAATTACTAATGTGATATAACAGTGGTTGATACCTTGTCTCATAACAAAGTACTAGAGAAGCATTCATTTCTCAGAATTGATTCAAAGTATTAAGTATGAGTCACTCTAACAAAGAGATAAGATCCAAAATTTTATTAATTAAAGAAGATGTGAAACAACTCAAGGTATATTTTGTAGGCCACAGCTAAAGCCAGCTAATGAGTTTTCTCATTTATTTTAGAAACTGGAGTCATTATAACGTCATTCTACAACTTGATATCGATACTATAGTCTCTTAATAATGCACTTTAGAGTAACAGGAGTCTATGCTTAGTGTTAAGCAAATACAATAATTACACAGTGTATTTTCTTTGCTACTCTCTCCTCTTTCCTTCTGGGCACCTAAAAAGCTTCACTGGCAATAATGAACTGAATCTCACAATGTATGGAAGTACATGATGAAGCTGGCTGCCAGGGCAGAGAACTGGACTCAGCATTTATGTGACTCCCAGCCCTGCGTTGCTAATGTCTCCACATGCTGGCTAACCCTCAAGTCCTCACGAGCACAGGCAGGCTGAGTCAGATAGTCAAGGGAATGACAAATACCTAAAAATGCATGTGCAGCCTAATGAGGCTCAGTATCTAGCAGGAGTTAGACCCTAAACTGGCTTTGGAGCTTTTGAAAAATCTAATTAGATGCTGCTTTGCATTGTAAGTATATGAAAGCGTTTGAAAATTCTATTTTAAGCAATTTGACCATACACATCAGCAAATTTGTAACAGGATCTGGACATGTATAAACAGCAGAAATAGCATCTCAAAGGCATATGGAGACCTGCAACTTCAACTAGTCAATTTGAAAAGAAATCCATAAAACAGTAACATTGTTAAAAATAAAGTATCTCTGAGATTCCAGAATACTGGAATATAAAAAATGAAAGCATCTGCCTCCTGTTGACTTTGCACTCCCAGTGATCTTTGCAAGTCTAAGACATTTCCATTTAAYATTTGTAAGGTGTCAGTTGTTTTCAAAATATAATCTTCATTACCCAATCTTTACGTAGACATTTGGTCTCAAATGCCTGTACATTGGTCATATATCCATGCAATATGTAAGAATGAACATCTGTATAAAGGCTGCAAGGCAATGAAGATTAAATGCTAACTTTATCTATGAGCGTTTCATAACTCCTACCAAATCAGCTGCCCACAAACCACAGGAGTTCACCACATAAGCAGATAGAAATGTTGTTTGGAAAGGACAGGATGATGATTTCCAGTTCATAAGATATTTATCCCAAGACACATTCATTCATCTGTTGCACATTTAAACGTCTGCTTTTAGCCACTTGCTGGAGCAACACTGAATCAAAAGAGCATCTCTTTCTAATAACAGCTTCATTCCACACTGACTTACAAGCAGTCACTGTGTAATCTAAAGCAGTAGAAACAAAATGTGAGTTCAGGAAGTCCAAGCCACAAGGAAGGAGATTCTGCACCAAAGATGCAGCTACCCGGGAGTGATTAATGGGAGTGCGGAGCCCAAATTCTGCAGGAGGAAAGGAAAATAAAAGGCCAAGTAAGGTACTCCCCTTTGCAAGGAGTGTCTGTCTGCAAACCTGCCTGGTGGCTGTTGAGGGCTGAGGTTCATGTGTTTCCTTAGCATATCAACAGACAGCCTTCACTCATGGCTAGGGGTGTAATCCTGGACTGGTGCAATGATAAATGAGTTTTGGTTGTTTTTAAGAAGAAAATTAATGGGAAGAATATGAAGTATCTTTGTCAGGTTTGTGGACTGATTCAGCTAATGCAGTATGAGAAACCTTTAATGATAACAATTACAAAATTAATTAAATTTAATTACAATTAAAAAAATTTTACATCGGCATTTAAAGAATACTTGGAAATAATTTATCTCAGTTTGAATGCTTTCAGACTGCTTTCAGGCATTTATTAGCTACCAATAGCCTTCATTTTTAAGCAATACGTACAGTCATGCATGAACAATTACATCCTGAGGTCTTTAATTTGATGGAGTTTATTCACAGACATCCTTCCTAGGATGGCTCGTGTTCCTGGAACATGTTACAGTTTGATCTAAACACTGTCAGTTTGGGTTCAGATTGATCACTTCCAGTAAGGAGTTCAGTAACAAGTTCCTGAAAAGAGAATGCTTCACCCTCAGAGAACACTATTCCAAATCAGTGCTTTGTGCTGCAGCTTCCATGAAGGATGTGACTGTTTAATTGGATTGTGGTGGATGCTGAAGGTTCTGAGACTGCAAGACTGATTTATTAGGAGCTTTGCAGACTAGTCCACGGCTATGTGTTCTGTTTTGATCTGCATATTCCTATGTTTCTTAAATAATTTTTGTGTTGACCGTAGCATTTACTCCTGAGCGATGCTCTTGATGTCAGTATTTCTGCTCAGCAGTCTCATTAAGCCCTGAATTGGACCATAAATTGCCTTTGACTAAGATGCAAATAAGAAAAGAGATCCTCTACCTAGTAATAACAGGTCAATAAAGTATTAATGTTTTACTCAGCCCTGAGAAGCTTATTTTGTGAATTTCTTACTCCATGATTTTCCTATCTGTTGGTTGTTGCTTTGTTGGGTTTTTTAGATGCATCTGGTCTATACCATATAAAACTAAAGCAGTATTGTAATTTAAAAATTTCTCTGACTATGTTTTCTGTCTAGTGATCTGTGATACTGACTTTTAAACTAAAGAAATTTTGCAGTAATTTTGCTAATGCCTTTATGTGAGTTTTG
Source organism: Oceanodroma leucorhoa (assembly GCA_030449065.1). Classification (NCBI taxonomy): domain Eukaryota; kingdom Metazoa; phylum Chordata; class Aves; order Procellariiformes; genus Oceanodroma; species Oceanodroma leucorhoa. The sequence goes on from JASVER010000093.1 coordinate 2,743,444, forward strand.
CTAATGTGTGGTGCTAAGCAATAAGCTAAACTGGCAGGGACCTTTAGGGAAAATCTTATATTCCCCAGGAAAAAAAAAAATCGAGTCCCAAATTATTGTCATGGTCCCATATGATTTCCTTATGCAAAATCATATGCAACATGTATACTTTCTATTGTCTTAGCTGCCAAAATCATTGTCATATGTACCACTTTGGTAGTCTGGAATAAGCATTAACTGCAGCTAAGCATACTGCTAATTCGCCCCTGCAAAATCAATGTAAGATCTTTGCCAAGACATAGTATCCCACAAAGTTGGGTTTGACATATTTTCACCATTACCAGGAAGTTCTGATTGCCTCATTAGAATATTCTGGCCACCAGAAGAACATTTTGTCAAGTGCTTCTATACCTCCCTGTCATGTGTGTAGGTAGGTTGGTATGTCGTCTACTCTTACATCACAACCTACGCACTGTTGGTGCAGTGCTCCCAAGCAATGGAAACAGATTGCTCTAATCCTTTTGTGTGGTGAGATTCCTGTCATCTTCTATTTTCCTATGTCACTTTTTAATTGCTTTAGAAAAGTGGCTAGAGGTCCCGTCAGTGATCAAGGCCCATTAAGTTAGGCAGTGCTTGAAATCTAATCTTCTGACTCCCTGCTGAAGGCCTGAAATTTGGTATTTTTCTTCTTTCTTGTGTGTAGTCTGGGCTTCCTTCCTTCACCTGGCATATGTACTGAGATGCTCTACTTGCCAGACGTTTCTTATACACACAGCTAAATCCACTAGTCTTTCAAGAATTTACTGTGAAATATATATGTCAGCATGAGGAAGTTTGGCTATAAGTCTTTAAAGGATGTCACTTCAGTTTTCATATTTTCTACCAGCTCATTCAGGAAAGAAAAGTATGAATACTGCAAATAATTTGTTTTCAGAGTGAGGAATATAGATTTCACTTATCATTCTTTAAGTCATTGTCATAAAAACATTAGTCAAAACACATCACAAAAGCCTTCCCACATAAGCCTTGGAAGACTCAATTTTTTTCCACATTGAAAGGATCCATTTTCCTTTCTGATGATCGGGAAAAAAAAAAAAAAAAACAAAAAAAAAACCAAAAACACAAAACTGCTTCTTAGGGCCTCTTGCTTACCTTCTATCTCACAGCTATGTTTTTTGCTTCTAAAGAACCTGGCTAAAATAATCTCATCTTTATTGCCAGAGGTTTTCTTATTATGTCTCCCAAAATCTTGATCAGGCGTATGTTGTTTAAACTGGCTGGGGCCAAAGCTGAAAAGAAGCAATGTGTTAAATGATTCTCAACAAAGATTTTTCATCCAATGCTAACTCTATTGCTCTGCAAGTCTGTATTTTGTTTGGCAAAGAAACTGTAATGAAGATCAGAATGATAAATACAAAAGATTATTAAGAATTTCTTAGATTTCCAAGGAAACAGAACTGGGCTCAATGTCTTGGGAAGCACAGATTGGTTCTTGGGAATAACTGTAGGTTGTACACTAGATACCTTTATTGATAGTCCAGAAAAGATTCTATCTCCAGGCAGACCTCCAGGAACAGATATGCCACAAAGGGGCAGGAACCTTTCTGCCTTCAAAGCATGTGTTGATGCTGTTCTTATCTGTACTTTCTTCCAAATAAAGGTTAAAACTCATCTGACGGTCGGTTCTTGATGCCAAGACACTTTCAACACAGTAGACTCAAAATCTGCACAATGTACAATGTTGGAAATCCTTGTTTACCTTTATTAAGTGTCCCCCCCAGGGGCATATTGGCAACAAAGCGACAGAAATATTTCCTTCCCTTCTCTTTTCCAAGTTTTTTCACTTTTCAAGTCTAAGGCCCAATCTGCTTTCATTGTGAAGTTAGTCACATAGACTTTGATGTAGATTATTTTTTAAAAACTCATAAACTGCCAAAATAGAAACAGCCTACCTTCTTTCTTAGAAAGAAAGCAGAAACTGAGGCATCACTCCTGTGTACCAGGATAAGCTATTTTAAGCAGGGAGGAAAATAGGGGTGTTAACCTGCAAAGCTACGACCTTCCCTCTCCTTCTGATCCCTTCCTGCACCCAATGTGTCCCTCTGTTCCGATAAAAGATTATCAGTAAATAATGACAGGTTCAAGAAACTGCCCCCTGCCCTTTCCTTAATGATGCTTCATTTTCCCTTACTCTGTCTCGCCATATTTTCTTGATTATGAATGCCTTGGGGCCAGGTCTGTGTGTGGTTATATGTTTAGAAAGGCCAAGAACACACCAAGTGCTACCAGAATCCAACTGTTATAGTAATTTTTATTGTTTATGATCAGCTTTGTAGTCTGGGAGTGATCAGGCCATTCTGTATTTGGCTGGAAGTTCAGGAGGGAATAGGCTGGGAAACTGCAGGTGGTGCCCCAGCCTGATCTTCTCCTCGCAGTCTAAGCCCTCAGCCTGGCATCTGTGGGACCAGAACGGCTCTGCTTTGACTGCTGTGCTGTTTGAGATATACAGAAAACTTCTGCTCCAAGACAAGCTAGAGTTTGGGGATTTTCAAAAAATGTCATGATATTTCACCTTGAAATGATGCATTTTACCCATTTTTGCAGAACTGTCTTGAGCATTGTCGCTAGTATTTTCATCAGTTTAGCTATGGATCTTCATTTGGGTCCTCTAGGAAAGTCTGGGAGCAGATGTCCTGACAGCTGAATACTCCCAGAAATTTTGCCTGAATATGCATTATTTGATTTTATTTGGTGTTTTAAACTATTGAGTACTGTATTGCTGATGTACTCCTGAATAATTACTGCCTTGTAGTCAAAATACAGATGCATGAAAAGCCTTGTAAGCAATGTGGAAAGGGATGGGTTGGAGATCTGAAATTATATTGACAGTCTTAGGATATGTATCCTGTGCCTAAGGCTTGATCCTGCTTCAACTGAAGTAACATATACCAGGGATTATAGGAGCCGTCAGTCTCAGGGTGACTGTGGATTCAGCAGGCAGAAAGCGTCCTTCTTGTCTGAAGACATTATGAAGGCCATGGCCAAATTCCTGTCCAACAGTCACAGAAAACCATAACTTGTAAATAGATATTAGAGCTTTATGATACACAGTGTGTTAGGAACAAATGTGTGCTGTTAGGTTGCAAGAAGAGTAGGGAGCACCCAGTCGTGTGAGGGCTCCTCTCAGATGTAGGTCTTTATCTCCTACGCTTGGTCCACCTGTCTCAGAGGCAGAAAGAAATCCCCAAAGGGGTACACGGGCACAGCACGTCAGCCTGGAGAAGGACAGGGACAAAGGAGGAATGAGGAGGGGTGCACAGGCTTCCCTGGCAGTCCAGGAAACCTCCAGCTTCAGTTAAGCACCGTTTATCCAAGTGCTTCAGAAGCTGTGTTCAATATGGACTGTGCCTTATGTGGACACACACCTCATATTTCATATTGATCTCATTCTGATTTATTTTCCCGTACTTACACATTTAAACTGCTGATTTGAAAACTTAGCATTTGTTCAGGAACATTCTCTGGGGACAATTAATTGAAATACAGCAAGTTTTCACTTTTCTAAAAAAATAAAGCCACATAAATGTCCTAGACCATATTCCAGTTTCTCTTAACTTTTTGCATGCTGTTACATTCCTAGAGCTTACATCTCTAACATACAGACTGCTTATGCTAGTTAGTACATGTGCTAGTGTGACTACTGACTAGATGCAACAACCTGCCATCGATTCTGCATTTATCATTATTCCCTACTAATGAAGCAAACGTTCATCTACAAATAGTTGCGTGCCCATCCCTGCTTTACAAACGGAAGGACAGGGGAATTTTTCAAGTGTCAAGGTTCATTTTAGGGAAAAAAGTCAGCTCTTAGTAATAACCTTGGCCTTGAAAAGGAGCATTGTTATGTATCTGCAGAACAGTAGGAAAAGAAACAAAAGCGCACAACATGCGATGAAGATTATCTGTAACAAAAGATTTTAAATTGCATTGTGCTCTGAGTGCTGCTGAAGGGAAAAAGCTCTTGGTGGCTGAATGAAGTGGGACCTGTACGGGGCAATGAAGGTGCATGGTGGCTGACTGCGCTGGCACCCGGCCAGCTCGCCACGGAGCACCAGCCTGCGCTGAACTGCAAACAGCACTTAGCCCAGCTTTTCTTCCAGCTTGTAACTCTGCAAAGCTCAGAGGTTTCTCACCGGTTCACTTTCACATCAGACAAATCCAGCAGGTTTTGGCTGACGTGACTTTGAGCAAACACAAAAACCAAAATGAAACTCGGGAGACTAGAAAGAAAATGTTTATGTCAAGCCCCAGCAAACCAAAACATGGCAATCTAACAACTGTCTCTGTGAAATTGTTGCTGAGAACACAACATCAGTTAAAAACATGATAAATCTTTTACAGCCTATTAATATATGCATGATTCACAGCTGCCTTGTATGTGTGTACAGAAGCCAAATTCCCTACAGAACAGTAATGTGTTGACTATCATATTTCTGGTTTATATCTTTTTACCCAGCAGAAGGACGAAATCAGTCTTTTGCAAGGAGGGCAATTTCCACCAATAGCAAGCGGAAGAGAAAGCTCTCAGCCTGACCTACATTTCTGTGGGCCCTTGCATCTATTTTTTTTAGTGCTCCACACGGTTTGGTTTAGTTTAGTGAAACTGACTTTTCAGGAAATATCATGTTTTCTATATCCAAGCACAGATTGGTTATAGATGCTGTGTTTACCATGTTCAAGTGTACTGGGACTGTCCAGGCTTCAGCAAATATACATTGTTGTTAAAAACAAGAAAATTGATGTAGGCAGAAAAACAACTTGTGAAAGTGTAAGAAAGAAAGAGAAGAGATTGGGGCAGAGAGGACAGGATGAGTGAGGCTGAAATGCGTTGTGTGTATGCACAGTTCCCAAACCTTTCAAACTAACCCTGTTTTGCTGTGTTCAATAACTTTTTGCTTTTTAACACTGCACTCTTCGCTAGTTTGCAATGTTAAAGAGGAAAAGGCAGAAGAAAAATAATGCATATACACAAGTTTTGAGAAACTTGCATCAGGCTTCAGTGAAGGTATTTCACATAATGTACTGAAGCCTTTAATTCTCAGTTGATTTTACATCTTCACAGTGGTCCTGAGCTCTGTTAAACTTGGTTGAACTTTGGACTTTGTGTGAAACAGCTGAGAAGAGAGAGGCAGCAGTAATAATAAGTCTAAGACACTTTTGTGTGCTCCCATGGTCTCTGGGACAGTCAGGACAGGTTTATTATGCAGTGTAACTTTGGTCTTTCTGAGCGCTGCTGTTTTCCAACCAGATTTTTATGCTAGCTGTGGATCACTGGGGTGCAGTGTTCCCCAGCTACAACCTGTCATGCCCTGGCTGGCTGACAGACTGTGTGTTACTTGAACCAATAGCAGTGAAATCATTGCATCATTAACTTCAGGATGTGTTACCCACTCAAGTAAGCACAGAAGGTCCCAGACAGGTTTGCATAACCTAAAGTCTGTGTCAGCACATCTTCATGGCTTACTAGATTAATTTAGGTTTGGTTCCATATGTATGTTTACAACCTCCACATCCTGACTGCAATACAGACCTACCTGTAAGTCAAGAAAGATTGATTTTGTCTGCTTGCCATCTCTCATAACTGAGGAGGACCTTATGATATCTCTAATCTAACCGGTCTCTCTAATCTAAACAAGTTTTTCCCCATCCACCTCAAACAATCTTTAAAAGGAATAATGTAACATATATGTGAAGGGAAAACATACCATGATAATTAAGATTTAGCCCAGTGGTTATGTTTGTTAATATTCAGAGTAGAGATACATGAAACTTCCCACTTGTGCTTTGAAACAGCCTCCCAAAGTTTTTTATCAGACCTATCATAACTCATGCTTGGCCTTGCAGCTGCTCAGATTGACAACATGGGTCTACCTTTGTCTATCTGTCTTCAGGTCTTAATGACCATCCCATACTATAATGGTACTATGGTACCATGCTGGAACATACCATACTACTGTATGATAGCACAGTGCTACTGGGAATTTTCTGATTAAAAGCAAGTTTTAAGTGCTTCATAAATATTTTCTACTTCTGCTCTACTGTCTGCCTGGGGCATGAGTAATTCTTGAGTTGACCACTTCTGACTCCAGATATGCTGAAATTGAATAAATGCTTATTTTCAACAAATGGCAGGTTCTTTGCTAATCTTTGCATGTCTCTGATTAATTGGTTTCTTCTTTCAAGCAAATACGTTTTTTGGCAATAATATTATTCCAAAGCTGGTGCTTTATTGCTTATTGGGGTTTTTCTTGTTGTTACTGATGCTTCTATCATTACTATCATTATTATCAGCCTTGTTATTATCATTATATTGTTATTATTACTTATTATAGTATTCTTCAATAATAACACATCAAGGCTAAGACTGAGTCACTGTAGAGAGATGCCTGTGGTGGAGAACCCATTTCTTGGTTGGTAGGGAAGTCTCTGACAATCAATTCATAGGAAACCTGTCATCCATCATAAGAAGAAAGCAGGGAATGAAAGGTACTCAGCCTGTGTGGGGAGGCAATTAAAGGAAACATGGCAGAAGTCTCTGATCAGAAGAAGTATTTGTTGATCACTAGTTACTGTTACAGTTATATTTATCTGTAAAGGAAGATGTCAGGAAAAATCTTTTAAAGAGCCTTTCATTGGCCCGGCAGTGACATTGTGCAGGATCTCCACTCGCTACCTTGAAGCAAGCTGAGTTTGGTTTTATTTTTTGTTAAACAGTGCACTCTGGGCAGGTTGTCTTAGGACAACCATTGCTATTTGTTTGACAGAGGGCTTGAATTAGGGGCCAGTATTCCAGTTCTTGAGATTAAGACAGGTCAGCTAGTGGGTGAGTCTGTATGAGCACCTAAATCATATATGGACCCTATTAGAAAGAGAATAGCAAGATCACCCTCTTGATATGAGACTGACTGTGAAAGGTTAAGAAAGATGCCTACCCTAAGTGGGAGGAGTGTTTATAATGTGCACTGGGCACAGCCTACTCCTAAACTCTTTGAATTTGACAAATACAGTGAAACATAGCACGCATAAACCAATCTGCACTTTTCAATCACTAGTGTAAAAAAGAGATGAAAAAATTGCTAGCTCTCCCAGTCATCTTCTCAAACCATCATTAACTGATTCAATTCTTACTGGCATGATGGCAGAAGTTGTTACAGCAGGAGAAATTTAGAACAGATAAGAGTGGCTCTATGCATATCTGGTAACACAAATTTCATTTCCACGTGGTCACATGAGCCTTCTGTCAAGGTTTAAATGCCTTTATACTCGTGGTTTCCAAACTCTCTTCCATCATGGCTGCGACCATATCAAACAGCAAAAACTACCAGATCGACAACTTTGGTTGTGTCTTAGAAAAGTCAGAATCATTGGGCAAATTTAATGAGCTCCCTTTTCAGTACTTGCAGTAAAAAACAATTGCGCTCTACAAGAAATGCTCATCATGAACGTTCACCATTAGTCTAAAATGTTTGGGAATCTCTGTGTTCCTCTAACTTCTAACAACTAACACTCCTCCTTTTGAAATGCAATATCAATTTCCTTTGCTTTTTAAAGCTCAAATTCTGCAAATATATTAATGTATATTGATGTTTATTAATGTATATATTTAAATGTATATATTTAAATATATGTGTATATGTATATTGTATATACATTTTATGAGTGTGTATATATATAAACATTTATACATATATACATGTATATACAAATATATAGCTGTGAGTAGCTCCTTAGGAGTCAATAGAATTAGTCACAAAGTTAAAGACAGTCAAGAGCTGACGTATTTTGATAAATCAGGTCCTCAACCTGACCCAGATGATGAAAGTATGGGGGCCAGAATTACTTAGGGCTGAAAGTTCAGCTGGAGCAGAAAATTTCAATTTTTCTATCCATTTATCTTATACGTGCTTTTTTCTGGAGCTTGAACCTTCCAATGAAAGAAGAATAATAATGAAGACATATACAGTCATTTATATTTATATTTCCTAGCATATGTTCCATATATACATTTCTATTTGCTTGGAAAAATACACTACTATATATATATGTGGAACAGAAAATGAGATGACACTGAACCTAAGTGTGAACACGTTTTATGGCAACTTGGATATTAAGTTCTCTGGATGCATTTTTATGGGAATCAACTTATGCTATCCTCCATATTTGTTTATTATACTCTGTGTTACCCGAATAGCAAGCTGCCACGCAGTGTTTTATAGTGTCCTGAGATAACATGAGTTTATAAGGGTGTTCTATAGTAAAGTGCCCATAAGTATTGAACAGCCAGTTTAGATGGTCATTCAGCTTCTCCTCACAGGTTACGCTGGAACTATAAACAGAAGGTAGTAGCAATAAATAAAACTGATAAAACCAGAATGGTGAAAAGCCTTGTGTAGGCCACGTGTAAAAAGAATACTATATGCACTCCTGCAGAATTAATAGCATTCAGAAACATCATTTAACAAATACCCTACCACTACAAAAATACTCTGTGACCATCAGCCATTTTAGGTGATTCCTGTAATGGTGGAGTTTTCAAATCATTTAATCCCAACTGACACTTCTGAAAGGCTTATTTATTTCTTCAGGCACCAAAATACCTTTGAAAATCTGACTTTGGGGAATCAATTTAAAAAAAGAAAGACTTTGACACCTTCCCACCAAGTTAGGCCTCAGGTATAATACACAGGTATCACAGGAAGCTTCAAAATCCCAGGGCAGGTGCCTAATCACATGTTAGTGGGGCTATGCACAGGTGCAAAACTTCTGAGCTGCCTGAACCCTGCTTCAACCCAGCATTAAAAATGTTCTCCCTTATTCCCTTTATGCAGGGCCCAACTGATAGGTACATTCAGAGGATACAGATGGGGCTAGTCCTGACACAAAAGGCAGCCAGAAGCAAGACTGCCTGGCTGGTGCCGTTGAATGCCTTAATGTAGTCAATTTACCAGTGGGCTGTGATATGATTATGGAAGACTGATTTTTAAATCCTTTCTTCTTGATTTGTGAGACAGGGCATGAATATGACTCCCAGGGAAGTATATGATACTCTGCTATAGCCAGTCTTCAACTTGCTTCCTGCTCTGTTTAAAGCTCAGTACAGTATTGTCCTACTCCAGCAAACACTTTAAGCTTCCTTCTTCATGCTCAGTTTATGTCCTGTGTGGGTGTATATCCCAGGCAGGTTTTGTTCGAGGGGACAGTCAGAGCAGAGACACAGGGGCCAGACACAGCCCAGGCGGGAGACACCAAGCATGTACATGCCTGTTCCCCCACGCCACATCCAGGAGCACACATCAGACAGCCCATACAGATCAAGGGAAAGCCCAACTACCAGAAATGGGGTTTACAGAAGACACTCTGCTGAGGTCCAGTCTGCCAGCAGGAGATGGTAAATACTTTTCCCTGTGACTAGGGCACCCCTATTCACATTGCAACCATATTCCTCAATACTGTTTCTCCCAGACGAGTGCTTTCATCCAATCTCTCAAGGTGCTGGTGATGGCAACCATATTTGCACAATACCTTAACTGCTAAAGCTGAACCGCAGGTCGTTTGAAAGCAAATTGTTGTCTTTACAAAGCTGTTGTAGCTAAGAAGACTTGGAAGGGGTCTAAGACCAAGTCAGCCAAAGAGGCAGAGCACAAGAGAAAGCATGTTTCTGCAGCCAGTGCCTGGGAGGAAGTCACAGCTTTTGACCTCCTCTCCTAGGACTGTTTCTGTACTTGCCATTAAATGATCATTAGGTTTGGTGCCGATGGGGAAAGAGTTAAGTGCTGAGTGAAAGCAGACACAGCTGACAAGGACAGAAATAGGAAGAATGAAACAATGTAGGGCGCGTGCGTGCGTGTGCGTGTTTGTTTAGGGGGGGTTATTACCTGTGCTGGGACTGGCGTGGTGCTATTGGAAACCCAAGGCAGAATGGAGGGGCTTTGTATCTTTGAACAGGGGCTTGGTAGGGACAGTTGGCTGTGTAATGCAAATAATATTAAAACATAGGTGGAGTTTTTTTTCCTACTAATGACTTGGTCAGTTGTTAGGTGGCCAGCTAGTGGGGAAGTGAGGGAGAGGGAGAGGGGGAGGGGTAATGCATGACTTTACAGACCTAGAGATATGTCCTGTTGAGTGGAGCTTAAGATTGCATATGCCTCTTACTCAAAATGTGAACTGCAGACTGGATTAGATCAGGGAATGTTAGCCACGTCCAATGCAAAGTATGTTTTGTTTTGTTTGGTTTCTTTTAAAACAGAGAGAGGGAGCATAAGTTCAGGGAGGTAAGTGAAAGTTCAGTGAGATTTCTCCACATTCATGAAACCTGAGTTCACAGTAGAGCTATTGAGTCACATACAGATGAGGATCTTGCCTGGTCAGTAAAAAAAAAAAAAAAAGAAAAAAGAAAAACGAACCCCTTTCCCCTGTAAGTTCCTTGATGTTCAGTAGGTGTGGTTGGGTGAAGACATACCAGACCAATACCAACAGCTGCATGGAATCTTTCCACAACTGAAAGGTGAATAATTAACTCTCTTATAACTTCAGCCCCTCAGGGGGAGGTGAGTCACTAGCCCGATTTAGAGTTATGTTATCTTGTAATGAACAATAAGAGGGAAATCTATACTTGTCTTGACAGTTGCAGTGAGACATCAATGATCTGTGCCCCAAAAACCTCAGGAAGGGAATTGATCAAAATGCACCTCTAAGAAAATAACTGATTTTGTACATACAACTCATCAGTGGTTCAAGAAGATAATTTTTTTTCGTTAAGATCATTTTTTCTAGGCATATGAAATTTCCTGAGTATGACGCTAAGGCTTAGACAAGAAAGAAAAGAATGTGTTGGTTTTAACTGGCAACATTGTGCCAGTACCTAATATCAGATACAATCAGGGTGGGAATTAATTTACTTTTCTGAGTCCAGTCATGCTCATACTGTTGCCTCTGGACTCTTGGGATGGAGGGAGGAGTCCACAAACGGCAAATATGAAAAAAAAGCCTGTGTTAGGTGACTTAAAAACCTACTAATAGATTTTTTCTGAAGGGTTTGAATGTCCACTGGGAAATCTCCAGCAGGCTGCAAATCTGGAAAGCTTGACAAATCTTTGCATATATTAACTGTGCCCACGTGACAAAGGCAGTATAAATTGTTCTTCCTCATATGGAGGGAAACAAGACAGGAGCCCTTGGCTCCTAATCCTGCACAAAGCACAAGGCAGTGCCCTTGCTGCTTCTTCTGGGGCTGCAGCCTCTTCGTTAAGATTTTTAGGGCTCTGCACACGATTCAAGTTCACAAAGTGGCTGGTAGACAATACCCATGGATTATTCTTTATTAAACCTTGCAAAAGACAAGTGACTTTGTGCCTTCTCCTCCCTCCAGCTAAAATGTTGGTAGATCTGATATGACTGTTCCCATTTGGGGGGTTCAGGACTAATTAGCTCCACAGTATGACAGCTATAGAGGGACATCAGCCTCGTTTGTCATGTCAGTGTATCATGCAGTCATGTTCTGATGGAAGGAGCACCTCTTGGTTTTTTTCTTTCCTCCAGCCAGTTTAGAAGGAGCATTGAGTGACTCAACAGGGAGCTGTGTTTGTACCTTCTCAGCAAGAAATGAAGCCAGCTCCCCATGTGAGGGGAAACAAGTGACCCGAATGAGTGAATGAGAGGTTTCTTAAAGTTTTGGGAGGGGTTAAAAGAAAAATAAAACTTGCAAAGACTGGTTTAAACTGTGCTGATTTCCAAGGAGCTATGCCCCCTCCATTGTCTCAGTAAAGAGTGTTTGCAACAGTACACAATGAAATATGTAATTCCATAGGAAAATTTAAAAAAGGAAATAAAAGAACATAAACAACAATAGTCTGGATCAAAGCTGCTCATCAGATCTTAATCCTCATTAGCGGGTATTAATTTTGATGACTCTATTGCTGACTAATTAACAACTATAAAAGAGAAAACTTTCCCACATGCTCCACCATGCTCCATCTAGGGTCAACAGACTGTCACTGGGCATGTTTTAATTATTGCTTTGTCATCATCATATCTTCAGTTCATTACTGCAGATGGTCTAGATCTGCTGCAGAAATCCTTGTGATCAGTTGTAATGTTTTTCTTCCATGAAAATGAGAGTAGCCAGTGCTTAGAAATGGAAGCCAAGATGCTAGAGAGTGATTCAAGAACAAACAAAAATTTTCTATTTTAGAGTAGAGCAGACTAGAGTGCAGAGGGCTTCCAGGATAAATATGCATCTTAGCAGGTTTCAGAAGAGTAAAGCAGGATACCTTTAAGAAGCTTTTGCTGATTTTTTCCTTTGAGGAGGAGGGAAGGAAGGGAGGAAGGGAGGAAGGGAGGAAGGGAGGGAGGGAGGGAGGGAGGAAGGAAGGAAGGAAGGAAGGAAGGAAGGGAGGGAGGAAGGAAGGAAGGGAGGGAGGGAGGGAGGGAAACATGCTGGAAGATCACAGAGAGCCTAGTAAAGCCAAACCAAGTCCCACCATTGTATAAAATGAAGCTCTAAGCCTTGGATGTAGATTTGTTCTATTTGACCATAAATATGTAGTGAAAAGCAACACACATCTGAAGGCTCTACACAGTAATGAAATAATCATTTCAGCTTGTTCACTCCAAAAATACCTCTAAATGGGACAGCCAAGCAAGATCTTTGCTTAGAATTGTCCCACTTACTTGTCCAAGCTGGAGTTTGATCCCTGAGGAAGTCCAGCCATGCTGCTTGTAACACACTCTTACTTCAACTGATATTTCAGTGACTTGTTTTCTCCCTGCAGTTCAGACAGTATTTTTTTTAGCCTTGACAGAATGGCTAGACTAAGTAATCCACACAAACAGCTGCTGCATGCAATGTGATCTTTTCCCCAAACCTTTTTAACAAAGACTTCTGAACTGTTCCTTAGTTTTGGATATGTTGGAAATATCCAGAAGCTAAAATCTCTCAATATGAATGTAATTGACATATCAACTGTCTGACCATACTGCTTTTAGCTTGAGAAGTGTCCCAAGAAGATTAACAAGAGCTCCATGTTCACAAAACCACTCCCTAATCAGAAAGCAATCATCAGGAAAATACCTCTGCTTCAAACCACTTTTACAGAGGATTTGCTTCCTTAATATCAGTGTTCTTGCCTGTAGTGAGAAGAAAGATGCTACTGATTTTTGGAGCATGAGCTTTGGAAACTTTCAGACTTCATCAAAGATAACATAATTAGGATTTTTCATTGTGATGAATTTTATAACTTGAAATTATTTTGTTCTTTGTCGATCATAGGAATTTCTGTCTAACAAAACACCTATATGAGCCCAAGTAATATTAAAGTAAGTGTTGAAAATATTGAAAATATAAAATAACATTAATGGATCCAGGGAGATTTGAAAAATGGACAGGAGAAGAGAAATAAAGGGTCATTCTTTAAAGAGGCCTATGAATATAAGGGAAAACACATTCAGAGGAAGGGAGGAATTTGGAAAACAGTCATTTTAAAGAAGTCAAGAGGTGAGAGTCGACAGAAAGTTAGACATGTATTGGGAACAGGATGTAACATCCAAAGGGGTAATGCATCTGTGAATTGCATAAGCAAGGGTAACATCCTCAGTGGGCAGTATGGCAAAAGTCCTTTTCTGAACATTGCAGGTATTATTCCATCCACAACACTCCACTACACTTTAGGAACTTATGTCCTGAAAAAAATCAGTGTAGTGGAGAGCAGTGAGGGAACAATAAAAAAGAGTAGAGGTACGGAGAATTGATTTTAATAGATGAGATTAAGTACTAAATCTGTCAGATTTTCTTAACTGGGAAAAAAAGGCCACATGGATAAATATTTTAAAGGTATCTAATAGGAAAGGAATTATTTTAGGATGACCAAAATGCTAAGAAAAGGAAAGGAGGATGAATGTGACAACGAGGTGTATCAGACTGTGAAATGGTCTCCTGTGGGATGAGAGAAAAACCATTCTTCTAGTGAGAACGACTTTAAACGAGATTGGATATAATCTTAGTGACCAAAGGGGCAGCTGGGAATATCAGCTGTTTTGGAGATTTTGTAGGCAAGGATCCAAATAAAATAATTTTATGAAGGCCTTATTTTTTGCTGAGCCACACCCCCTTTCTTCTTCTCAATAAGATCTGTCAGCTAGTGGAGTCTCTGTCAGTGCTCTGCTATTGCTGGCCATGCTGTGAGTTAATTAGGAAGGAGGTGTACAGCTGAACACTTTGCCCCCTAAATCTCTTCCTGCCCAGCATCCCTAAATAAAAGTAATGAGGACCACTGTTGCATGGCAATAGCATTACTTTGCACTATGTATTTCCACATCCTGTACTCTCCCAGGCAGTCTGCCTACTGCAGGTACAACCCCCCAAGGAAACTGGAGAGTCAGAACCACCTAGGTAATGCCAGTAAGCTAAACCTTTAGGCATTTCTTTGCTTTGATCCAGAGAAATGCATGTGCTGTGCTGTTTGTACCCTCAGAACAAATGGCAGTCTTGGGAACTAGCATGGATATTTAGAGATGGTATTTAAATAACATCACTTGGGAAATTCCCACTGCTTAAGAAAAGACTAACTAAAACAAGAGTTTTCTTTCCCAGAAGGCTGAGACAGGTATAATGAGAATTAGCAGGCATAATTGATATCATTTCTGTATCCTAGAGGATCATATGAGTCATCTTCCTAGTCACGTCCTCCCTGTTCTTAGTACTGATCAGAGTGAAAAAGTTGCTGTGAAGTGTAAAGAGGTAATATAAACATACTGGGTGATACAAGCAACTGACTGCAAACAAATAACTTCATTAAGCCATGCCCATAATAATACCTCACTTTTATATAGCACTTTTCAACTGCAGGTCTCAAAGTGCTGTACAGATGGAAAAATTCAGGAGGTATAGTGGCTTGTTTGAGGTCATTCAGGCAGACAATGGCAGCTCTGGGAATAAACCATGCCACAGTGCCTCGCTTTGCATTATAAATGCCCCTCCTGTGCAGTCCTGGAAAGGATCACTGCAGCGAGCCTTTGGAGAGGGAGAGTGTGTAGCTGGAGCTGAAATAAGCCTGAATCTGATCATAAGACCACTGTGAATTAGAGAGGCCAAATTCCACCCTAATGTGCAATCTCTCTTAAAATCAACTGGAGCTTTATATTTAAGTATTTCCAAGGTTTTCCTTCCCATGGTGTCTGAGCACGAGCAAAATTACATCACACTAAAACAATCTCTGAGGATGTTTCCTTACTACTTTTTCCTATTAGCCCTAAGAGCCACTAGAGATTGTTTTATTTTTATCACTCCTTTTTTTTTACTTGCACATAAACACTGGGCCTAATTCACTAATCATGGTGGAGAAAGGAGGAAAGGATTATTTACTATCTAAAACTACAGTAGTGCAGTGATGCCTCAGGCCTAGTAAGTACAAAAACCAGCAAGAAAAGATTTCAGTTTTGACTATGTATATAATAAAAAAAGTGTGGAAAAAGAATTCTGCAGACATCCAACATACCCAGTTCATGATAAGAGAAGCTAGGCACACAATATCCACAAACACTTCATGTGATTAAAAAAATAAAAGACACACTATGAGAGGAATCAAAACACAATATATCATAAATTCCAAAATGGTAAATCCCATTAGGCCTTAAATTTGGAAGGTAGAATATATCCTACAGATTCCTGGAAAGGAAAAAAAAAGAGGTGCTGGTCCTGAAGCCACAAGTCTAGAGTTCCTTGCTGGCTCAGCTGCAGGCTCCCTCTGTAATCTTGGGCATATTGCTTTACTCCTGTTTCCTCTCCCACATTGTGGGTGTGCCTACATTGCAGTCAAAGTGGGATATTAAAGCTCATCAGCCCAACTGAACTGGCTTTAACCGAGTTAGCTTAGGTACTTTTAGCAATGCAACTGTACTGTGGAGTTGGGTACGGACTAAATTCTTAAGGGTGGTTATTAAACTTGGGAGGAGTAGAATCTGAACATTATCAGACGAATCCCATTCATCTAGATTTCACACTATTCTTTATTTTCTGAAAGAATACTTTTTAAAAAAAAAATGTATTTTCTGATTAACAGTAGAAGCTGAGCCAAAAAAAAAAAAAAAAAAGATGATGGTTGAAGTTTTCAGTCATTTTAGGGATTTAGCCACATGCTTCACATTAATGTGAGAGTGCTGCTCTGGGATACAGATCTTAAGAGTGGGATATTTGTTCCTGAACTTCATCCAAATCTTATTGTAACTAGGGTATGAAATGAGATGAGTTAGTCTTCCACAGGGGTAAGACCAGCTGAGAAAAAGCGTGTTTCAGAAGTGTGAAGACATTTTAAAGGGAAGTTGCTTATTGTTATTTCAAAGTCTGGCCAGCTGGTAAATATAATTGTATTAGGCTGACATCATATACATTTTAAGAAAACACTCATGTATTGTGGAAGAAAAAAATTATCTACCTTTTTTATGAAAGCATAGCAGCAATATAACTTCGAGCTGTAGATCAGTGTCAAAAGCAATAACACAGTCTGGTATGGCACTTCCCCCCCACTCGGCTAAATGGCTCTTAGGTACTCTTAAAAACAGCGTGATAGTTAAAATACAAATAATGGGTATTAGATGGAAATGATAGTTGCAAAGTACAAACACATGTAAGAGAGTTGCTTTAGAAAGTATAGTGAGAGACAGGGTAAGAGGAAAAACTTTATTAATGTCAGAAAGATACAGTGAAATATTTAGTGCACACATGTTTGGGATAAGAGTTGGGATGAGGAGCCAGATGCTCAGCTGGTGAATGATGCAGCTCTGTTTAAATCAGTGGGACTATGCTGATTTACATCATCTACAGATTTTGCAGCTGGTTTTGATATGCATACAAACTTTCAAAGTTATCCGGACTTACCTACCCTCTACTCTCTGGAAACAAGGCTGGAAGTCTGATGGGATAAGGATTCTCAAGGAGATCTCTTGCGTTTCTGTGGGCTAGAAACATGGTGCAGACAAGTATTATTGTGGTTAGGACAGTATTTCCACATTTTCCTAGCCCCGTGGGAAATCAAAATGCTCACTAMAAGCGAATAATTAACCTAACTTTGTAAGCCTTCAAGAAGCATTCATTCTTGTATGATTCAAGCCGTATTTTATATGAATCAGTGTTCCCCTCCCTACTTAAATGTAGACACGTTATTTCTGTGGTCTGGAAGCTGAGATCAGATTTCACCCATAATGATTTTAGCTGCCACACAGCTCATCAAAATTGCAATTATAAATACCAGTGTTTTTCTTTTTCTGGAATGTAGACTGCATCATACAAGATCCTGCCAAAAGATGCAAAATTAGCACTGCAATGGGTATATTTGTGCAACCTCCAGGGAAGGACAATTAGGGAATGAGGAATAAGAGGAGAGAGGGAGTTGACACTGCCCAAATGACCAAAAGTCTAAATCATCTTTATATCCATCTCCTGTGCTAAGAGCTTTTGATTCTGCAAAGCCTTTGCTCAGAGAAACCATGCATCAACCTTAAAGTGCTACCAGTTTGCACATAGCAAGTTTTGAGCTGATTAACAATTGCCCAGTAATGTTCATTGGTGCAATGAGTGCAGTGACAAAAATGCTAGATTTTGCTTCTCTCTTTTTCTTTCTTCCTTAAACAGCGTGTCACTAGTGTGTCCCTACAGAGCTTCTGTACCAAATGAATCAGGCTAGAGTTAGGACAGCTATCCAAATTCACTTGGAGACTGTCTGTCAACAAGAAGCAGTTGTAATGTTTCTCTCCTGTTTACATTCTACCTGTGCTGGCTTGTATTAGAATTAAATCTCCATTGAATCTATGACAGGTGTAGCAAACATACGGTAAATAATACCAGACTCCTTAGCACTCTCACTACAGATGGAGGAGAGATAGTGGAAGCATGAGCGGATCAGACAGACATACCTGGAAGTGCACTGCTATTGATCCTGCCTCCAGCTTAGGGCTGGTCCAGGGATGGCTCAGTTCCTCATTCCATTCCGTGTGGAAATCAAATATACATTTCCCATCTGTTCTTTCTGAAGCAGTAGCTTTACTTTGACAGTGCTTTGAACCATCTCCCAGTCTGCACGAAAAATTCCGCAGTGTGCTCTGTTTAATCATGCTCAGAGATTTTTGGGAAATAGCTCTGATGATTAGTTCCAATATCATTAGGAATGGTAGGGCTATGCTTTTACATGTAGAATATATAACTTTTCCAGATGCACAGACTTTTATAAAATGACCAGCTACAACATCAGTAGGAAAGCAAGAGAATGGGGAAGAATGTTTATAAAGATTTTAATCTCTAGAAAAATAAAGACGTCTGTGAGTGCTCAACTCAGCTACTCAGTTTCCAGCCCAGATGGGAGACAGACTTACAGGACACGGTTCCGGAAAGTTTTAGCACTAGCTGAAAGGCTATGAGGACTTTGATTTACTCACACTGTAGCTAATGGAAATTAGAGGCATGGGACACAGTTTGTTGCATTTGAGGAAGAACAAGTCTGAACTACAATTTGTCTGAAGACTTCAGATTCTCACTCAAAAGTATTTGTGCAGTGTCTGGCTAGCCAAGTAGTTTCGTACGTTAATTGAATTCAGCAGCTCTATTAATGCAATTGGAAGGTAAAATAGTACAGATGCAAGGGTTCAAATATATTGTATAATTTCAGTAAACCAGAGGACTCAAGTTATTGAATATGAAATAAAGTTATGTCTGTCGCTATGATTTTACTCCTTGCTTCTTCATGATGACTGTACCAGCCAGACTGTGGAAATCCAACCAGCAGTTCCATTATCTGGATTTTCTCTGYACCACAGAGGGTTTTGTTTGGTTTTTGTTTTAAATAATTGGATGCTATTAAGTTGGTTGTAAAAAAAAATCGTAATTTGTCTATTAAAAGTCACTGAACATATTTTCCCTCCAAATCAAAGTAATTGTAGGAAAATGTGAATATTTTGTGTGTCTGCCTGCTTTCCTTTCATAAGCAATTGTTTAAAAAATAGAAGGTTTATGTGGTAATTCTGGAAGACGTTTGATATGCTGCTACATAAACTTGTGATTGAGAAAACAAGTAAGTGTGGCCTACACAGATTAAAATGGGTTGACTGATAAGCATTAACCTACAACTGTAATCAGAGAATCACTGTTCCTTCTGAAGTCACTCTACAGTCTGTTCTTTGTTCCTCTCTCATTAGACATCTTCTGTCATTAACCTGAAACAAAACACAAAATTCCTACCCTTAAAATTTATAGCCCATGCAAACATTGGAGCAGTGATAAATGACAAAAAGAGAGAAGTCATTGATGCAAATAAATTCTGAATTATTTGGTGCTGCATGGGCTAGAAAACCATACGTATACAGCCAAATACAAAATCACGCATGTATGAAAAGAGAACGTATTTAAAGGAGATGGAGACTCCAGTTTGGTAAGCAACAAATTAAAAAAGATAGTGTGTGATCTTGGAAGAAAATCAGCTGTTGGGATAGACAGCAGCATCCAAGTTATCTGCCTGGGCAGACTGCACACCTTTTGTGAATGACAGAAAAGAACCAGCCTTACCTGCCAAATGGCTGGCACGAGCGTGCACGTGCATAGCAAGTAGGCTGAGGGAAGCAGACACGAGAATTTGGAGATTTGGGGGAGCACTGGGCAGCTGTGCAGGCAGCAGAGCTGGGAGGCACTCGCAACCAGCAGCATTAAGCTTCTGCTCCCCATGTGGCTCCCTGGGTAAGCTCTGGTTCTGTGACCTGTAAAATGGCTGCGTGACTTCAGGGCCACCTGGAGAGCTGGCACTGGGGAACACGCTGCCCTCCTGCCAGTGCAACTTGCCCAGCCTGCAAATAGCTCTGAAGTTTCTCCAGAGAAAGTGCTGGAGGGCCACAAACTGAAGTTATCCCCCAAGATTGCAAACACCCCACAAACCATGGGCTGAGGTCTCCCGCAATACCAGAAGTACCCTTGCATGTATTACTAAAGGAATCTCCAGCAGGAAGTTACTTTATTTCTTCTGAAATGAGTGTGCCTGGTTTTTTGGAATATTGAGTAGGACTCATATGACCTAACTTAGGTCATCCACATAGAATTATTCACCTTGGGTTTCCTTACAGTAATGAGTGAGGAATAGGCACTTTTATGGTGTGATACATTTAGGGGAGACTTCTGAAATCTATCAGATTAACTCCAACCTGAAAGTGACTGTCTCTCTTCAGTGACATATAGGGACTCTTGAGTGAGTAGGCCACATTTGCTCAGTTTGCTCCCACCCACTATGTCTTTTCCAGTGTACACAATTCTGGCAAAAAGTGGATATTTCAGAGAAGATTGCAGAAAGAACCATGAGAATGAATATGCAATTGGGAAATTTATATTAACGAAGTGTAGGAGCCCACACTGTTCTGCTTAACCAAAAGAAAATTAAGAGTCAGTCTGATTATATTCTGTAAATCCATAACATACCACCAACCATTAGCTCTTCAGACACCAGTGTAAGAGGCTACATTAGAAGACAGCAGAAATTCAGAATAGAAACAAGGAACACACTCTTAACAGTGAAGCTAATTAAAATGGCAAYAGTTTAGCGAAATTAACCAAATATTAACATCACACCTTTCTGCATCACATAAAACAAGGAAGACAACAGGAAAAGACACAAATTAAATAAGATCTAAGTGCTGGGCAGGGAAAAATGATACTATTATGTATCACCACCTGAGAAATCCTAAATCAAATCTCAATGAGCTCAGCTCACAGTTTTTGGAAGTTTACCTACTGGACTTCTTTTCTAATACAGAAAGAGCAATTTTACTGTTCTGGAAAGAAAAGCCTTGTGTAGAGGTGTAAGCCCCAGTCAATGAGCCAGAAACACTTTGTGACTAATCCAGTTTTGTCTCTAACTATTTCTGTTGCCTTGGGCAAGTCACTTAAACCCTAAGCTAAGAACATTAAAAATTTAAGAGCTATATTGATGCAAAGTATTTTTATTTTCAAAAACTTAATCTGTCAAAAGCCATCAGTACAAGCAGTGAAGAGAAGTCCAGCCTTGCAAGTTCCATAAGGAATTTTGGGAAGTCACAAGCAATGGCAAAGCCAGAGTACATGAATTGGAAAAGGGGGTTTTGAATCAATCTAAGCAGGTTGGGACTTATACTTTAACTCATTAAGTTTTACTCATCTGATAGAAGGTCAGATATTTGCTCAGCAGAGTACATAGCGAAGGTTTGTGTAATGAGGGGAAAAATCCTACAGCATGTGGTTGTCATTCCAATTGGGTGAAACATAAAAATTACAAACCTGCCATGGGTACACCAAAAAACTGGAACAAAGGCTGACTCTTGAAAGCTTTAACATCCTCTCACCAGGAAAGAATTAGAAAGAGTCGAGCTAGATTAAACATGATAATCTAAATTATGCTCCTGATTACATGCATGTAARTCTGAAATAACATAATTTAAAGACTTATTTGGGACTTAAATTGGTGTCTCTGTAAGCCTGAATTTTGGCCAGCTTTTATTTCAGCTGGGAAGAAGAAAACATGTTTATAAAATCTGAGCAGCCTATAGTTTATCTGCCTTTAAAAAGACACACACTGCGTGCAAGCCAGTAACAGACTTCCAGCCTTACTGAGATGCTGCATTGTACTGAATAACATATATTGACAACAGCATATAGTCTGGTAGCTGGAGAACAGCTTATTATGTTCTCCTGTCTCTGTATCAGTGCCAATTCAAAGGCATCTGGGCAAGCTGATAATACCTATAGATTGTGCTGAGCTTTATGAAAGGACATGTTTCTCTCAAAAAACAGCTAGCAGAAGCAGCCAGGTTAGCGATATGGAACTAGGAGGGTGCACTGTTTTCATGGCCTGCTTCAAGCATCTTGTCTGACCATGGGCAAATCCCCGAGATTCACCTTCATCTCATCCAACTCATGGCACTTAACAGAGTCTTCCCTGGAGTCCGGCTGTCCTATGGCCCTCAGAGGGAAAGAGGGACAGGCTGTCCTGCATGATGATAAAACCCAGGTACATCTCAAGCACCTTCTGGCAATGCCTGATTTTCCCTCCTGAGTACAAGCCATCACCTAAGACTTTCTGACTTAGGTGCTATAAATGGCATGAAAGCAGGGTTGCTGGCTGATTTGATTGCTCAGCTGTACAATAGAAATAATAGGATCTGACAAGGGAAATGTGAAGATACAACAGAGACTGTGAGGAGCTCAGATGTTATGATAATAGATGTTGTACATGACCTTAAAGTAGATAAATATGAAACGAATTATTCACATATCTTTCATTAGTCCATCACAGAACCATTCTGATTCCAACACAGCTGCAATGACCTACACTTTTTTCAGCTGTTCCCCCTCCTTTGTTTTTTCTTTTTATCTTTTGTTTGCATTTAATGTGTTTTCAGGGATAAATTTTCGCTAAAGACCTATTATTCAAGAATAATAAAAAAAAAAGTAATAACCTTTTCTTTCCAATGAACCCCAGGAAATGTTCAGGTTTCCCTCTCCCCGTTTTAAAACCTCCACCCTAGGAGTGAGTATATACAGCACATGTGAAGAACGTCTGGATAATGAGTAATTCTGAGTCATGAATAAAGCTTCCAGATTTGCAGTTTTGGCAGCTGGGAGTAGGATTCCCTGTTTGTACTTTGTCCAGTCCTTCCCTTCAGCTTTTCCCCTTCAGACACCCTGATTCTGTAGACATATTTAGCAAGCAGATCCTTTTGTCTACGTGAAGCTTTACTGATATCAGAGGATACCTCCAGGAACCCAGGCAACCTGCTCACCACTTCAGGATAAGCAGCTTTTGCTTTCTTCARTATTTCAGCTGCTAAAACACAAACAGACGCCTAAGTGCCTAATTCCTACTGAAAGCAATGAGGGAGGAGTGCTTAGGCAAGTAGATAGGTGCCCAAATGGTGTTAAAACCAAACCTTTTCATACCCTGAGGTGTGGCCCCCTGTACCTTTCCATAGCCCACCGAGGCTGCTTCTGTCTCACATGTGCTATGGGGTGCTGGCTGCTATCGAGCAGTTCGTGCTGGCCTGTACAGCCGTCCAGACGGCCGCGGGGACTGATGGCTCAGTGGCTTGGCAGCTGCATTTCTAGCAATGCTTTCACTCAGGCTTCTGCAGATTTTGGATGATGAATATAAATCATTGCTGCTTTTTATGAAATAAATTGGCAATCTGAGCCCACTTTACATATGACCATACTACAAAGCCATCCGTAACATTTGCTGATATGGCAAGAATACACCCTTTTCAGTCATGTCGTTATGATTCACATAGCCAATTGTGTTCTTGTTGGCAGTTTCAGCAAAAAGACCACACCACAGACTCGTGGTGGGTATAGGGTGAATGAAGTAATCCCTAAATCCAGCTCCTTCAAGTCAAGGCTCACACATACTGGTGAGGAAAGGATAGAAAGATTTGCAGTACTACAGTGGGTAAGTGTGTGAATGCACAGAAAATGTATTTTCCATCAAGTGTCTAGAGCACCAGCCATAAGCCCTTTAACA
This sequence comes from Oceanodroma leucorhoa, assembly GCA_030449065.1. Classification (NCBI taxonomy): domain Eukaryota; kingdom Metazoa; phylum Chordata; class Aves; order Procellariiformes; genus Oceanodroma; species Oceanodroma leucorhoa. The sequence goes on from JASVER010000093.1 coordinate 2,766,996, forward strand.
GTCAGCCAGCTAAAGACTGCATAGACGCAAATATCAGCATTGRTTTTGGTGAAGGAGATCTTTACTTGGGGAAAGGCAGCTCCACTGCCTTTCAGGGTCACCGTGTATTTGGCCTTTGCTAAAGGAAAGTCCATAATCTTACACATGTGGGCAGTTCTTGCTCCAGGAGAAAAGTTGTCTGCCACTCATTAATGTTAAGAGCATATAATTTCCCTCGTATGACAACTACCCTCCGGTCTAGTTGTCTGACAAGGCCAGTTCCCCTCATTCCCATCCATGTGCTGCCTGATGGTTTAGGATGCTTTTGCCTGCCACCTCAACTCCCATGCCTGAAATGCAATGTAGGCAACAGAGCAGGGACCTGATGCCCTTGGTCTCTCCATGCAATATGCCTAATTCCAACAGGAAAGAAACTACAAAAATCCGCATAACAAACTTAAAGAAAAAGTGCAGCCAAGCAATGACTGTTCCTCTGCTCTCCATTTCAGTCAACGGAAGGGAAAAAGCATCCACAGGTTGTGAAAGAAGGATCCCTCACTACTAATTTTAATACTATAACTGTATTCCTCTGTTGAAGTAAAATACTTGATGGCTCCTAAGTACTGTAAATCTGGACAAAATAATACAGTAAGCAGATACACTTTGTGTGTGTTTCAGTTGTTCCTTAACTATTTCCTTCAGACTGAGAACTCTAGGGTCAATGCAAGGTCAAGTCATAGCTGAGTCAGTCCGTTCATGTGACACAGCAGCCCTTAAAGAAAGTAGCCAGGGAAAAGGGGCTCAGCCTTCATTCCTTACTCACTGGCTACAGGCATTTAAAAGATGCAATACCTATCTACATTAGTGAGAGCTGCATCACACAGGGTGGACACATGGGAATATTTTGACCTAATTAAGAATTTTCCTGATCCAAATCTGGAGGTTGGATGATCACATCTGGGTGTTCTCCATAAGGGAGTTCATATTCCAGGGCGGATCAAAGGCAGCAGACAGTACGACAGCGCAACACATTGCATGCTGTACAGCACAGGGAAGGGCTCTCACCATGAGACAGCTTGTGGTGGTGTGCCCATCACTCAGTCACCACCCTTACCTCCAAGAGAAGGGTTGGAAAAGCTATGTCATTTGAAGCACATGCACTGTAGCTTTTAAGCTCGTCAGCTCATAAAATGAGCTGAACTCAGCTGAGGGATTTCCACCTCTGTTGTCTTCATTAAGAGTATAAAGCAATAAATAATTAAACAATTTGGAAAATTATCATAAACCTATACTAAATAGGAAAGCAGACTTTTTTAAAAGTACCATTAAAAATTTGCCATTTGTGACTCAGTGATAATGATGTAATGTGTCACACTGAAATACCACAAAAGCAGTGTTTGTTCCCAGATCTATTAATGTTGTTAGCACTAGATGAGGTTCAGTGATAAGTGCCTGCCTTAGGAATTGCCTGCATCTTAGTCACTCAGTTCCAGGAGGGGTGATCCTGTCATTCTAAAATAACCACCCACATTCCCATAAAATCAATGGAGAACAGTTGGGGTCTTGAAGACATCTTGTAAGAGATTCAGTCCAACTAAATTAGCTGTCTGTGTCTCCACTGATCCTGTAGAGACTGTAAGCATGTGGCCTCATGGGAGCTGTTTCCAGCCAGAGGAAGGGCCATCAGGAAGGTCCTGGGTCCCTGTCAGTCTGAGAGGTTTGGTCACAGCTCCCACGACTGAGACAAGTCACTTACTTACCCAGCAGGTTCAAGCATGCACTCCCCACCTTTTGAAAAATGCAAAAGTAAATGGGCTAAAAGGACAAATGGCTCTCCCCTCATAGGGATGAGACTGGGGATGTACAAAAATAAACCAGAAGAATTCAGCTAGGAGTAAATATCAAAAGCCTTGGTCCGTTCTTAAGTTTGAATTAGAAACTTATAGCCTGATCTWCTTCTGGCCCCATATGTGTGCATTTTCAATTTTGACAAAAGAGCATTGCACCCAAATAACTACGTATTCAAATGGTTCACATCTTGTCAGGATCAGGAGAGCATGAGAACAATCTCCTAAACAAGAGGTCACTTTATGAAGATAACTTTTGAAATCAACCACAAAGCCATTTCAAATTACCAGACTTCTTTGGTTACTTAGGGAAAACGTAGGCAGCCTTCCCACTGGAACCTATACAGCACTGGAGTTAGAGCAAGACATGGGCACTTATGTCCTTAGTATATCTGTGAGAAGATGTGGACAACTGAAGTTAGGCACCTAAGAAACTTGCAGGCCAGTCAGGGAGAAGTTCATTAGATCAATGCACCTTGACAGTGATGGAAAAACACAGTAATCGTTATATTATCTGCAACATAGGCAGATTTTATCTATGTCCCAGTTTGAATGAGATTTTGGATGCTACCTTCTTGTTATTGTTTATGTACATGAAAATAGCATTTAATTGATTTATATATTGCTATTAACTACTTGCATTTCCAACCACATCAGAGATGAAGATATTGTCTTGGTAAACACCGCACAAATAGCATTACCTACTTTGGGGTAAAGTTTTTTGGTTACTTTTAGGGTGAATTATTCTTAAATTCTTYTAGAATTTTGAACATTTTATTTACTTATCTTTCTACAGATAAGATCTTCGGCATGAGCTGCTTAACTAGGACACATTGGAAGTTTATAACTCTCTCTTGAATAAAATGGTGTTTTTTTCCTCCCCAATGGCATCTAATAATGTGTCCATAAATCTTTTCAGTTCCATTAATTAGGTCTGTATTGTATTACTGTTTTCAATGCTCAGGGCTGATTCTTTTGCCATTACTCGTGTTGGATGTCACCTTACTCCATGACCAATAGAGGTGCTTTAGGAGTGATGCACAAATAAATACGAGAAACATAAAAATTCTACCCTAAAATTTTGAAATCAAGATGAAAATCAGACATTTACCGTGAAATGACCTGAGGACCATACAACAGTACTAAGTAAGGATAGATCAGACTATGAATACTCAAAGACCTTGACAGCTCCTGGTGTAACTTAGAAACTATGTTTAAAATCATCCCACCAAATCAAGTTGTACAGTTGTGATTTTCTTGTTAAAGCTACTGGATCTGTAAAATGTTCAGAAAACCTCCAGGTAGCAAGAATATGCTTTTCTGAACTACAAGCATGGTTCAGAGGAGTTCTACCACAAAAATCAGAGTCTTTTAGATCAGTTCCCCTGATCACTGTTCTTGATTTTTACCTAGAAACTGTCTTAAAATGAGTGAGTTGTATGGATTTTAATTAAGAAATATTAATAAAATTCAACTTTTATTTTGCACTAGGCTTTTGCTTTAACTCAAAACTTGTATAATACAAGTAGGTAAAAATGTTTAGACCAATCCATCATGAAACTGAAAAACTGGCAAATCTATCACTGCTCTAACCACAAGTCTCGATGACAGAAGAAATAGCAGCTTATTTATGACTCATCACTAAAGTGGCTCTCTAAATTATCTGCCATCATTTGACTGTGTTTGTCTTCCATACCGTGATGACTGAACCATATTTTACCTAGATAGGTGTACTAAGTGGATAACCAAACAATTGTGGTACCATGGATGCCCAGTGATAAGAGAATTTCTKACTGTTTATTTGGTGTGTCCCTTAATTTTAGATAAAACTCTTCACTATTGCTTAGAATACAAAAGGTGAAGTGGCAGAAGTAGTCAGGAAACAGCCTTAGCAGCAACCAAAAGGGTAGCATAACTGAACTGCTGTCCCATGCCTTACGTTGTGTTACGCTCTATAGAACTGGATTGGGTATGTTGCTTGGAGTTTACTAAGGTAACACACAAATATCTTCCATGCTGTTCTTTCAGCTATTTTTCAGAAAGAAGAAACAGGATAAAGTCTGGATGAAGGAAGAACAAATAAAAGAAAAGGTTCTTATTGTTATAGGCTTCTTAAAGCATTTTGTTTATTTTTGTTTTCTTTGTATAGAAAGGCTGGCTAGGTATTTTAAAAAGCAGTGTTAATTCCCTTAAATCCCTGAGATCTTCAGGAACTTTCTGTGTTTTGAGACACTGAGATCCATCTGTATGGGAGGAATTACGGTGAAGTTATAATAACAAACAGATTTTTGAAAAGCCTTTTCTGTTTTATTACAGGACCATCAGAAAATGAAACAAAAAACAAAACAAAACAAAACAAAAAAAGCCTGAATGGCATTGATTTGGTTTTGGCCTGAACAGAGTTGTTAAGGCAAAAGTAAACAGACAGACTTAATTCAAAAAATTACATAGGCCAGTGTCCCAGCTTAAGGGATAAAGACATTCCCAGAACTATTCCATCTGCAGGGAGGGTTTAGGTTCCCACTGAACTTGTGCAACTGAATTCTTCATAGTGATATAGCCAAGTCATATTGGGGTTGGAGGTAAGCATCACAAATAAATGTGTGTGTGCTCAGGAAGAGAGAGGAGGAAAGCAGTTTCAGTAAAGCTTCAAGGATGCTCTGCACAGATTCCTTGAAAAAGAATTTGTATATTTTCATAACTAACACTTAATTATATCACTGTTTTCAAATATATTTTAGATCATAATAATCAATAAAAATGCCAGCTTATTGGGAAGGAGGTTTTGTTTCACATGATTGCTGATTAATATATAACATGAATTTTATTTTTAACTTCAGTCTTGACTTAAAGCATAGGTGTTAAATTCAGCCTATTCTCTGTCATATCTAAACCTTTTGCATATGACATTCTGACCTCTATTTTACTGGTTATAACTACAATATAAATTAGAAAAAGATAAATAGATCTATAGATCTGTATTTCCACAGTCTGAAAGCACTAAGATCCTGTGCCCTGGCCAAGGCCCTCCTACAGAAACTATTTGTCTGCACGTGCAGGAGAGTATGTGTTTTCTGCAGCTACTGAAAAATTATGTCTCTGTAGCATACATATAGGCACATTTAATTGCCTTCCACCTTTCACTAGTACAAATCCAAAAGAACTGCAGGAAGTAAACCATGCAGAGCTATGACTGGAGACTCAGCTGTTCTGGTTCTGCCTAAAAGCCTTCGCCTTTTGTTTCCCAGTGCATGGCAGCGGGCAGATCACCCCTGAGCCAACAGGAAGTCCCTACAGTACAGGAGCATAGGTGTGATTTGGTCTGGTAAATTTTGGCTCAAGAACACAGTGTTCCCTCTGCTGTTTCTCACTCTTCTGTTCCGTTCTCCTCTGCCCGTCCAGTGTTTCTRTCCTTTCTTAAACATGTTTCCCAGAGGTGCCACCAGCTTGGCTGATGGGCTCAGCTGTGTCCTGCCGTGGGTTCATGGAGCTGGCTAGGCACGGGGCAGCCCCTGGTTTCCTCCCACAGAGGCCACCCTGCAGCCCCCAGCTGCCAACATCTTGCCACCTACAGCCAATACAACACCTTACTGACATGGGAAGTGATGAAATAAAACAGCATGAAGCTGCTTTTATTGGTAATCTCACGTCTCATTGACTGATCAAGCAATTGATTAAAAAAGAAACAGTTGTGTCCATTAACTCATGCCTTGCAGAATGAATAAAAGGTGAACTTTAACTCACAGATAGTTTTTCCTGTTTGCTTGATGCCACAGAATTTCTTTTCTGAGGACTGCTTCGAGAAAACCAGTAGGATGAAAATGGATAAGGGCATAAATTAAACTGTGTTGCGGTTTTATGGCAGGTTATGCAGTTGTGATCTGTTGAAGGATAATCCAGTCCTCCTTAAGCACAGATTTAGTATTGTGGTGAAGGTTGAATGAGACATCATTGACGTTGTTAACAGGCCTCCTCATATAGGGCAAACAGGAGAAGAAATTATAGTCCTTTTTAGAGTAAGGCACATAAGACAGCTGAAACAAATGAGTCACTACCCAAAACTCTGGCCGACTCAGAAGTTGAGCTAGATGGTGAAGGACTTTTGCTGGGAGATGTCTATAAATTCATCTAAACTATGCACCGTTTGGTAAAAGTGTGTGTATTTATGAGCAGCCAGATGCAAGCAAAGAAGCCAAAAAGCCAGCAAGACAAGTACTTCGGAGTTTGAAAGAAAGCCAAGTCATGGAATTTGGGGGACAGAGCATTGGCTGAAAAAATGCTTCCCTCTGTGAGCAAAGAAAATGCTTTCTCTTGTATGACCTTTATTCAGTTCCTGGAATCTGAATGTTACCTTGTACATCTTGTAAATAAACAGGATCACATCAAAAAATATATGCCTATACTATATATGTTCTGTCATAATAGAAACAGCCTGCAAAACTGTTTGTTGGCCAACTGAATGTTGGCTACCTACTCTATAAAAACAGTAACAATGGTGTTAGTAGTGAGATCCTTTTTGAAGAGGAAACCAAAGATTTTCCCAGGGGAAGAAATTGTGAGCTGAGATTCCTGTGGAGCATGCTAAACTCCAAGGTAGCCAAAGATGCTTTCCAATCAGAGGCTGAAACTTTGCAAAAGGAATTAAAACAGCATCTGGAAATTTCCCAGTAAGGCCTCAAAAAAAAAAATGAAAAGAAGGAGGGAAAACACCTCAGTCTATCAGTGATGAATGTCTGGATTCATTAGGAAGACCAATAACAATATTCCCATCATTCAGTAGCAAAAAGAAATCAAAAAGGTAATCAGCAATCTGGGTGTTGTTGTGGATCAGAGAGTTTCCCGGAAAATAAGGGGAGTCTGAGAAAGGTGTAGCCAACTTTGAACTTGCTAAAAAAGTTGAGTTGCAGCAAGGACTCAAGGAGCAGATGGTTCACACTGAGAAGAAAATCAAAAGATCATAGACCTCATTGGCAGTCAGCCACCTCGAATGGCACTGAGCCAGCCAGAGAACTGTAGCAAGACAGAGTAATCACAGTATTTCTCTAGTACATCTGTAACCTTAAAAGGGGAGAATTTGGATTGTCAGACACATCCATTTGCTTTAACTTCCCACACCTCATCACAAACTGTAGGGGTGATCTTTGGATGCTACACCATGATGGCCCTCTTTCCTGAACTGGTCTGAAAGGTGCCTAATGAGAAATCAAGAATATATAATAGTAGCAGAATTCCTAACAAGTGGCCAGATCTAAGGTTTTAAAAGTATTACCCAGAAATCCAGGAAGGATTCTTTTTTTAATTCCAACTAACCAGGTTTTTGAAGAGTCAAGGGATCTATAAAATGCCCCAAGCCCAACACTGAGTCTGATGGAACAGTGAATAGGCTCAACAGCTGGCTACCTCTTTAAAACATCAGCAGTGGGGCACGTCCCAGCACATCCCATCCCTTGGTGATTTATTAGCACCAGATTCCATCGGGGTGCAAAACATACCCTAACCCTCCCAAACCTTGGATATAAACTAAGGAACAGCTGAAGTGGAAACTGTTGGAGCAGAAAAATGGCATTTGGACCATTTGTATTGTGCAGAAATGTACAATCTCCAATTTAAAAAAGTTTACATTTGCTAAATAAAAAGTAGGGACAGACTAAGAAAATGACTGAGAAGAGAGCAAGATATAAGGTCATGTGAAGGAGCTATAAAACCAGGACACCTGGCCTGTTTCCCTGGGGCAGTGGATGGGGTGTTAGAATCCAAAGCTAAATAAGTATTAGGTTTGTGTAATCCTGCCCAGAAAAGGAGTAGCAAGCATATAGCCAGATTCCATTAGTCCTTTGAGTATTGCATATCCAGGCACTACGATTGCTCAGAGGTCCATAGGCAAAGTGGGCACCAGGATCAAGAGGAACTGGGAGAGCTAGTGGCAGACGACCAGGCAGCAGGCACCATTCTAGACCTCAAACCACATTTTAACAATTCAGTTCAAGGACAGAATCTAATATTACCCACAGAATTGGCTGAGAAAGGAGCAAAGAGGTAATAATTCACCAGGACCACAATCTAACACCAGAGATTCATATAAGATGCAAAATTCAATGCTCTATGTTTGCAAAGTCTTAGGACAGACATATTTGCTAAATCTATCCATTAAAAAAAAAAAAAAACCACAAAAAACTGTTTGAGAGTACTGAAGACACTAGGGTATTTTCTACAAGTACTGGAAACCACTGAAAGAAAACAGCCCAATTCTCTTCATGCTTACCCTGGTAAAAGTCTCAAGCAGTGGTTACACAGGAGTAAAATATGTAAGACTGTGAGAGGAGCATTAAGTCCAGAAGACACAACACTGACATAACTTTCGTTACAGCCTTATCTTTTATACATTAAAGATAAGGAAAGATGAATGAAAGACATAGTAAATCAAAAATAAACTCTCAATTCCTTTCCACCAGCACTCACAGTGAAGCAGGGTTTCGTTTTTCAGGACATTTGGTTGGGCAAAGTTTTGGTTGGGCATTTTTGTAGGGCAAAGTTCTTTCTAGGTCACCAAATTTCTTATAAAATACACATTCCAGTTCCTGAAGCGTTCTTATGTTGTCAGTTTTATGTTCCCATTTCTGATCAGCTCAAAGAAGTCTGTCTTTGAGGGCAATTTGCTAGAAGGGTCATTGTTTGCAAATAGTTTTGGTAACATACTGTTCATGAAAATTGTGTAGAAGCATTGAACTACAATTGCCTTTTCATGGTATTGTAACACAGTGTTTGAAAAATACTGTATTTTTAAAGTATTCACAGTATTTTTACATTTAAAAAGCTGAATTGTTACATTTAAAAGCTAAAATATAAGTGATGTATGGATCACTTAAGTCTCCATAAATATTTACCTGCTTCATTCAATACAGTATTAAATACTGCAGCACATCAATAGGAAAGGACACCTGAAGCAGAAACCTCAGAACAATCTTGTTTCCTGTGGGATGTGCTTATCCTGGTTTACCTTTTCCCATGTAAACACTGCAAATAGAAAGGGAAAAAGGAAAAATTCATCTGAGAAAAGAAAGAAATCAAAACAGATTAGTATGTCAAAAATGCTAGTAAGGTTAATTAAGGTGTGAGGCTTTTTTTTTTTTTTTAATTTTTTAAGCATTTAAAAGTGCAGACAAAAGATTTTCCAAAGCATTAAAGCATGTAAGTCCAAGTGATATTTAGATATGGTGCCACATAAGTCCTCTATGTTATTGAAAGAATATACTAGAGCACTGAAGTAAATATGGGCTTCATTTTTAGTACTCACATCCAGTACTCACCACCCTACACACTTGCCCAACATTATACCAAACAATTATGTAATTCTATGGTTTTGTACAAGGCACAGTCAAAGACGAGAAGTGTCCTGCAGGTATTCTGAGCATGGATAAAATATGTACCTGGATCACCTAAAGACTTTAGATGTAATAAATTACATAACTGATTTTGTGAGCAGAAATAACACATGTAAAACTCTGGGTGAAGTCCTGGATCACCCTGAGCTCCCACCGACTATTGATCAGGACTGTGGTCTTTATTACTCAGAAGAATTTTTTCCTATCTCACATGATCAACATTTATTGCTTAAAAACCACTTAATTCCTCATGTCTGACCCCTCCTAATGGAAGCTGCATGGCAGCACAAAATGAGAATGATGGCCAGGTTTCTAGATGGGCTGTGTTCACAGTCCTTTCAAGTTAGACAGTCTGCAAAGTCTAGACTTCCTGCATCTTTGAAATCCAGGACTAAAGGCCAAGGTAAACAAAGAAGCTGTCTTTTTCTCCTCTTCACTCTTTGGTGAGCTGGACACACCCTTTTAAATGCAGCAAACCAGTCATTCCACCCCCCTGGAAGTCTCCCCCCCACCCCCCCCCCCCCCCCCCACCCACCACCTTCTTCCACCACATAACCCAAATACGTAGTTAACAAAAGGTATCAGATGTTCCCCAGATAGTTTGTAAACAAAGTTGTCCAACATTTATTAAACAATTTATTAAAATTCCCACCCACTTGCCTGCAGAAATAAGAAGCAGAACAACCATGGTAAACGTCTTCAAATATTCAAAGGATGTAAATACCAAATATGCAGTAATTAGGCTGAATTATGTACTGACATTGTGACGTATTAAGTTTTGGAATAGTTCCCCTGGGGAAGTGGTTAGGCTCCTTGGAGAGTTTCAAAACTCAAGTGAACTAACCCTACTAAACCCTAGTTACTTTAAAGTAGGAAACAACCTGACAAAGGCAGGAAGTTGGACAGTTTGAGGTAACGGGCCTTTCTCATACCTAAATTGTACCATTTTGTGAAAATACATTTTTAGGCATGTTATTTCTGTGTCGAAGTGGTGTACTGAAGCGGGTGAAAAAAACCTGTAGATCATATGGCGACAGTATTTGAATCTGCAAATGAGTGGGTCACTAAAAATTTCAGTTACAGAGTTCATGAGTTTTGAAAAGGAAGTCTGCCTGGTTTTTGAAAAAAATATCCTTTCTCCACACTGACTTTTAAAATATGGGCTACATCTGCATTAATGAGTGACAAGGAATTTGAGAAATCTGGTGCACATGTGGCTTGGCAGGTGCTTTATATTGAAAGGCACATGAGGTTTTGTCAAATTGTGTAGAGCTGCTCTAATCATAACCTTTGAGCATCAGTCATTGTTTACCTTAATTCTATCATAAGCACATCTGGGTAACTCCTTAAAATAATGGTAAAGGTAATTAGTCATGAATTGAGTTGGAAATCTGATAAAGTACTTATGACATCCATATTGGTACCAAATGAATTCATCATGGTTAACATTGTTACAAAAACACCAAAGGAATTAATAATTTGTGCCAGCATTTGAATGTGTTGCTAACATGAGACCAAGTATAACGAAGCTTTTTTAAAAAATAAAAAAGGTATTACAGAGGTATTTCAATAGGCCTGCAAAATTTTATGTCTCCATTTTGTTATTGATAAAGCACATAACTCTTTTTCATGTATTACCATCCTTACGAGAAAGGACAGGCGATTTTGTGCATTTTGTCCAGAAAGTTTTCAGGATAACATTTCGAGGCTGCATTACAAGAACTGAACACTGTCTGCGCAGACCCATTTCCCACTGCAAGAGCTCCTAGTTGGAGGCAGCATACACAGCTCCCCACCACAGAAAGCCATAAATGTATAGTTACAGCAGATCTGATTCTTTCCTGATTTGACTTGGCACAGCTAAAGTCGGTGAACCAACAGTTACTTTACAGCAGCTAAGAAGCTGGTCCTATGTGGCTGTGGCAGTGCCACTACCACACGAAGCTGGGGAAAGGCTGACACTGTAAAATGGGCTGTATGCTTTGAAACAAGTCAGAGGTTTTAAGCAAGAATAGCCTGGTTTATTCATGCTAAATGGCTACAGGATTCTGCATTGGCTGCATAAAAAGTATTAGCAAATAGTTTCATCATTCTGCACTAATAAAAGTCATGTAGCACCAAGGTTGAAAATTTCAGCCACATAGAAAGAAACCTTGTTACAAACCTACTTATGAACAGGAGGGAAGAAAGCCATGTTYGCTGTATGTGCATGTAATGTATGTGCAATGTATATGCAAGGTMCTGTCCTGCCATTTCTATTTTCAACTGTGTCAATACTCAGTAGACTTTTAACTCACTAGTTGGGAACTCTGTTCGCCAAGGGAACTGCAGGACYCACCACAACAGCAAAAGCACAGGGTAGAAAATGGCACAGACGTCACACTCCATCCGTGGGAGGGCAGCTGGGCCCACAGCTCCTCTTCCCRTTACTCAGACACCTCCTTTCCCAGTTTCCCAGCTTTTCCACTTCTCTCCACTGCCACACTGATATATCCCTGACTATTTCCTGGTTATCATCTCAAATGCAGCCTGACTTTGTTTTCCATCCACTGCTTTTTCAGTATTTTAATCAGTATCTTATTTTTCCTCTGTCTTGGGTTTTCAAGCAGGATCCCAAGTATTCAGTAAGCTCATACCTTTGTAGCTCTGTTTATATCTGCATGAGAGGTTTCCTGTTCTCTGTGTCTCTRCCTGAATTCCCTTCATAGCCAAACTTCTGAAAAATCCTATTTTTTTCCTTCGTGTTCTTCCAGCATTCTTTCTCATTTCTGCCACTAAAAGCCTTACCTGTGCCTTAGTCACTTTTTATACCAACTTCCACAATCTTTCTCTCTTACCCTCTTTCTCTTTGTTCTCATTTGCCCAGACTCGTTTCCTATTCTCACTATTCAAGAACGCAGTGCTCATCCCTTTGAATTCCTCACTACCCTTCCCGTGCCAGGGTGCAGTCAGCCCTTCAAAGTTTGCACAACAGAGCTGCGGTTACACCTCTGCCCTAATATCCACTGACTCTCTCTCTGCTTTCTGCCCTGCCCAGACTCCTTCCACTGCTTTGCTGCCCTCTCCGACGCTGTGGAAGTACATTCCACACTCCAGTCACTTGCTCACGGTGATGGAGCAACTTTGCCTTTGTATATATGAACTCACCCTATTTTGATGATCTAAGAAGATCATCTTGCTTCTGAAGTGCATAGAGTATCTCTAACTCCAGTGGCTCTCCAACCTCTTTTTGTCTCTTTTCATCAGCTCCTTCCTCCAACACAACTGCAACAACTGTCAGTTTCACAACTGATTGAAGTCTATATTCCTGCCAGGCATATTGCAAGCCTCCTCTGTAATGTCTCTGTCTGCATAAGGTTGGGAGCTCTGTGAAGTAAAAAAATGCCTCACTCTGCATCTGTGTAGCATCAGGGTGGTGCTCAGCACTTAAGAAGAGAGATTTATTTCTCCCATTTATATCTTCTTGACTTAAAGACATGTTTTCTCACTTGGAATGTATTTTATCGTCTGATTTGAAGTTGTCATGTAATCATAACAGTGTGTTTGTGATAGCATAGTAAATTCCATGGCAACAAACTGTGATGTCATAAATGCAGGATTTATATCTTTTCTGCAAAATCAAGCTGAAGAAGCAGATGGATGGAAAAAAACTTCATTAAAATACTAACAGTTTCAAAAATTGCAGTAAAAATATCAATGGGAACCTAGACAAACGTTGTTTAATAGATTTCTTTTTATACATGTTTCCTGATTTTTAAAAGCGTGCTTCTCTGACTAAGCCCCTCTTTTGGGGGTGGAAATATATTTTAAAATAACTGCAAAAAATAAGTGTTTGGATTCAAGGCCCTAAAATTCAAAACAATTGCCTCAGACAAATTAAATGGAATGGAAAGAAAAGGGCCACAATGGTGAGAAAATACATATAAAAATTTCTGGGCTACATTTCTCAAAGCTAAACTGCCAGTTATTCATTAGAGTGCCTATGACGTATTAAGGATGTACTTGCGTAGATTATTTACAAGAACTAAGAAGTGATTAATAAGAGGACAGAGATGAAAACATCCTTTGTGATGTTTTTGCTAACAAGTGGGCCCAGCTTTGTAATCAGACGTCATCAGAGAAAGCAGCACATCCCAAAATGGTATGAATCATTTCTGACTTCCTGCCCTCCCTCACTGAAAACATAGACAAGGAAAAATAAAAACTTCTGAAGATAATACAGCAGTTAAAGAAATATATTCCACAAAACCATATCTTTTACTTGAAATTGAAAGACAAAAGGTGTTTCTACACTGAAGTCCCTAAACAACTGGGATATTTCAAATGTAGTAATAACGTAATATCACGATTTACATTTTAAATGATTTATAATAGAGATTTTTTGCTGGAGATCTCAAAAGATTTTGCAAATGTAACTTAAATAGTAGAAAACTGTTTCCTGTAGAGCTCTGTAAATTTTGCCTCCAAACTGATTTTATCAACGCTGTTGAGTAGAATGTAAACTATGTCCTTCCAGCTTACCTGTTCTTCCTACCCACACTGTCCTAATCAGATTTATTAGATAAATGAGGAAGTTACCTTTTCCCCACCTTTAACTACATAGAAGGTTATTTAACATTTGCCATTAGATGCATTTGGGTTTTGGGGAAAAAAATGTTTKAAGGAGAAAGAAGAAAGATGGACTACAGTACTAATATCTGGACATAGCAAGATGTGAGAGCTATCCGGCATCACTAAGAAGCATTTGTCACAGACCTTGACCCGGTTTGGATGGCCCTCCCATTCTTGGTGTGTGCAACTTGCATGCACTACTGCGGTCCTCCCAGGCCGAGGCACACTTGGTGGAAAGCCTTTCTGCTGGTGACCACTATCTGAGACTCCAGAGTCAGTCAAGGCTCAGTCAGAAGGCTCTTTCTATGGAGAGTTTTTTTAAGCATCTTTTTCTTCTCATGTATCCAAACACTTCCTTTGGCTTCTCCTACCTAACAACATGGTTTTTTTCATCTAGAGTTCCTGATATGGTGGGATATTTCACAGTATGGAGAATCATTGACTCCTACGATCTCAGAACAATGCCTCAGGTTTAGGCTATTAATTTTTTGTGAAGTTAATCTTAGTTTCCAGTGTAGACATAAAGATAATTGAGACAATCCAAACTGACAAAAAAATGATATTTTGGGACAGCACTGTTGGGCCTTGCATGTGCCCAGGGAATGGATGACAAGCAGACAATAGCTGTACTTCTAATAAAAAATGTCTATCCTAGGTATTCTTTTGGTAGGTTCACCAAGTCTGACCTCTGCCAGAAAGTCAGATATGTGACTTAAAATAAAAAAAATACTGTTTGTACTCAAGAGAAGGAAGTACCCTTTCCACAACATTACCCAGGACTCCAGGCATGGTTTTCAACATGAACCCGCATGCATGCTCTGGATTCGGATACAATTGTGTCACCCACAAGAGCTGTAAGAGCCAATTCAAAGGCCTTATAAAATGCTGTAGAGGTGATTGCACAGTTCCCACCAACCAGCTCTACAGCACTTGCATTTGGCCCTATAAATAGTATCACTTGTTTCCGTGGAACTATATTCGGTATAAGATAATGTTCAATGTGGGGTGAATTAATTTTTTTTCTTAATTTTGCCCTGTGATTTGAGAGGTTCCAAAGAAAGACTTTGCAAAGTTTTGCAAAATTGTGCCTAGCGTGTCCTTAACTTTTGATGTTCCCCTCAAGACAAATCTCTGTTCGCTTACCAGTTCAGATCAGCACTCTCGCAGTCCTCCACTGGATTAACAGAGAATGCTACACGAGCAGCTAAAGGCCAAACCTCAGAAAAGGTTGCCTATGCTTGTGACAACACAATAAACGATTGCAGCGAGCTGATGACAAGCAGTCCAGATGAGCTCCAACTGGTCTGATGACAAAGTAATCCTCGATGACTTTCAAAAGATGGCTTTCTGTAACTCTCTGATGACTCTACAAAGAAATCAACACCACAGTCAGTCAGACTGAGGTATAATGTGCCTAACATACTGCTGGCATACAACCCATTCAGTAATGTAAAAAGTGGCCATACATCTTTATGTTACAAACATTTCCTACCTACATTTATACAGATATAAAACTGTTAGTAAAATGGAAGCTATTTGAGGCTTGTAAAAGAAAGCAGAGCATATTATCTGGATTATTTCCACTTTGGACATATTTTTTTACTTAGTCCAGTATGAATGGTTTATATTAAAACATTTAAACATTGAAAGAGGTTTTGGGTTACAGACTGATAGTAGTTCCATAAAAACAAATTATTTTTCCATTTCTACAAAATCTAATTACACATGTAAAAACAAATGTGTTGTGTAATATTAGAGTTATTCTTCCTTGCCTTCAACAATAATGCAGGACCCTGGTATTCGCTATGGACAGATTTTTTTTTCATGGCTATGTGGCTGGTAGTCGATTTCTTACCCCTTTGTGAAGTATTTCTCCACATTTTCTCCCCACTGCCCCACCCCCTTTTTTGCTGATTTCAATTTAAAATATTTTCCAGCCTTTATGAACTTGGGAAGTGACATATTGCCTTTTGGTCATTTCTAATTAATTATAGATTCAAAATTTGTGACAGTGAAGCATATAACTAAATTATTATAGTGAAACTACACTACAAGATACATTTAAACATCCAGATCTCCCTTAAATAAAGTATGACGGGCAGATGCATGATCTTGTCCATAAATGACAGGCAGATGCACAATCCTGAGTGTTGTCCATGCCCCCTCCATGCAGAACTGAGACCTTGGCCCTAATCCATTGTCATTGCTATTAACTCTAATCTCTCATTTAGTTTGACTGAGAAGAGAATGCAAGGGATCCCTGACTTAGAAACTCAGTTTGGCATTGTCACAAATGCTTCCTGCCCATGTTTAGGCAAGATGAATCTGGGCCTCTGAGTACAACTTGAGACCCAGCAGCTTGGGAGCAAGGTAAATTCATGCATGGAAGGAAATCAGTAGCCTCATAGACAGCATTCCTCCTCAGACCCCAACTCACACCATGAACATTCGCTTCAGTATGTTCTAAGGGCAAGGCATCATCGTCATTTCCCTCTTCACTATTCTTTTAGAAACATTGTCTTCAGCCATGCCTTGTTCCTTCTGGATGTCTCTCCACCTTTCCTCTTTCCTGGCTCAGTAAGATGTTCATAATACACGTCACGTCCTCCCATTACCTGACTTTTTGAACTATAACATCTTCACCTCCTCTTTCTCCAGCCATCTCCAAACAGTAATTGTTGTTTGATGTCTTGTCAATAGCGCACCTGAAGAAAAAAAATATCATTCTTTCCTCACTATAAAATCCTACTGCTAGTAGAATCACCTCATTCCTGTCTTCCTTCATTTCATCCTGTTTGCTCACACACCATTGGCAAAACACCTGCCAACATCTCCTACCACTGCTGTAATTGCTAGGACTGCAGATAATCCAAGCTCTATTTTATACTCGACTCATGGTTCACAGCCTAATTTGAACATCTGACACGCAGCATTGGGATTTTGTATCCCTTTCATTCCCCATAGATATAGCTTCTCTCCTTCTCCCTTCTATTCCACTTCAGTGCCAATGCTGACAACATTTCTTCCTAATTGTCTTCTCTGGAGTCTCTTTTCAGTTTTGCCTGCAGCCTTCCTTCCATGAAATTCTTTATATCTGAACTCTGTCTGCCTCCCTGCCTTTCTCTCAAAGCATTCATAGCATGCTTATCATCTCTGAGTCAGGTTTCTGCTCTCTGGCTTTACTGCTGCTCACTTCATTCATTCTTCCAGAATATTCCTTGTATGTCAGGTCGCACAAGAGGAGACAGGAAGGTCAGCCACATTTGCATCTCTTTTAAAGGCCCATGGGCAAATATCTTAGTATTATTGTAACTGTTTACTAGATTGGGATCTTAAAACATAGACCTCGGAATCGTCACGAACCCCCTTACAGAGCAGTTACCTTTGATTTTACTGTCTGATAAGATATTAAGTTCAATTTATGATTTTTTTCTTCTTTTTTTTTTAGGAGAAGATCATTATAGGCAAAGTGATACATAACTTTACTGGACTAAATAAAATGTTAATTTGCCATATTCATCTGGATGTAAAATACACCAGGATACTTTTATTGTGGGATGCCCAAAAAATATCTGACAATAAAGTTCAACTTTGAATGAACTTAAATAATCCAGTCAGTCTAGAAGATAAATACAGGAGTCGAGGAAAACTCAAAGGGAGGAAAGAAGCAAATGGAGTAAGCTGGTTTTGCAGGACTGATTTTGCTTTAATGTAATACCCTGAAGACAGCTGTAGGACAACAGTACAGTACAGTTAAATGAACAGATGTGTGCACCAACCATACGTTCATAAAATAAGAGGTAGCCTTTTTATATGCATGTCTGCTAAAGGAATAAGAATAGAAAGTAACATATTTCCAGTCCAGGAAAGGGTAAAATATTCAATGCATACAGAGTGGCTGGTCTTTAATTCTTCCTCTTTGTTAGTGTAGTAGTAGAAATGGAAAAGTTCAATTTATCATTAGCAGTAAGATTACCAGTCTGGTGTGGTTTTTACAGGCTTAATAAGTGATATGCTATTATTGTTGCTAACTTCTGTTAAGTTATTTTAAGTTCTGTGTAAGTGGTMTTACAATTTTATCTGATTATCCATATGATCCTTTAAGAGAAAATACAGGAGATTTGGTAAAAGAAATGCCTATTAAATAAACACAATATCATTCTGTCCTATTTAAATAACTAATAAAACTCACTACCTTTTTAGAAAAAGTCCAATTGTATATCTGTCATCCTCTAACCAAACTGAAACTGCAAATACAAATGGTATGAATCATGAGACAGAAATGGAAGATAGATGTTACCTTCTGTGTGTTGTGATAAGATATTATCACCTTTCTATAAGAAGATTGATGGAGCCATCTAATGAGGAACATTGTTTAAAGGAGAGACAATGCTGTGACAAAAACCAGTTTCTCAAAGTTTCTCACTTCAGAACTGTTCTTTTCAATGTTTCCCCATGGAGCCCAGTTCTGCCTAACAAAGTTCCTGTGAGAAAAGTCATTCTTACCCATAATATGTGATAGAACTGTAGAAACATTTGGGTACCATGGATATCTTGTGAAGGGTGATCACTCAATTTGCCRTGTACATACATGAGAAGCAGAACATGTTAACACCATGAACTTTTTCCTAGTGAAACCCACACCAGCGACAGGAATTCTTCCATCATCAACAACTTGCAAATCTTTGAAAAGGAGTAAGATTTCCAAGCACATGATCATAGGTAGATACTTCACAAGTAGTAAGACGTTTCAAGCCATATTAAGCATGGCAATCTCTGGGTAAGACCCTTTCAACATAGTCCATGTGTGTCAGCAAAGGCTCTAGGTAATACTCATCTTACATGACATTAGCAATTCAAGTGCAGTGTATCTAGTTTGAGTTACTAGTCTAGGCTGCCTACAAAGGTACCTCCAAAGTGCAACTTCTTCCACCCATCCCAAAATCATCACTAAAATGACTGCCCTCTTCCTCTTTTTCTCCCTCAAGAGGCTAGCCAACTAATGCATACTAAACATCTAACTTTTTAAAATAAAAGTCAGGTTATATTAATTCCAAACATCCTACGAAGTCTGCCAAATGTCACTCTAGGTATAATGAAAACTATAAACAAGTAGAGTAAATGTTAGAATTAGTAAGCTAAAGCTCTTCATTTGCTTGGTGTCTGGCATAAATTGGCATCACTCCATTGAAGTTTCTGCAAAAGACTTGGCCTCCAAAATGATGGTGGATTTTATATTAAAACCGTCCAAAAAATGTACCCTTCCTGTATGTCTCAATGCTGATGGTTACAGCAGAATCCCTTACCAAGAGACACTCTGTTCATCCCACTGGCTCTGAATCACTGTTCATTTACACCATTGTGAATAAGACAATGAATTACACTGAAATTGTTACAGACACATCAAGATTAATGAAAAAAGAACCAGAAGCATCAGCGGAATCAGATCTAACTCAAGCTAAGTTTTTGTTTATGCTAAAGAATTTCCCCTGTTAGTTTCACCAACTTTGTTCCTTATTCTCTTTTTCTATTTTGAGCCTCTTTTTCTAGCAAAATTAAGCTTACTAGCCTAATTATGGTGAGCATTCTGTGTATGTGTGTGTCTGTGCACATGCTTATGCATCTGTGTATTTCTCTCTCACCAACTCTGGCCATCCTTCAAAGCTTTTGAAGCCATTACCCAGTTTAATTAAACAACATGGCAAAAGGGAGTTACTCTCAGAGATGTCAAGTTTCTATGAGCTTCATGAAAACAGATAGCCAGAATGAGAAAATAGCTCCTATCAGTGTCCCTGGAAAAGCTGTGGCGTGAGTCTGTTACTTATCAGACAGTAGGGAATCTAGCCACAAAATACTGCTCTGTAAGACAGTGTATTTCAGTAGCTTCACTGTTMGTAGATCTACTAGGAATAAAGTCTACCACCCGCTGTTAAATTTCTCTCGAACTGCTGTGGAAATGCCTAAGTGACTACAGATGCACAATCTCATTTTAGGATTAATACACTGCAGAATAACCTCACTATCATCCAGAGAAGGCAGGTAGGTAAAGGATCAGACTGGCCACCCAGACAGGTGTGGCTGAGCCAGCACCCATCCCAGCAGCAGCCAACTGCAAGCTCAGAGTATAGACTGCACAAATGCCTTTTCCAGCAGAAACTGGACTCTCCTGWACGCAAGGACCACATCTTCATTCTCTGTATGAAATAAATCTGTTGCCCTGTATAGAAAGGTTCGCTTATAGCAGCAATGGTAATGCCAGTACCTGTTTTGAAATTAATTCAGATCACCAGATGCACACAGTACAACCCTGATACAGATTTGAAACCAGTTCTGTGCAATCCAATTGCCTTGGAGTTCAAGACTCCTTTTCTTTTCAATGCACAGGAACAAACTGCAGGCCAGGGAGCAAAAGAATAACTTACACTGCCATACTTCAGTGCTGCGGGAGAGATTCAAAACACCCCCACCTTGGTCTCTCCTTCTGCATTTGTGCTTTATGCTTCCTAGCTCAGGGAAACCAAGTGGCACATGAAGATGAACAGCAGGGAGAAGCGGAGGTGTTAGGAGATATCTGGCCATTCCCCACTCCAGTCACTTTGTCATGACACAGTTTTTTCCAGTGGCATTTCTATGAGAAGGGATAAAACTCATAAAACAACAAAAAAGAAAGAGCACCACCTTGGTCTAACTAATATTCCCTTTCCTACTTGTTTTATATTACACAACCAAGTGTGCTAACACTAAAACACCACATCGTCCATGCAGAAGTACGAGTTAGAACAGCTGTAGCCACAGCATAAGTTCCCTTGAACACACTGAATTTTTCCAGTGTATCACAATTACAGAAACACCTGYGCCAAACAGCTTTCTTCTGATCCTCTATAAAAGTTCACAAAGCCCTCAAACTTTCTCATTTCATACAGGTCTGTGCTGCCTTGAAGCCTGCTCCACAGGTCTCAATATGGGATACCACAGAATTGTTCCTTTTCAAGCCTCAAAACATAAAATAAAGGGTATGTGCAGGTGCAGTGGTCGACATGTGATTCTGTTACTTGACAATAAGGCATAAAACACAACACAACAATAGTCACTTTCTTAATAAATCCTTTTCACACACAAAATTACTCTCAAAAAATTAAAAGCACAAATATTGTGGCAACAAATGTTATCTGTGCTATACTACTTGGGAAACTCTGTATTCTAGAACTCTGCAGATACAACTATCCCACAAGTACATGTTAGCTATTGTTTTGTTATGCAGCATTCTAGGGGGGGAGGTTGTTAAATATTATGTGTATGTCACGGCAAACGCCTCAGGACTGAATGCATTTGGCTTGGTTGTTATTTTACAAACAAAATGCTATGGTTGCATTAGCCTTAGAAACTGCTAGCTAGAGTGTATTAAATTATTTACATTTAAAACTATGCGAAGTGTCTGCTTAAAAAGGGTCAGAAGAAACTCACTCTTAGCATTCACCACAGAAAGTGTGGCTGACTGTCCTTCAGGCAGAGGTCCAGAAAAGGGAAAGGGAAGCAGCAGAAGTCACTTACCAAGCCTAAGTGTTTGGCTTATGCAGAATTGCAGCCTGTAGATAAGCCTGTCTTATGAAAGATGAGGAGTATGTAGTAATTACACAGCTTCCCAAGTCTTGGCTTTCTACAGCCATTCCTGGCTATTGGAAACTTCTCCATGTCCAAAAAGTTCAACAAAGGAAACTTTTAACAATATTTTCATCAAAAAGGCATGATTTTTGCAGTCTTACAGAGGGGAAGCCTTCCACCATCCCCATTTACACAGCTCATTGTGAAAAGCTTTTTTTTTTTTTTTTTGCAGAGCATGAGCAGATAATAAATAATATTACTACACTAATTCAGGAAGCAATGTACAATGGCAAGCATAATTTGAACCACTTCTGCATTGCTTATACACTCAAGAAAAACAGCTAGATGTCATTGTGTACAGCTCAGGGGAAACATCTGTTCCAACTGCCTTGGTCAGCAAGTAATAAGGAATAACACTGAAAATATCTGAATGCTTTATGCAAATCAATGGTATGCCCTCATGTTGAATATTGTGTTCTGTTCTGATTACTCCACCTAAGCAAGGATTTAACAGAAATAGAAAGTGACTGGAGACAGCTGATAAGCATGTTACAGCCATGAGAAAGATTCCATAGTCTTAAAATGTTAGGACTATTCAGCTTGGAAATAAATAAAACCAGCAGCCACAGTGCAAGCATACATGGTAAAATAAAATGGTATGAAGGATGTAAATTGAATACTCCTATTTTGCTTGCATTTTCTGCCATTTTTCTTACCCTTCATCTGTCTGGTCTATTTAGATGTTGAGATATGAGAATTAGGAACTATTACTCTAAATTTGAACCATGGCTACCACAATCAGGCCCACAGATGGTCACTAGGCAATCCCATAACAAACAAGAATAATCTTATTTACCCTTTGTCCTCATGAAACAACAAGGAGAGAATTAAATTTAAAAGGCAACCCATTTTAAATATTAAAAAGCAAGCAATCCTATAACGAAGCCCCAAATGTGGCATTTGGTGGCTCATGCAGCCCTGGGAAGCATCTTCTGCTCACCCAGGAGCAACAGATCTGGGAGCAAGCTGCCCTCCCACAAGTGTGTCACCCGATTCTGTGGCAGCCCAGCCTCCTGCCACCTTCAGACGCTGCCCTGACTCGAACACAGGCTGGCAAGGAGGACAGCACACTTGTCTTTGACCTTTCTTTTTTACTCACCACTGGAGAGCTTGGGACACTGCAAGGGACTGCCAGTGCAGAAAGTGGGGCTGAAGTTCCCCCGCTCCTCCCCTCCATCATCACCACCCTCCCTTGGCACACAGCCCCCTGGGCAGCTCACGGTGACAAAAAAGCAGCACTGAAGAGCTCCAAATGTTTCCAGCTAATCCTCCAAACATTTTGTGCCGTACATCATGTATTTCTCCACACTCCTTTCTGGATCATTCAATGCTGGAAATGATCAGAGATAAGAATCTAAATAGCTGTGATCCCAAATTATATGTTTCTCATTCACATTTCCATCAAAATAGGAGTTATTTTTAGGAGTGATGAAAAGACCTGCTTTACTTAAGTGTTAAATTCATTACTAAAAGATAAAATTATTCAAGACAGCCAGCATGGCTTCACCAAGGGCAAGTCCTGCCTGACCAACCTAGTGGCCTTCTACGATGGAGTGACTACATCAGTGGACATGGGAAGGGCTACCGATGTTGTCTATCTGGACCTCTGTGAGGCCCTTCACACAGTCCCCCACAACATCCCTCTCTCTGAACTGGAGAGGTACGGATTGTTGGGTGGACTGTCTGGTGGGTGAGGAATTGGTTGGATGGACGCATCCAGAGGGTAGTGGTGAATGGCTTGATGTCCAGATGGCGATCGGTGATGACTGGTGTCCCTCAGGGGTCCGTATTGGGACCAATACTGTTTAATATCTTCATCAATGACATAGACAGTGGGATCGAGTCCACCCTCAGCAAGGCTGCAGACGACACCAAGATGAGTGGTGCGGTTGACACGCCTGAGGGACGGGATGTCATCCAGAGGAACCTGGACAAGCTCGAGAAGCGGGCCCGTGTGAACCTCATGACGTTCAACAGGGCCAACTACAAGGTCCTGCACCTGGGTCAGGGCAATCCCCCGGTATCAATACAGGCTGGGGGATGAAGGGATTGAGAGCAGCTCTGCCAAGAAGGACTCGGGGATACTGGTGGATGAAAAGCTCGACATGAGCCGGCGACGTGCGCTTGCAGCCCAGAAGGCCAACTGTATCCTGGGCTGCATCAAAAGCAGTGGGGCCAGTGGGTCGAGGGAGGTGATTCTGCCCTGGTGAGACCCCACCTGCAGTACTGCGTCCAGCTCTGGAGCCCTCAGCACAGGAAAGACATGGACCTGTTGGAGCACGTCCAGAGGAAGGCCACAAAAATGATCAGGGGGATGGAACACCTCTCCTATGAAGAAAGGCTGAGAGTTGGGGTCTTTCAGCCTGGAGAAGACAAGGCTCTGGGGAGACCTTGTTGCAGTCTTTCAGTACTTAAAGGGGGCTTATAAGAAAGATGGGGACAGACTTTTTAGCAGGGCCTGTTGTGATAGGACAAGGGGAAATGGTTTTAAACTAAAAGGGGGTAGATTTAGACTGGATACAAGGCAGAAATTTTTTACAATGAGGGTGGTGAAACACTGGAACAGGTTGCCCAGAGAGGTGGTAGATGCCCCATCCCTGGAAACATCCAGGGTCAGGCTGGACGGGGCTCTGAGCAACCTGCTCTCGTTGAAGATGTTTCTGCCCACRGCAGGGGGGTTGGACTAGATGACCTTTAAAGGTCCCTTCCAACCCAAACTATTCTACGATTCTATAAAAAACGAGGCAAAGAATTTAGGGAATTCAAAGGGCTTAGACTCTGTGACAGGTCAAAACTGCCACAGTTACATATGGCAGACAGACAGCCCCTCTCTGTAAGAGCGAGAGCATCGATGCACGTTTCAGACACAGAGCTGACTGCTAGCTGACTACCACAATGAAGAAGCTTCCCTGTGGTCACATTATTCCACATTTGTCTGCCCTGGGGTTTCTCAGTCCTTTTCAGAGGCTTCTGGCAGAGGTGATCTCTGACAGAGATAGTCAACTGCACTGAGGCACCAACCCACTCAGCATTATAATTTCTGTGTCCCAGATAAAGAACTGAAACTTCTTTCCTTTCCTTTACCCTTTATATTCATGTGTGTGACAGASAGAGAGAGGAACAAATAAAAGAGAGGAAAAAATCGCTATCTTTCATGTTTTTACATACCGAAACAGAACTATTACAAGCAAAACATCTGAGATGGGAATCTTAATGGTGACAGAGATCAAAAATAATCTTCCAGCTGTAGTGTTTATGGTCCCAGTTTTAGTTTCAGTAGATAGGAAATTTGTTCCAGCATCATAAGCTCACTTCCATTTGTTGTCTATTGCAAGCACTGGCACATACTTTTAGTGTGGATATTGTAGATACGGTCTGTGAATACATGTTGGCACTAGTTTCCCCGCAGCCACGGAAACACCTGCCTCCAAGCTAATTTATAATCTGCATCTATGGCCACGGGCCACTTACAAGTTTATTGAAAAAGGTCTTGACAAACCATATAGGAAAGACTCTGTTCTTTCTCTTCCTGTTCCACATGACATAAGTTTGGCATTAACAAGTTACATTTTTATGTCCAACTTTATAGATTGTTAATAATATGTAGAGATATTTGATATATAAGATCATAGGTCAAATATTTCTCACTGTACCCAGGTGAGTAGTCCTACAAACTTCATTTATACAACTAGTCTGAGGAAGACAGTCATGCTTTACCTTCTCTGTAAAATTATTCTGCAGCATTATAAGGCAGCTCTCACCATTACTTACAGTATTCTCATTACCTCTGAAGCACAATGCATGTCCTGCTCTTGAGCTCTTCAGACTAAATCCTGAAAGATGAAGGAGAGTTGTCCACACACAAAAAGAAATCTGCTAATGCAGTAGGATGCCCTAGTTCTTCTCACATATGATTCAGGATAGTAAAATATCACATCCCCTTCACGATTTCTGTGTTTAATGTATTCCATGTCGTTCTACCTAGAAAGGAYTACGAAAATCCACTCAACCACTATTTCCTTGACAATGTTTTTTCCTTTTGTTTATAAATGACTGTGGAGAACAGGTCTGTAAATGAGTCATTGCTTTTTGACTCTAGTGTATTCAGCTGGCATACTGCATCTTGGCCCTGTACTAGACCTAGGTGGTTTGTTTTTGTATAATTATCATGTAAGTAATCAGGAAGTGGAATCTCCTAGGATGTTTATAAATATCATGAAGAGTCATTATTAAAAGTAGCAGGAACAATCCTGTAAATGATATGTCACATGGTCTGGAAAGCACAGAGGAGAAGTTCAGGTTGTAGTAGTTTTTCTCCACTAACTTGCATAGGAAAGAAAAGCCTCCATAAACTACAGAGCAACATAAACAACTCATTTCGATTCAAATCTGGAACCAAGCTGGAAGCGCCTTGGATTTAGCATTTAGTACTGAGCCCATTTCAACATAGAATGAACAGCAGAAAGTTTCCACATCATTTGCAGTTTTATTGGAAATCAGCAGATGGTGCTTCCACAAGGCCGTTTACAAGTTCTGCTTAATGAAATATATAGGTGGCTAGGTCGTGCTGAAATGTTAATTTTAACTGTCATGCCTGGCTATGCATTGCATCTGTAAAGTCTGTTCACTGACCAAGTTTCTTGCATTTTTTTTAATTGATGACTTATCTGTAAAATGGGTGACTTATGTCAGAAGCGTCACTGTTATGCCTCTACAGATGACAGCATAGGTACTCAGAGCATCCCCTGAATGATAAGAACAAGTTGCACAGCTACTAGTTTCCTTGAAATCTAAAAATGCTGACCTAAGTTAGACTGAGAGGCAAAGCCCTGCACAACCCTGAAATGAGTATCTCACCTGAAGAGGGAAAAGAGCTGTTTGGCATCAAACAGAGGCTTGGGACAGATCAACAACTGGTGCTAGCACTGATCTGTTCAGGAGTAAAAGCATCAACAGCAGAGATGCAGCTGCTTGCACAGCCACAGTCTATCTTGATTTCAGGGCCAGCAAGGAAAGCTACTCCATGCCTCCACTTACTTGGTTTGTACCCTCACCTGCACAGATACCTGTCCTTCTCCCCTTCCCTTCTGCCTCAGTTGGCAAGAAGTGGAGGGAAACAGTCATGAGGCAGAAGCTGTTTGTGCCCTCTCCCAGTGCGTACCACCAGAACTGCTAGGATGTGACTGCAGAGATGTTATGCTGTCGAGGGGCAGCATGTCCCTTCCCTCCTTAGCAGCAGGCTTCGCTTTCCACCTCCAGTGCAGCGCGCGGGTGGGTCCTCCCTCATCTGGGTTATCAGATAGGCAATCCCAGCGCCAGTGACTGCATTTTCCCTGCAGTCACCTGGTGCACATTCTGTATTTGACAGCAGAGCTTCAAAATAGCCCAGGATCAAATATTTCATTCATAATTGCACTCAGATTATAACATGCAGGTATATTATTATTACCGTAAATTTACAGTGACCTAGGACAAAACAAATGAAATTAGTTTCTCAGAATCACACAAGAAAGACCAGCAGGAATTTTCCAAATGCTATGTTCGATTTTAACCCCAAATCCATCTTTCTGCTTTGCAAATTAACCTTACGTGTACAGTGTCAGTCCATTTATATCCAATACCTTATTGCTTAGCAGTGGATTCCTGAAGGTATTCTTGCAAAATGCTTAACTGCCTAAGGCCTGGGAGAAATAAAACATGTTTCTTTGGTTCCCAACTATTTCTAATGGGATGAATAATCCCTTTAAATCTGGCAGCAGCTAATATACCCAGTCAGTGGTAACAATTATTTCCTGAATTATTTCCATTAAATTCCGTCTTTGCTTAGAGCAGATATCTGGGGAAAGGAAACCACTCCAGGAACAAAATAAGATGTCATCATAGTGTGAAAAGGTCATCTAGTGAAATTCGTGGAGAAGGGAGTCAAAAGAAGTAGCTACTGACAACCTGAATTTAAAAGGAATCCGTTTCATGATCCTGAAGATGTCCCTCCATCCGTCTCCCCCAAAAAAACCCTAGAGTTTCCATTTTTCTTTCACCTTGGGATCTCTGCAGCTGATTTTTATTTACTTGCTATACAAGGAATTCAGATTAATAAAGGTTTGCTATTTTCTGTTTTCTCCACAAAAGGAGAATGGCCAGCAAAGCTCAGAAACCAGCAGCAAAGCAGGTGAGGCTTCAGGAGGGAATCTAGAGCAACCACATGTAATCCTCAATGTGATATGAGTTAACCAGGCAGCAGCAAGACATTCGAGAGGGCAGCAAACCTCATAGACCTCAGACCGTGGGGTTCCAATGGATTTGGTTGGAACACTCCTCAAGGAACACAGCAGAAATGCCCCTCTGGACAGCTGCATGCTAAACATCTGTCTTTCTGCTCAGCGTTTCAGGGCGTCAGAGTTCAGACGCAAACAGAGTGGTCTCAGGGGGAGCATCCCTCGTGGCACGCCATTTGAAAGACACTGGAGTCATTTCCCACATGCAACTGAAATCCCATCCTGTTCCACTAGAGGGTTATGCCTGAAGGACAAGCCTAAGCAGTGGCAGTAACAGGAAGGATGGCGTGCTCTGCCCCAGTGTACTGCTAATTTTCAYTGCTCAAATACAGGGGTACAGCCTCTACTTTACACCACTAGTTTTTCTTGCATGAGCAATTTATGAATCATAAAACCCATAAATGTTGTCCTTTTCCCCTGCCTGTGTCTCTGAACCTTCAAAGCTCCCCCTACAAATCTTTCTCAGCCTGGGTTTGCTGCCTGTGGAACAGGAAAGCTTGTCTGACTGTAAGACATTAAGACAAAAGAAGGGGCCAAATGATGTCTCTTCTCCTCCAACATGTAAAAGAACTACTTTTTTAAAGATAAAGCATGTTCATAGCTGTCATGGTTTAACCCCAGCCAGCAACTAAACACCACGCAGCCGCTCGCTCACCCCCCCACTCCGGTAGGATGGGGGAGAGAATTGGGAGGGCACACAAAGGAAAACCCGCGGGTTGAGATAAAAACAGTTTAATAATGGAAATAAAAGAAAGTAGAACAGTGATAACAACAATAACAATAACAGAATATACAAAACAGGTGAAACACAACGCAACTGCTCACCCCGACGTGTCCCGAAGGAACCGCCCGCCCTGACTGAACTGTGCGCCCCAACCGAAGGAACTGCGCGCCCACCCCCAGAGCCCTCCAGTTTTTAAGCTGGGCATGATGTCACATGGTATAGAATACCCCATTGGCCAGCTGGGTCAACTACCCCGACTATGCTCCCCCACACACACCTAACAGACCATGGGAGGCTGAAAAGTCCTCGGTGCAAGCACCACCCAGCAACAACCAAAGCATCAATGGGCCATCAACGTTCCTTTCATTACCAAACCCAAAACACAGCACCCCCTCCAGCTACDGGGAAGAGAGTTAACTCTGTCCCAGTCAGAACCAGGACAGCAGCATAAAAAAAGGAATTCTTGGAGAAGAGTTTGGCCAAAATAACAGGCCGTGCATAATAACCATGTAGCTGAGAAAGTGATGGGTCCTGGTCTAGTAACAGGCATCACCTCTACCTGTATATCTTGTCTGAATAGGAATGCTGTTGATTCTGCATCTTAATCAGATTGATTCTGCATCTTAATCAGATTGATTCTGCATCTAAAAGGACATTGCTGCAATTGAATCACAAACATTCTATCACTTTAAGCAAATTATTAAAATATTAAAGAGGAAAAAATTAATTGCAAATAAACCCCTACTATCTACCTTCTCTCCCTATATCCAGACATACTTTTATCTGTGACTATTCATCTTTGTATCAAGTTGTTACTTTTTTCAACTTGGGGTTGGAACCTGTCCAGGATTTGACCTCCCTTTTCTGTGAAATGAATATGATTTTATTTCTGAGAAGCTCCAAGTACATTTTGGAGTTTTTATCTTTTTTTTAATAAGATTAATACCGTCAACACCCTTATACTGCACTCTTATTAGAATATCCTAGAAAAAGACAAAAATTACCTGCAACTGTCCTGCTGCAGGATAAAAATGATGAGCATGTACTAACAAAGTTTTTAGGAGGCTTAAAGAATATCTTAAAAATTATGTGCATCTTTAAACAAGAAAAGGTAAAAATATTTCATTTTTATTTCATGTTATTTCAAATTTATTTCATTTATAAGTGGTTCCAGACGTTGCAAGTTACATTGTTGGTATGTTGTTATTTTCCTCAAAAGAGTCAGTTACTTCACTTGCAGTATTGAATTTTGGGATATTGCAGTGTAAGCCAAATAGCACACAGAGTCTGATGCTTAAATGACTCTCTTACTGTCTAGATTTGTTATGTCTTCATCTTTGAGACTCATTCTTTCAGAGTGAATTCTGTTAAAGATTTTTTTTTTACTAGTAGCACGTTACTAAAGCATGCTTCAAAATTTTGTGGATAAAGCATTCGCTTGGCTGTGGATGTACTTTCTTTCCACCTAATGGATGTGAAATCAGTTTTGGCTTGGGTCTTCTCAGGAATGTTCTCCTTTATTCTCTTTTCCTTTGTTTTACCAATAGGTGACCAAGTTACACATACATCAAAGACATCTCAGAAGAATGGAGCTAATGAATTCATCCTTAGCCCTCAAGAGGTGTCTCTTATTTTAGGAATTCTTTGTAGATGTAAGTCAGCTTGGAGTAATGAACATTGTTTTAAATTAATGTATTTTCAGATTTTCAGGTTGTTCCTCAAAACCTCCCTTACTATCTGTTTACTGTTAAGATCCCTTTTAATTTTTTTTTTCTCTGCCAAAATACCATGAACACCAACAGAAATCTAATAGCACAAGTCTGTTTTGATTCTCTGCTTTCCAGTCCTCTCTGGAGGTTCTAATTATTCCATTATTTACCCCTACACTATCCTTTCCCTTCACTCTCCCCTGACCCTCCACCTTGAGTTTCTGTAAATTATAGGAAGAAAAGTGTCTTTCTGTGACAATCACATTTCCACAAGGTAGGCCCCTTTTGCTTTTCTGCTTTCACATCTTTCAGCACAGCCCCATACCTTGAAGGCCTGAATTTCCTAGCTGGAAATTTTAGTTTTTCTATCAAAGATATATTTTATGTTCTTCTTAAAATGCTAGCTAGTGGAATCCAGACATCATATCAGAATCTCAGCTTTAATTTCTTAAAAAATTATTTGCAAAATGTCATTGTTCTGTGGAAAGACCTGAAAACATGATTGCCATCTCAGAAACCAGAAAGTAGGAAGGAAAGAGAACTCAGTTAAAAACTACTTATTTAAGCTGACTTGTTTGAGTCAAACCTCACAATATACATACATTCAGGACACTTGACCTTGGCAATACTGCAGCTCAATGAGGCAAGCATCTACTAAAAGCAAAGGCTCATGAGAACCTCTGGTGAGAGGAGTGAGACCTAAGGCACCCTCTAGTTAACCATTGCTGCCACATCGTTATAGAGAAGTAGGGGCCTGCCAAGGCTCTCAGATTTGCTGGTTTTGCTCCTACATAGTGGATAGCACTATGACAGCATTCAGGTTAGAACGAGTTTCGACGCTCTGACAGATGAATTTTGGACTGCACTGTGACTTTTCCCATTTGCAGAGATGGTCTCCTTTATATACAAAGCTGTAAAGAAGACTACACCGCCCTCTCACCATCACCACCACAGAATTTCATCTTCCTTTTGAATGAACTCAGCAGGATATGTCCAATGAGTGTGATGAGGGACTAGAAACAGACTGAGTTTAGATTTGGAAATAGGACCTTTCAAGTGTGTGCAATTAAGGTGGAACTATGAGGGTAGAAATAAGGAATACATGGACCCTGGGCCAAACCACTGTCACTGTAATGAAAGAAAGAGGCACAAACTTCACCAGCAAACCTCAGATAATTATTTTGTCTTCAAAAAAAGTGATTCAACAGTAAATGTAATAGATACAGATAAAAGACAGCCACCTAATACAGACCAAATCCTGAATGTCAGGATTTTATGATGCATTCATGAAGCAATTTTTCTTTTAATAATCAACTTTTCTTTATCATTTCACATTTTAAAGCATGGGGTGAATCCATGGATTTTTGCATGCGTAAATGAGATAAAGTAACATAGCAACAAGAAAGGATGGCCAGAGGAGACAGATTTAGTTGAGATTTGGGGCTTCTCCCTGCTATCCATAGGCTATCCATATGTCTTTGGGCATGTCGTTTTGTGCTTGATTCAGCTGCCTAAACAAAGACATTTAATGTCATTTGTAAAGTCCAAGTGTACCCAAGTTATTCATACAAGGCTAGCAGATGTGATCCCACACACTTCTGAAGCAGCAGCTGGAGTCACATAGGATAGGCACATTGAGTGGGAAAATGGCTAAAGCCCTTTTCCTGCCTGTATCTATCTCAACCTCTCTCATCTGAGATGCAGATGATCTCCATGCTTTCCCTTTCTGCTCTCACAGCAGTCTTGTACAATGAAGTTGTTAAGGATTAGCAGGTTCTCAGGGTTGGAGACCCCACAGGTATCAGCCCCACTCTCATGACTGGAGGAAACCAAGGACTTGGTTGATCCATAGAAGAGGTGAGGGCCAGGGCAGAGGCAAGAAAGCAGAAGCTCAAACCTATGCGTTCTGGACCATCCTGCAAACCCCTGACTGAACTGGCTACACTGCGCACAGAAGGTGCACTATCATCTCCTCTATTTCCAGACATCCAGGGAGGAAGAGAACTTACTGTACCCTAAGGACTGGCAGTCTGGATACCAGTCCTTCTATTCGTGACTCCTGGCTCCTCAAGTCACCACTTGATCAAGTGTAGAAGAAAGCGTATGTGAACTAACCAAGTTAGTGGACAGAACAGGAGCCACAGGGCTCCTCCTAGACCCCTTTCTTGGGGGAGTATTAGGGGGACATAAGCCAGTTTTTGTGCTATTGGAGGTATACAGTTCTCACAGTATATAGTGTGGAGCCAACAAACTCTCAGCAGTCCATGCAGGGCCACCACTTCAAAAAATGTATGCAATAGGTCCCAAAAGAAAGCATAAATTACCCTGGGCTCTTCTTCCTTCCCATACTACCAGCTAATATTTGTAGCCGTATTTATTCCATAAAAGCCTGACTTCAAAATAAGACTTTAGAAGGTCTACAGATACCACTATTTTGCACTGCAGTAAGACAAGTCTACAAAGTTACTTGCAGTGCCATTAACTTAATATAGCATAATACCTTCAATTTGTACTAAAAAATTAATTTTGGAAATTCATTGTTGTTTATGTGATAGCAGAAATGTGCTTTGTAATGGACTGAAAATTTTGATGACCTGTGAAGAGCTGTCATACACATGATGCTGTGCCAGATCTTGAAATAAAAATGTTTAAGCACTAAGTGCTTTTTATAAATGTCTTTCATTACAAAATAAAAACTTGAAAGAATCAGGATAATCATGAGAGATTCCTTTTCTGCCCATAAAAATAAAGCAGTTCATCACAATTGGGAAAAAAGCTTTTCTTTGCTTCCATCATAGCCATGACTTTAACTTTCTGAAATTCTTTGTCACAATTAGTCTCATTTAGACCATTATTCTTGCTGAGGGCTCTGTCTAGTTCATTTCTTTCCTCACATGCTATATATTTACCAACCTGTGCAACACAGTACTAGAAGGTGACGTTTGGAGTTTATCAACATGTAGCATATAGGACAATTTTGATAATGTCCCAATAAGCTGACACTGACTAAACAGCAGTCTAAAATCCATTTGGTTCCACTAATCTCTGAAAGTAAACCATTAAAACTGATCCTCTTCCTTGTAAATACAAATCTCACAATAAGAAGTTAATGATCTGTCCCTAACAAGGCTGTAACTTTGACGTACTCAAGCACCTACTCTCCCCGTCTAGAAACAAGATCCAGTACGTCACCAGATATATGCACTGAGACGGAAATTGTCCATTTGTTACCCTTTTTGCCATGCTATATTCCGCTTGTCACAGTTGGCTATGGGTATCACTCTTAACAGTGTTTTTTATTCCATTTAACCTCCAAGCCAGGATCTACAGTCAAACAAAGCCTTTTTTGGATTAGAAAATGATGTGACTCCACATATCCAATGAATCAGATATGCCCTCCACATTAACGTTAATAGAATCAAACTAACAAGAAGAAAAATAAAGTAATGGCAAAAATTAATTGAATTTTCACTGTAGTTATTTACAAACTACGTCCGTCCTCACTTTAATCTTGGGTTTAGTCTCCAGTCCTGTTCCAGCTGCAACTCATTGCCAACTGACATGTCTTCTGAAGTCTGCCACACAAAATGTTCCAGACCTTAAAAGTACAATAACCACACATTACCCCTCCATTCCTAAAGCACCATGCTCCTCATCTATAATTTTAACTTACAGATTTGAAGTTTTATCACCAAGTATGACATAGCTCCACTTGGCAGAGTTGTGGAAGTAGAAAAGGCAATTTGCCAGTCAGGAAGCTGGGCAAGAGCCATTCTGCACTTAGCACATGACTTAAGACAGCCAACCGTTAGCTTAATGCTGCCCAAGCTGAAATGGCCTTCCAGGGGCTGTTATATCTGATAGCTTTGCTCTTTCCATGCTCCTTCCCACTACGCCACTTCTTAAGCCTTTACGTGGAAATGGGTTGTCTAGAGCTGATGGTGCTGCCTTTCCAGCATTTAGGCATTTCTTTAAAACAGCAGCATCTTAAAGGGCTGTTTAGAGCAGGTTTCCAGCAATAACTACATTTTCTATTTATTTTTAAGTCTTCAAAATTTCATTTAGAATCAATGTCAGGATTTCTGCTGCTATTGACAACACCGCAGTCCCAACAAGGGAGAGGCTTTTTCTGCCCTAGAAATTCCATGGTCTGTCCGTGTTTTTAGTTTTTTTCTGTTCTCTGAATTTATATAGAAAATATCTGATCAATAGATCAGATCAGTAAAGCAATAGGTCAGTATACTCCTTTAGAATTTTTCATTTAACTTCCTCAGATAGTTAATGATTTTAATACTTCCCTTACAATTTTTTCCACTCCTATTTTCTACTGGAATTTTGTACTTTTGTCCAAGTTTTCAATAACCTGGAAAGCTTTTATAACTTGTTTAGCAACCTGTTTTCATTGCACTCACACATTAAACCTCGTCTTACCACCTCACATGCTTTTGCAATGGATACTGAATAATTAGGCTTGCTGAACTTCCTCAGTGCTGGTTTGTGGTATTGCCAACACAAGAGAAGAAAATGTCTTTGGAGCGTCTAAGACAGCTTGTCCTGTTCTGGCCTACAACAAGGGGAAGGTATCCACCAAACCGTAGAGGGATACACAATTCTGTTACTACTCCCTTAATCACCAATAAAAGGCAGGAACAGGGTCAGTTTTATCTGTGAATGCCACCTGTCTACATGCCCTTTCTACAGTATGAACAAAGCCACAAACACAGAGTTGCTAAACCTCCATGGGCTACCAGAAACTTTCCATATTTAATATCAGAGTACTCACAGTCACACTGTCCTCCTATTCTTCCTGTGAACCATAACGAATCAGGCTAAACCTTTAGGGTGCCCTCCAGACAGTCTGAGCATCTACCATAGGGAGAAGTTTCAGATAGCGCACCTGTTTACAGCTGTCTTGGTCAAAAGGGATGACAGCTTTTCAGATGTGACTTGCCAAGTATCACTGATGGTCAAACTTATATTCCCTTTGCAATTTTTAACAGTGGTATTTATTAGGTAAGATCCCTACTACCTCTTAATTCAATCCATTGCCCACTACCTGAACACAGATATAAACTTTTAGGTCAACTTAAAGAAAAAATAACTGTTCAATGTACCTGCATTCATCTAATAAGCACAACACTCATCAATACCATACAAATTCTATGTTTAACAGTCTCACTTATGTGTAGGAATAATTTCACACACAACCACTACCTAATATTAGGATTCAGTTAATGTATTTTGGAGCTTAGCTTTATCAGGAATTGGTTTGCTTGTTTTTCAAGGAAAAGTCTTGGCCAAATCAAGAAATGTACCTTTTAATCCAAATTTTTATGCTACTTTACACTGAGAAACAGCACATGAAATTTCTACAGAAAAAGGCTGTTGAAGGCTTGTATTGGCCTATGCTGAAGAGAAAAAAAGAAAGGGAAAGCTTATAAAAGGAAACAATGCAATGGTGCTCAGAAAAGTCCTTAAATCTGGTATCTGAGATGCAAAAGAGGGGAACCTTTGTAAAAGTGCAGAAGAGAAACAAACCCTTCTTTTTGTGATAATCAAGACAATTAGATGGGAATAAAGGAGGCTAACAGGTCTTCTTTCCTACCAGAAGATGACGTTGTACCTTTATTTGAGTACTTGCTCTGTGGGAGAAGCCACATAGGTTGATGCATACATCGAGGAAAGGACCACAGGAGGGTGTTTGAGTCTTCTTCCTCTCCCTTGAGTGTTAGGTTGGGAAATGCCAGGATATGCCTTCCCATTTTCTCTTGCCCAAAATCCAGATCCTTTCCAAATAATCAGCTTTTGCTTGGAGTCCTATCCACATCCTCGAAAAACTTTATGCAGACGTGCTCCTTATGGAAGAGAGGGTCCTGAGGTGGTCCGTTCTTGATACAAGCAACCGCTCCCCCGTTGAGAGGCAGCACATTGAGGGGAAAAGAGTAAAAGGAAATACATTATACTAGTACAATGAATACTGACTTGGCTCAAAATAAATATTCCCCATATGTATATGTGTGTGTGTGTGTGTGTGTGTGTGTATGTATGTTAATAGCACATGTCACACAAGGTTACACTTGGGGATTATTTTTCCTCCTACTCAGTATTTTGCTGCGATTTTCGTCAGAGACCAGCCACTTAATATTTTGTATTATGGGGTCTGTTGTAGCTACAGCTATATTACAGATAGGACAAAGACATACATTTTATGTAAATCGAGAGCTAAATCTGAACTTTCCGAAAGTTTGAGATGTTAGCATATATAGGTTTTTAAAAGGCTTTATTATTCCAAGATCAGGGCCAGCTGCAAAGACTGGATTCACATCCAGAAACATATATTAAAATGCATACACTTCTTGGCAGAAAGAAGTTTTAAAACCTGTCAAGCTGAGAACAACACTCTTTTTGTGTGCTGCCTGACAATTCAGCTACAGACCGATTCTATTGTTTTTTTGGTAATTTAAATATGATTGTCGGCAAAGCAGAAAGGGGTGGGGGATTTGTACAGGGAGGCACACAGCGAGGAAGAAGAAAGCATTTCTGATTATACAATATATCCCTGACATGTTGTTACACACAAACCCAATATTTAGCATTTAAAAAAGAAGAAAGAAAAAAAAAAAAAACAACAAAAGAAACAGCAGCTGTTTGTACGTGATGTCAGAGAACAGGTGTGATACAAATCTCCATACCAGCGCAATCATATTGATCTCCTGATGATACACGCATGAAGCACATGTGCAAACGTTATCGACCCATCCGGCATCTCATTTCCAGGAATACGGCCTGAAAATGCCTCTCTATAATTGAAAACATTATCAGGATAAACACTGTATTGGCCAATTACTAAAAAAACACACACAAACTGAGTAAGAAAAGGTGAGCCTGCCGCCACAGCACGCCCCGACATCGCGGCGTGCGGTGCCTCCGCGCTCGGGAGCAGCCGCCTGCGCTCCCCGCGCTGCTGCCGGGACCCCCCCCGAGACCCACCCCCCGGGACCCCTCCGGGCCACCCACGCTCGGGTGGGAGGCGGCTTGGCCCCCGCGCTGCCCCCAGGGGGGCCAAGCTACTTCCCGAGGTGGCCAGCGGCGATGCGACGGCCGTGGCCGGAGGCCCGCGGGGCCAGTCGGAGGGGGACCCGGGAGAGGGGCTCCCGGGAGGGGGCCCCGAGGGCAGCCAGGCCTCCGACCCCACGCCTGGGCGCGCCTTTTCCTACGCGCCCCACGACGGGCCGAGGCCGGCTCGCTGCCCCGCGCCCCCCGACTGAGCCCTGCCCGGGGGCGGCCGGGAGGGACCGGCCCCTCAGGCCACCTTGAGCCCAGGAGCCGTCCCCTCCGGGAAGAGAGGCGGGTTTTGAAACCGGCCCTTCATTTGCGGCTCGGGGTGAGGGGTGTTTTGCTATTAATTGTTAACGTCGTCTGCCATTAGAGGGCACTAAGCAACCCTGCATTAACGCGGCTCCGGCGAGCGAGGAGGGAGAGACGGAGGGGGGGGAAGACAGTGGCACCACTTTGGGAAAAGATTAAAAAAGATGTGGAGTCCCGGAGCTTCTGAAGTGCTCAAAATGCCCGGGCGCTGCTCAGGACGATGATCATAATAATAACAAAACAACAACAAAATAAAAATGCAGTGAGGTCAATCATTTACCAGTCTTCTTCTTAATGCGTGTGACCGCAGGTGGTACCGAGGGACATTGTGATTCATGCCCACTTTCAAAGCAGGACCAGGGCCCGGTCTGAGGCACCCAAACAACTGTCTTCTAATATTAGCACGGCTGTATTTCTGGATCTATTATAGTCTGTCCAGACAGATCCCATTGTAATGGGATCTTTTATTAAAAGATTAGCACTATCTCCTCCAGTTGGTGGAAAAAAATCTGTTATCACTGAGTTATTTGCAGTTGTGGGGCGGGGGCGGGCGATGGGGGGAGCCGGAGGGCGGGAGCGGGGAGGAGGGGTGTGGGGAGGGCCGGGCGGAGGGCGCGGGCGGCCGCGGCGCACCGGCCCCTGACCCGGCACTGTGCGGGCATTCCTGTCTGCATACTTCGCAGTCTGTTGTGCTTTGGTGGCTCAGAAAAGCGAAAGAATCGAAATTAAAAAGGCAGCTTTTGAATAAACAATACAATTTTCCGTTAAGTAATCGTTTTGTATAAAAGGAAATATCGCCTACTCAGTTTCATTCAGCGGTGCCAAAAAATGTTATAAATGAGAGACCGCCAACTTTTCTAAGGGGAGAATAATGGCAGACTGTGCTTAATAAACTAGTGCCCTCGAAGTTCATTATCGATGTTGAAATCTTTTCTGATTCTGAAAGGAGACCGCCTACGTCGCCCCCATTCCCGTCTCGTCCTCCCGGGCTCCCAGTGAAAAGGCTGTCACTTGGGCACAGCCCTAGGTACTAAACTTTTATTTGGCTCTTCTGGGGTTTTTTTAAGGTTTGGGGTTGGCGGGTTGGTCGGTTGGGGTTTGGGTTTTTTTTGGGCCGAGTCCCGCCGAGCGAGCTGCCTGCGCGCCAGCCGCCTCCCGCCCGTCGGAAGTACGGGGAGTGGGATTTATTCTTAGCAGCCACTCCGCGCGGGGACGGCAGCGCCTCGCGGCCGCGGAGCCCACCCCGGGCGGGCAGGCGCCGCTCCGCGCCCCAGCAGCCTCCGCACCGCCGCGCAGCCGTCCGC